>JAJQXH010000054.1:375000-470000 GCA_022343465.1 Oscheius sp. G VE-2021
GGTGAGGAACATACACCTTACCTTACCTTACCTTACACCTTACCTTACACCTTACCTTACTTTACCTTACTTTACATTACTTCTTTTTATTTCTTTCAGAGGCTCGAAGACGGCATGACAAGAGTCGATTTGAAAGCGGCTCCTCGTTCGTCTGAACTTTTCAACTTTCTTGTGAAAATCCGCTTTCACTTCACAAATGATAAGCATCCAAAGGCTAATGAAATGCTTGCCAAAATTCGTGTCTTCACCCACGACTGTCCTACGGATTTCAAATTCATCGTAGGGCCTATGAAGGATGATTCGGATACGATTGCACGGTATGTTTTTAGAGAGAGAGAGAGAGAGAGAGAGAGAGAGAGAGAGAGAAAGAGAGAGAGAGAGAGAGAGAGAGAGAGAGAGAACCATTTCAGCAACCTGATTGACCACTTTGACCGATTCTTTGACAACAAGCCAATCTTCGACGCTTGGAGGGGCTATTCCGAGCCAGATCTCAGCCCAATTCCTAATCTACACCAAGAATTTCTTGTCAACGGTTGGTTTTCTCTTTCTTATTAACTTTCTTTCTTCAGACGCTTGCTTGGATGCCAACCAAACGGTGGCCCTTCGCACAGCCATTCACAGGAAAGGCTACACTTGTGTTGAAGCTCCTCCAGGATCTGGAAAAACGTTCCTTATTTCTTCCATTATTGCTTTAAAGTTGTTTTTTTGTTGAAATTTCGCTGATTGACGTTTTGAAGGAAACAACAGGACGATGTTTCAAAGGGAAGGATTTGTGTGTCGGCTTCTACGAACATTGCCATAACTAATGCACTGGATGTGACGCATAAGTTCTTCGAGCGGATTTCGAAGACAAGGCAGTATTCGAAGGCGGCAGAGGCTAGTGTTTCGGGGGTGAGTTTTAGTCACTGATTTACTCTTATTACTCACATTTACTCACAATCACACTGAAGCTTACACTCGTTCACACTCACACGCATTCATCCATTCACACCCACATTCATACTCACACTCCCTTACGCTCATGTTTACCGTCACAGTCACACACACTTTTTTAAACTTTCTTTCTCACTTTCACTTTTACACTCATTCACTCGCAGTCACAATAACACTAACACTCAATTACACTCACACGCTTCCGCCCACGTTTCGGGGGTGAGATGTACACGCTCACACTTACTTACTTATATTATATCACACTAGCACACTGTCACACTCCCAAACTCTTACACTTCTTCACGCTCATGCTTACAGCCACCCTCGCTCATGCTTACAGCCACCCTCACTCAAACTTTCTTTCACTTTGTTTCTCAATCTCGCCCTCACTCATACTCACACCATTCACTCGCTAACACTCACACGCTTCCTCTTATGTTTCCGAGGTGAGATTTGACTCAGTCTAACACTCACTCTCACGCTCACATTCACACTGACACAGGCACTCACACGCTTATACTCACACTCTCACACACTCATATATTCTCATGCTCACTTACTTATTCCACCTATCACACTCTCACACTCAATCCCACACTTCAAACGCGCTCACACTTACACGTTGTCACGCACTTACCTTCTCCTTTACTTACCTTCAGACTCACACTCACACACGCTCACGCTGACACTCACTCTCACTCTCACTCTCTCTCACGGACTTACTCACTCACTCACGGACTTCAGAAGTCAAAAGAGATATCTCTCCTGGAAATGTCCCTCCAACCAGAACAACATCTTCGAGGAGTAACTGAAGGGAAAAGGCATGCGGTGCATGCTGCACTCTTTGGCCACAAAATGGCCTTGGATTATCATCGAGTGGTAAGCGCCACTTTGGAACTCTTCAAATTGGCTTTTTAGCAACACGACATGCGTGAAGGAATGGTCTCCATGGCGGAAGTTACAGACACCCGGTCCTCACTGAAAAATACCTTTCTTGACGCTTTCTGCCCTTTTGTGAGTTCATGGACCCTTAGAAGTTTATAGTCTATTTCCAACGCAGAGTTCCTTATACAACAGACAAATATTTGGACGGACTGCCTGTCATGACATAAATTACGGGGATTCGAACCTGCGACCGTGTGGTTATGACTCCGCCGCGCTAACCATTAGGCCAAGGGCGCATAACTGGTTACGGTGATAAACCGCCGTGATAAATACTGCGCCGCCGCGTACATTACAGGCACGCTATTCAATCGGGCACCTTTCGGTTTTTTGTAAAAGGCAACGCAGATCACTCGTTAATTTTGAGTTTGAACCTTTTGGGACCTCCGTATATAAATTATTTCGAACGTTTAATGATAAAAAGTAAACAATAACAGCAACTAATTCATATGGTTCATGGCCCAAAGTCCCATTTTCCTTTAATAATACTAAAATAAGCCATCTAGCACTATAAATATGACTTACTAGCGGTTCTCGACAAATTATTTTGTATCTTTGCATTCAAATTTAGGAAATCTGGGCCCTGGTCTAAGAAAAAACACGGGTCTGTGCAACTACTATCGGCGGCTCTCGCCATTTTAGTCAGTTTTTTCTGACATACTCACCTGATCGGTCCTTTGGGCACGGGTGGGGTCGGCCTGCACTGCTTGACCCGTCTTGGAGGCCAGCGATGCAGCCATCTCGGCAATTATATCCTCTGTAACAAATTAATGACAAAAATGAGAGAGAAAATACCTGGGGTGCGCCTTTCTCTTGGTCATTGACGCGGCGGTGGACGGTTAAATCACCCTGAACGGTTATTATGCAAAGGATTTACAAATAAAAGACGAAGAACAACGAATAACGAAGTGAAAAGAAACTTTTAAATAAGCAAGAAGTAAATATTACGATTAATACTTCAAAAAACTTTCAAAAAGTGACTTTTTTCTTAACAGAATGGACTTCTTGCAGAGCAAAATTTACGGAAAAGGTTACATAAAGCTCATAAATCAAGAAAAATACAATATTTTAATTGAAACAGTTGAAACACAAATAAAAATAGATAACAATAATAGGATTAAAAAATGGCAAATTGCCAGCTAGTTGTCACACGGCTGGCAGGCGCCGGCTGTCGCTAACTTATCGCGGCGGGACCCAACAGCGCTAGACCTTCAAAGAAATGCCCAAATTCGTTCTTCTTTTTTGGAAACGCACTATAGTTGGTTATAGCTTCTGGGATCTACCTGTGAACTCATCGCTAGAAGGCACGATGAGAAGGAAAAAGATGTGGCCTTGAAGATTAAAGAAGGCAAACGACCAGATGTCAAGGAATGTGTCACTCATCTGATTCTCGATGAGGCATCCCAACTGTCACCTCACATGGCCCTCGCTCTTTATGTAGCCCTCCCTGTCCTAGAAAGGATTACTGTAATTGGTAAGACGCCGATTTTCATGCAATGCATCATTTTAGGCGACACTAGACAACTTTCCCCCTTCTGTCAGTTGGATGAAAACAGCTTGGCTTACAAGATGATTGGACATGGAGAACTGGAGAGACTTCAGAGGAGCAACTGTACCAGTAAAACTGCACTTTCGACTATCTACAGGCAAGGGGAGGTTAGATTGGGAGAGAGTTACGGTAGTTTCAGATGTCATCCTCGAATTCTGGACCTGATGTTGAAGCCGATCTATGGACCTCAGTTGATTGCGGGGAAGAAGAAGGAAGAGAGAGATTTGGCAGTGAGGAAGGAGTTGCCAACGGCACAGGTAGAGAGAGAGAGAGAGACTGAAAAAGTGTCTTATCATTTCAGGACAGGGAAAGATCCCCGGTGCTCTGCGTTCACGTCGAGGGAGAATGTTTCAATGGCTACAACAAGGTCGAAGCTGATGTGGTCCTGAAATTCGTAGATGACCTTAAGGTTGTTATTAAGATCTTAGATTTTAAGCACTTTATTTTAGAGAAAGGGAATCACTGGTTAAGATGTGGCTATTGTCTGCAACCACAGGGCACAGAGAGGAAAAATCTCAGCTGCTCTCAAGGGCCAAGGAGAAATTGGAGTTTTGAAGACCTCTGTGGCTGTGCATACGGTGGATTCGTTTCAGGTAGAGAGAGAGAGAGAGAGAGAGAGAGAGAGAGAGAGAAAAGACCTTACCTTACCTACCTTAACTACCTTAGCTTACCTAATTTCAGGGAAAGGAGGCAGAGGTCGTCCTAGTCCTAACCACAAAAACTTGCACCAAATCTAGGGTAACCGCCGTTTTATCCCAGCTAAACTATAGTTTAGGAATCTCCAGAGAAGACCCTTTCCTTCGTCTCCCATCCAAATAGGGGTACTGTAGCCGTCAGTAGGTCCCAACACGCAGTCTACATCTTTGGTCAATGGGACAAGTTGGTTCAGACAGCCTTCTGGAAACAGTTCGTGCCTTCAATCGTGGACAACCAGGCTTTGGTTCGTTTGAAAGAGAGAGAGAGAGAGAAACAGAGAGAAAGAGGGAGAGAGAGAGAGAGAGATCGGAAATGCAGCCATTTTAAAGGTCCGAGTGAGGGTTAGAGACGCAGACAGTTAGAGACTATATGAGGGCTAGAGACGCAGACAGTTAGAGATTGAATAAGGGTTAGAGACGCAGACAGTTAGAGAGTGAATGAGGGTTAGAGACTCAGACAGTTAGAGACTGAATGAGGGTTAGAGACGCAGACAGTTAGAGACTATATGAGGGCTAGAGACGCAGACAGTTAGAGATTGAATAAGGGTTAGAGACGCAGACAGTTAGAGAGTGAATGAGGGTTAGAGACTCAGACAGTTAGAGACTATATGAGGGCTAGAGACTCAGACAGTTAGAGACTATATGAGGGCTAGAGACTCAGACAGTTAGAGACTGAATGAGGGTTAGAGACGCAGACAGTTAGAGACTATATGAGGGCTAGAGACTCAGACAGTTAGAGATTGAATAAGGGTTAGAGACGCAGACAGTTAGAGAGTGAATGAGGGTTAGAGACTCAGACAGTTAGAGACTGAATGAGGGTTAGAGACGCAGACAGTTAGAGACTATATGAGGGCTAGAGACTCAGACAGTTAGAGACTGAATGAGGGTTAGAGACGCAGACAGTTAGAGACTATATGAGGGCTAGAGACTCAGACAGTTAGAGACTGAATGAGGGTTAGAGACGCAGACAGTTAGAGACTATATGAGGGCTAGAGACTCAGACAGTTAGAGACTGAATGAGGGTTAGAGACGCAGACAGTTAGAGACTATATGAGGGCTAGAGACGCAGACAGTTAGAGATTGAATAAGGGTTAGAGACGCAGACAGTTAGAGAGTGAATGAGGGTTAGAGACTCAGACAGTTAGAGACTGAATGAGGGTTAGAGACTCAGACAGTTAGAGACTGAATGAGGGTTAGAGACGCAGACAGTTAGAGACTATATGAGGGCTAGAGACTCAGACAGTTAGAGACTGAATGAGGGTTAGAGACGCAGACAGTTCGAGACTATATGAGGGCTAGAGACGCAGACAGTTAGAGACTATATGAGGGTTAGAGACGCAGACAGTTAGAGGCCGCATAGATGAAAGATGCCTTCTAGGTGACAGATGACTGGAAACCAGCTCCTGTGGAACTTTACGAAAAGGTCGTGGTGGCTAGTAAGACGAAGAGTCAGACGGAACAGAAGGCAGAGCAGAGGAAGGATGGGCCCCAATGGACAAAGCCTGATGACAAGAAGGAGCCTAAGAAGAAGATGGTTCGGCAAAGGAATGAGAATCGACCTAAGGATAAGAAGACACCTGATGTTAATAACAACGTCAAGGAGATGAAGACAAGCCAAGTCCACAGAAGACAAGGGCCTCGTTCTTCTGAAGTCAAGGAACTGAAGACCAAAGAGGTCCAGAAGAGGCCTAGGCCTGATTCCAACAATCCTAAAGACGAGAAAACCAAGGAAGCCCTTGTCAAAGTAAAGGAGATTAGAGGAAAAAGTGACAGGGGCCAGAAATGGAGGAGGAAAAAGCCCACGGAAGAGAAAAAGAAGGAGGAGAAAGCTGTTCATCTTCAGACGCCGAAAGAGATGGTCTACTGGGGAAGTGGGAAGAAGGAGGCGGCGAAAGATTTATTGAAGTCCTAAGATTTGATTAGATCTCGGTTATTTCTTAGATAAAGTGTGCTAAAGCATGTGTGTGTGGACGTGTGCATGCAGAATGTGAGTCTGTGAGAGTGTTAAAAATTTATCTAAAAAAATGTAAAATTCGTTGAGTACGTTAACTTTTTTGGTGTCGAGGGTGAAGGGTTGAAAACCTCAAAAAACATGGTTTTTTGAATATTTTTTGAAGTTGGTGGTTTTGCCGGCGTCCAGAATAAGTTTCCATTTTATCAGTCGTTTTACCCATAAAATTTCCCACATTTTAGTATATATGACTTTGAAAACATGAATTTTTTGAAAAATTTTGGTTTAAATTTTTGAGGTACCGTAACCCGAGCCAAAAAATCGATATTGAGCTGAATCTCTCAGAATAAGATTTTTAGGTCATGGAAAGGTTATATACCACTTTGGAGCCAAATCGGAGACCTAGACTGTCTTGTTTCTGCAATTCCGGAATCAGAACTGTATTTGATTTTCAAATAAAGATTAGAATATCAGTCTCTATCTTTTTTTCTTTCTCTCTCTCTCTCTCTCTCTCTCTCTCTCTCTAACCGACCTCACATTACTTCACGTACTCACAAGTTAACGCCCTCATTAGCAAATTTCTTCCCTCCTCCGCCAACCTTCATTCCCTCCCCTTTATGTCCTCCCACCGGCTGTTTCTCTTTCTTTTCCTCCTCTCCGCCCTAATTTCCGGTAGAAACTTCTAAATTTCCTCAAAAATCACCTAAAATTCAGAAGTACGTGGGATTCCTAATGAAGGAGACATTAGAAGCACCGAAACTACTTCAACTGAAGGAGATCAAACTACAAGTACATTGATTCCTATGAGTGAGAGTAGCCAGAGGGATTCTGAAGACAGAAGGTCAACCGAGGCTTTTAGAAGTACGAGAAAACCGGGTGGTCCATCGAGTTCAACGGAAAAGCCGGGTGGTCCGTCTAGAAGACAAGGGAATGGGAAGAATAGTGGAGGTAAGAGAGAGAGAGAGAGAGTGAGGGAGAGAGAGTGTGTTAGAGACGCAGACAGTTAGAGACCGAATGAGGGTTAGAGACGCAGACAGTTAGAGAGAGAGTCACCGTCGTAACTGGACCACCCATAAAAACTATATGGGTGGTCCAGGCAATCTGAAAGTGAGAAACAAAATAGGCACTTTCAGAAGGCGTAGAGGCCTCTTCCGCCTCTTCTGATGACCTGCCCATCTGGGTGCTTCTGGTGATAGCCTTGGCATTGCTTCTGCTCCTCTCCCTGCCCATCATAGGCGTCGTGGCCCAGCAGATGCATCTGAAGGAGAAGGCAGAGGAGGCGAAGATGCGGGAGAGTAGAAAAAAGAAGGCCAGAAGGGCAGAAGAAGAGGAAAAGAAGAGAAAGAAGAAGAAAAAGGAGGAGGAGGTGACCACGGGAGGGACCACCGAGGGTACCACAGGACAGGACCCAGACTCGGCCGGAAGGACCCCCACGAAATCGGAAATGAAGAGATTTTAATGGGGTTTATTCAACTAAATTTTCAATTAAGGAATTTTACAGTTAAGATGGTAAATGCGCTCCAATGCTAAATTGACCTGTAAATGCGCTCCAATGCGAAAATGGACTGGAAATGCGCTCCAATGCTAAATTGTACAGTAATTGCTTTTCGGTTTTTGTGGAAACTTTCAGTAAAAACTGAAAAAGTTGTCAATAACAATAATTGGCTAAAGAAAAAAGCTACCAAACTATTTTTATTAAAATTGTGGTAACTGAATGATTCTGAAGCAAGTTACCGTAACCTGGGGTCTGCTACCGTAACCCGGGACCAAAAATCGGCATTTACAGTAAACTTTTGAGCGAAATTTAGAGCCGATCTCGTACGGGTGTGAAACTTGCGGCACTACCATGTCAGACAACCAGAGTTTTCTGCGTCTTTTCAGGCGGGAACATTGAAAATTCAAAAGTGGCTACCAAAACTTCATTTTCAGAGAAGTTTTCTTCAGTGATAATGAAATTTGACGTATTCGTTGTGTTCAGATATGCTGCGTTTAGCCATTTCCGACTTTCTCCATTTTCTCCATTCCATCGCATCCATGGCAAAATTGATGGCCAAAAATCCCAAAAAATAGACACAAATGTCTGCTGAAAATGAGATTTTTCAGTAAAATTTGAATTTTCAAACGCCAAAGGATGTATCCTTCAAGAAATGAGAGAGCGAATATAATTGACAAGCTGATCTGGAAAATTTTAATTATAATTTAATGAATTTAAATTAAAAGAACAAACTGTTATGAAAGAGATATAAGTATTGATCACGAAGTCATCTCTTTCACATTCCTCTTCTAAAGTCTGAGATTTTTGGGAGAAAAGCTGAAATCCCAATTTAATCACGAACACACACACACACACACACACAAACGTCTCTCTCACCATTTCTCCATATAAAAGAATTTGTAGACGTTGTGCAACAGGCAGCCAAGTCGTAAACAGTGGGAAATTCATAAAAAGCAGAGCTAATTTTTTATCTCCTTCAAATTTGGACCAATTCACATAGAGGATAAAAAACGATGAGAATAGTACCTAAAGTAAATCGAGGGCTAATAACGTTAATTAATTATGTAATGTTACATTAAAATTGACTTTAAAGTTGTATTAAAATAATGATTGTATATTAAGAATAAAACCCACATAGAAAAATACAAGAATAGCTCGCTTAATGTTTTCTCGCGGAAACATTGTTGACTGAATTGTAAAAGATTTTCTAAAAATTATGTTTAAAAATATAAACTAAATCGATAGAGAATTTTCACAAACAGTGGGATAATTTAAAAAAAGCCATTTAAAAATAGGGAAAAGCAATTCTCCTTCGAAAGCGGAACCAATGCAAGGTCCTAACAAGAACTGTTGAGTTATTGATTAATGTAGAAAGCGAACGTTAAAAAAAGTTAAAGAGTTAAAAAGTTAAGGTATTCATATGCTAAGGTAGTTGTTAAAGAGTTAAGGTAACTACTTATGTTATGCTAAGGTAATTGTTAAAGAGTTCAGGTAACGACTTTTAATATGTTAAGGTAACTCCTAAAGAGTTACTTATCGCCTTTGACTTAAAAAAAATAGGGTCTTAATAAGGAATTATGGCCCTTGACCATTTGACTTAAGGAAATAGGGCCTTAATAAGGACTTGGAAAACCTTTTAAACGCTCTTTATATGCTACGGTATAATAATAATTGATATATTAAGAGTTAAGGTAATGGTTCTTGACAGACTAAGGTAATTGTTAAATAAATAAGGTAATGACTCTTGATCTACTAAGGTAATTGTTAAATGGCTAAGGTCTTGATATGCTAAGAAGCTAAAAAGAAGAAGAGGCTTCTCATTTTTCTGAAAGTGTCTTCTCTCTCTCTATCTCTAACCTCCTCTATTCTGACCACCCTGTCTTCCAGAAGGACCACCCGGCTTTGAAGTAGACCCCAGCGGACCACCCGGTTTTCTCGTACTTCCAGAAGCCTCGGTTGACCTTCTGTCTTCAGAATCCTTCTGGCTACTCTCACTCGAAGGAATCAATGCACTTGTAGTTTGATCTCCTTCAGTTGAAGCTGTTTCGGTGCCCCAAGAACCCCCCACTTTGAACTACAGTAATCTTATTTATCGGTATGCAGTCACAGAGTATCAACATAAAACCGGAATACTAAATAAGAAGAATTAGAATACAAACACGTAGGAGATCTGGCACTTCAACCGGAGGAGTTTCCACACGAGGCTCAATCGTGGTGTCCTTCGTCCTCATGGCCGAAGCGATCTTCCGCCTCGGAGTTGGAATCGTCCTCTCTGGGCTGCTGGTAGTCATCGTCGCCTTCGCACTCGAACGGCTGAAAAGATGGATTATAAAGAGGTTTTTTTGTCTTTTCTCTCTCTCTTTCTCTCTGATTCTGCGTCTCTAACCTCTCTTTCTCTCTGATTCTGCGTCTCTAACCTCTCTTTCTCTCTGATTCTGCGTCTCTACCCTCTCTTTCTCTCTGCCTCTGCGTCTCTAACCTCTCTTTCTCTCTGATTCTGCGTCTCTAACCCCTCTTTCTCTCTGATTCTGCGTCTCTAACCTCTCTTTCTCTCTGATTCTGCGTCTCTAACCCCTCTTTCTCTCTGATTCTGCGTCTGTAACCCCTCTTTCTCTCTGATTCTGCGTCTGTAACCCCTCTGTCTCTCTGATTCTGCGTCTCTAACCTCTCTCTCTCTCTCTCTCTCTCTCTCTCTCTCTCTCTCTCTAAAACCCACATGCTGATCCACCGCCTGGACCTCCCAGAAGCAATTCCCCTCCAGCCTCATATCCACGGCCGTCTTGTTCGTGGCTCCCGCCCACACCTTGATCTTCTTGCCGTAAAGCTGCTCCATCGTCAAACCCACATCCTCCGCCATTCTCCTCAGGGTGGTAATGTAGAGCTTCAACTGAAAATACAATTTTGCTTAATTTTTTATCACTTTTTGGAAACAATAATTTGGAACCGTTTTAACGGCAATAACGCGTAGAATACGAATATACCAAATTTTTCGCACCTTTTTCAATATTTAAGTTAGATTGATCAAATAAAAAATTGATTAAATAACATGTTTCTGCATGTAAAAATAGCTATCGATTGTCGTAATCAAAACTATTTTTGGTTAGGGATCAACCGAGGATGGAGTTTAGGTCTTAAGGCCTAAAAGATCGGTCTGAAGGAAAGAACAGAGGGTTCCTTAAGGACCTTAACGGAAGAACAGGCCTAGTAATAACCTTAAGGTAAGAACAGGAATTTTAAGGCATTAAGGAGAGAATAAGCTCCAAAACAAGCTTTTTGAAGAGTTTCAGCAAAATCGAAAATTTTGTGGTCCGCGGGGTTGTTGGTCCTTACAGAATTAAGGTCTTAACGAAACCGTAAGGTACCTCTTTTCATCTTGTATTTGCCTATGATTCTAATTACAGTATGCTGCCGGACTACCCTTTCCCCGCCCGCCG
Source organism: Oscheius sp. G VE-2021 (assembly GCA_022343465.1). Classification (NCBI taxonomy): domain Eukaryota; kingdom Metazoa; phylum Nematoda; class Chromadorea; order Rhabditida; family Rhabditidae; genus Oscheius; species Oscheius sp. G VE-2021. The sequence continues at coordinate 386,000 of JAJQXH010000054.1, forward strand.
ATCTCGTACGGGTGTGAAGTTCGCGGCGCTACCATGTCAGACAACCAGTTTTTTGCGTCTTTTCAGGCGGGAACATTGAAAATTCAAAAGTGACGACTAAAAATCGATAAATCAATAGATTGGACTGCGTAAACACCGTGCACGTTCGTTAAATTCCGGTTATCGGTGCCTGTCGCCTGGAATGGCCAAAAATGGCATTTCAGAGAGCAGATTTCTCCAAAATGACGCATTTAAACCAGAAATTGTTATATATTTCTTTTAAAAAAAAATAACTTTTGAAGCTTTAATTTGAAATAAAGTAAAAAAAAAAGAAAATAGCTTACTTCTCCCATGAAATCGTCGTGGTGGCTGATGAATCTATCATTGGACCTTTCGATTCGCTTCAGTTCCTGGGGGGATGGGATTTGGATCCTCGTTTGAATCTGGGCCTCGACGAGGTCCCGACGGGTGTCGACTCCTCTGGTTCGGGCGGCATTGCGCCTGGCCTTCTCCAGATCTTTCGCGACGATGTCGTTCTCACGCTTACGAACGTTGCGCTTGAAGAGGACGAAGTCACCGACCTGAAATGAAAACAATTAGTATTTTGAAATCTGATTTAAATTTTTTTTTGAGTGCCGCTTTCTGGCAACCATAGGCCGTCTGGACCGCCTTTTGGCATATAAAATCCGCTTTTTGGCAACGCTGGATTGTTTTTTTTAACAATTAGACGCCGCTTTTTGGCAGCCATAGGCCGCTTGGACCACTTTTGCTTTTATTAATTAAAAGCCGCTTTGTGGCAACCACAGGCCGCTTGCACGACTTTTTGGCGTTTAAAAGCCGCATTTTTTGACAATTAATTCGAACTGCCTTTTTATCAATTTTATCAATTTTTCATGACCAAGTGGCAATGAATCCGGACTGGTAATCCAAACTACCCAAGTTCGATCTCGGTTCAACAAAAAAACTTTTTTTAAATAATTTTTTTTCCATTTTTTTTTACAAAATTTTCTCTATATTTTTATACAACATAAACTATATTATTGTATTAAAAATAGAAAAAAAACTTTTTTTGAATTGTAAATTTAAAAAAAAATCTAATTTTAAGGCTCCTTCCACCCGTTTTGGCTGGTTCATACAATACCAACCAAACGACCAAGGTTCGATCCCGGTTGGAGCTCTTATTTTTGTACAATTAGGAAAATTACGGAAATATCAATTTTAAAGGGCTATGGCTGCTGGGATACGGTAAGATCAACAACGTTAGAACGAAAATCTCGGGTTCAGATTCTAAAATACCAAAATTTGACTCCTAAAAGGCAGGGAAAGCGGCCTATGGTTGACAAAAGCGGCTTTTAATTGCCAAAAACAGGCCAAGCGACCTTTGGTTGCCACAAATAGGCTTTTAATTGCCAAAAAGCGTCCAAGCGGCCTATGATTGACAAAAGCGGTTAAAGTTTAAAAAGCGGTAGAAGCCGCCTAAGGTTGCCAATAAGGACTTTTAAGTGCCAAAAAACGGCCCAAGTGGCCTAGGGTTGACAAAAATCCGCATTTAGCGGGTAAAGCGGCCTTTGGTTGCCACAAGGCGGTCCAAGCGGCTTTCAAAATGTCATTAAGCGGCCTTTGATTGCCTAAAAGCGGCCCAAGCGGCCTACGAATGATAACCCACAATCAAGTGGAGGTACTGGTGCTTGTTGCTGGCGACGAAAAGAAGGCCGCTGTCCCTGCTCCAGACGAAGTAGATTCCCTCGTTCGACCTCAGAATGATCCCATAGTCCTTGTTCTTCTGGTGCATCTTCCCCTGCTCCCTGTTCTGCTGAAATTCCAATTTTAGCCCCAAAATTCCAATTGAAGGCCCCAAAATCACGAAAAAAACCCACCACCGGCTCGATGAACCTATCCTCCACGGGCCGTTGGGTCTCCAGAATCTGCTGGATCCAGGGCTAAATTCAAAAAAATAATTTTTTTTTTAAAACCAGGGCCTCTTTTAGTCTTATATTTGTCTATAGCACTAATCTATACATTACTGTATCCAGCGAGACTACCCTTACCCCAACCGCCGATCTCGTGCGGGTGTGGAAATCGCGGCGCTCCCATGTCAGACAACCAGAGTTTTCTGCGTCTTTTCAGGCGGGAACATTGAAAATTCAAAAGTGACGAAAAAAATCGATAAATCAATAGATTGGACCGCGTAAACACCGTGCACGTAGTTCGTTAAAATGCTGGTTATCCACAGGTACCAGCCTGGAATGGCCAAAAATGGCATTTCAGATGCAGATTTCCCCAAAATGACGCAATTAAACACCAAATTTTATATATTTTCTTGAATAACTTTTCAAGCTCTTTAAAATGAGAAAAATTAAAAAAGGTCCTTGGGGTCCCTTAATTTGAGGTATTTAAGAAAAAAATGGAGAAATCTTACAGAATAAGCCATCTGAAGCTGGATCTTGGTGGGCGATTCGTAATGGACCTCCATGATGTGGAAGGTGACGTCATTCTCCCCCCGGTTGACCTCATCGTCCACCACCACTTTGACGGTTACTTCGTGCATTATTCCAAGACGAACTCCTCTCTTCCGCGTCAGGCGCTCATCCTTGTCCTCCAGCCACTGAAAAGAAGATTTTTAAATGTATTTTTAAAACTTTAAGGGTAGTTTCAAATTTAAAAGCTCAGAAATAAAGAAAAAAGAAAATCGGGGTTTAAAATCAACTTTTAAAGATAAGACGCTTTTTCAGCTTCAAATAGAGGAAAAAAGAGTTTTTAAATGTATTTTTAAACGTTAAAAAGTAAATTTAAACTTTAAAAGCTCAAAAATAAGGAAAAACTCACGTCGACTTCGGCGCTCCACGGTTTATTGGGGAAAGGCTCGCCGGTGGTTTTCAGCTCCGGGTACTCGCGGTAGTTGCGAGCGACGGCGTTCACGTCCAGCTGAAAATAGAAGGTTACGGTATTCAAGCGGCCTATGGTTGGCAAATGCGGCCTTAGGTTGCAAAACGCGGTCCAAGCGGCCAATGGAAGGTTACGGTATTCAAGCAGCCTATGGTTGCCAAAAGCGGCCCAAGCGGCCTTAGGTTGCAAAACGCGGTCCAAACGACCTTTGACTACCAGAAAGCGTTGCAAGCGATGGTTGCTAAAAAAGGGGTTGAAGCGGCCTTTGGTTGCCAAAAATCCGCAATTCGTTGCAAAAAATCGCCTTTTGTTGTCAAAAGCGGCTTTTAATTTCCAAAAGAGCGGTCAAGCGGCCTATGATTACCAAAAGTGGCCCAAGGTTTGCGAAAAAGCGGCTTTTAATGGCGAAAAACCGGCCTATGATTACCAAAAGCTGAAAACGGTTCAAGTGGCCTTTGGTTGTCAAAAAAGCGGTACAAGCGGCTTTTGGTTGCCAAAAAACGTCCTTTAATTGAAAAAAGGTAACCAGAGGCCGCTCGAGCCGTTTTCTGGCAACCGAAGGCCCTTGAACCGCATTTAGGCAACCAAAGGCCGCCTGGACCTTGATTTTACGGATAAGCCCTGTAAAAAACAATGAAAAAATAGAATTCTACTTTCCAGAATGTGTCCTTCAGGAGAGAGTCGGCTGTTCCACTTCCGGGGCATGTCTCCAGCCTCGGTGACTTCCGTCGGCTCCTTCTGAAATTAATGTACTTTAAAAACTTACTTTAAAAGGGAAAAGTGAACAAAATACTTAAAAAATAGACAAAGTGGGGGCTTACCGGATCCACTTTGAACCAGACCCAGTCGCCCATCTTCTTCTTGGCCAACTCCTTGTTCCTCTCTACGTCGTAGCGCTGCTGTTCGTGGTAGAGCTCCAGAGAGTCATCGTCGCAGGCGATCACAAGTCCCGCGAAGGCCTCGTTCACCATTTTCACTAAAAGAAGAATTTTAAAACCTAAAAATTTAAAAAAAAAAAAAAAGAAAATTTGAGGAAGGGTACATCGATTGGGTGTGAAAAGAGACGCGTAAAATGGCATGGCCGGCGCAAACTATGACACATCATCGCGATGAAGAGATGGGTAGGAGGAGGTAGAAGAGATGGAGACACGGGCCGGACAGAAATTTTCCAGAAGTCCGGGCCTTGAGAACCCTGTCGTTACCTAACTAAATATGATTTAAAAATATAAATTGGAATAATTGAATCGATAAACATTTGATATTTAAAGGTCTAAAATGGCAAAATTAAAGGACTAAATGGAAATTAAAGAATTCGTGACAGTCGGCTGGCATGAATCGATGAAAAGTCAGGGCTAATTGGTAGACAGGGAATACACTAAGGAATTTGAATTAGAAGGGCTCGTTAGAGACACTCGGCTGGTTGAAATGACTGACAGCCGGCTGGCAAAGATAAAAAAACACGAGGATGCACTTTCGTAGATAAATACTATGAGAATAACAAAATTGTGACAAATAAGCACAGATATTGCCATAAAATTGTCATAAAATCAATGAGAGGAGGGGTAAATAATAGGTAATAGATAGCCTCGTTGCTGGGTAACCAATGGCGCTCGTCTAGTTAGCATTGTGCAATCGTCAACAAATAATCCGTCCACCAGGCATATTACAACAAAAAGTAAACGGAAAATTGCGCATCTACAGAATTAATAATCCTATGTCGTAGATATTTTATTTCGGAGAAAGAAAAAAGCAATTTGAAAAAGCGGCAAAGTCCGCAAAAAGCGAAGTTGTTTTGCTTCCTCAGCGTGTCTAACCACAGCTGCCCACATGATGTGATTAGGATGAGCGGGGAATGATGGTCATTTGAATATTGGGATACTGCCAAAGGGAGCTGCATTTCTAAGAGTTGTAATTTTACTAAATTAAAAACTATTTGAAATGACCGAAGGGACCATTTTTTACTTTATCTCAAATTAAAAAGCTCGAAAATTTATTCAAGAAAATATATAACAATTTGTGGTTTAAATGCGTCGTTTTGGAGAAATCTGCATCTGAAATGCCATTTTTGGCCGTTCCAAGAGCCACAGGCACCGATAACCGGCATTTAGCGAACTACGTGCACGTTGTTTACGCTCGTCCAATCTATTGGTTTACCGATTTTTGGTCGTCACTTTTGAATTTTCAATGTTCCCGCGGAAAGAGGTCCCTGGCGGTTCCTTTAACCCAATATTCGTGCCGAAAACACAAAAAACAAAACAAAATCCAGGAAAGTGATAGATTTATCTACAAACACGAAAAGTGTCATATGTTTCTAACCGCGTAGTGAAAGGGACACGAGGGCGAGAGATCGAAGAGCACAACTAGGGCACCAAGCTATGGAAAACCAGGAAATGGGCTAATAAATAGGATTTTCTTTAAATACAAGGGGCAGGATTTTATGGGATAGAATCTGTACATACTCTAGAAACTATTAAGGATAAATTTGAATGGATTTTGGATTAAAAGGAGAATTTTAGGACAAAAAAGTAGGGATTAGTCGTTGGTGAGGTGGTGGAGGGACTCTTCTTCGGGGAGGGCACGGCGCTTCCAACGGGGGTTTCCGACCAGGATCTGGAAAAGAGGGGGATTAAAAATATTTTTTAAATTTCTTTTTTAAATTTAATTAGCGACCTCTATTTTTTAAAAACAGGTCAAGTGGCCTAAGGTTGCCAAAAAGCGGCTTTTAATTGAAAAAAAGTAGATCAAGCGGCCTATGGTTGCCAAAGCGGCATATGGTTCAAAAAGCGGTTTTTAAGCAGGGCAAGTGGCCTATGGCTGCCAAAAGCGGCACATGTGGCCTCATAAGTGGACTAAGGTTGCAAAAAAAAGCGGCTTTTAATTGTCAAAAAACCAGGTCAAGCGGCCTATGGTCGTCAAAAAGCGGCTTTTGGTTGTGAAAAAGCGGCCTTTGATTGAAAAAAATCAGCCTTTGGTTGCCAAAAGCGGCTTTTAACTGCCAAAAAGAGGCTTCTGGGCTGAAAAAACGGCCTTTGGTTGCCAAAAAGCGGCCTATGATTGCCAAAAAGCGGCCTACGGTTTCCAAAAAGCGGTCTCTGGTTGTCAAAAAGCGACCTTTGATTGCCAAAAAGCGCCCTTTGGTTGCCAAAAAAGCGGCCTATGGTTGCCAAAAAGCTGCTTTTAATGGACAAAAAGCGGTCTTTGGTTGTATGGTGTGTGTGTGTGTGTGTGTGTGTGTGTGTGTGACCTACCGTAACACAGAAGCAGTATCCAAAGGTGAAGACGCCGACAAAGTTGCTGACAGCCTGCTGTCCGCACAGCTCCCTTCCCTTGGTCCAGCATCTGAATCAACGTCCTTGTTCCGATCGATAAACTAAGTAATCCTCTTTTTATACCGTAATACAAACGTTACGGTAATAACTACCGTAATCTTTAGGTCAATTCGGGCCGTGGAAACGCCCTTCGCAGATTTTCCGCTTTCTCTCGGTCACCCCCAGAACCGAGAGAAAGCGGAAAATCCGCGAAGCGCCATCTCCTAGGAAGGGGCTCCTTAGCCTAAGGGTTTAGACTTCAAGGTTTAGGGTCTTAAGGTTTTATATCCTAAGGTCTAGGTCCTAAGGCTTCAGGAGAGGGAGGGTTAGGGCCTTAACTGAAGAAAAGCAAAAGAAAAGGAAAAAAGGTCTCACGTGTGTTTCCAGGCGGCTCTTTCGGAGATTCCGAGGGCTACGGTGAAGGCGACGGAGAGGAAGATGGAGATGCCGAAGAATTGGTGGAAGGGCATCACCATCTCACGCATCGGGATGGAGAGACCGGGGGCGAAGAAGGTCACGAATCCGACGAAGTACTGGAAAGAGAGGAGGTTTTTACTCTCTCTCTCTCTCTCTCTCTCTCTCTCTCTCTCTCTCCCTCTCTCTCTCTCTCTATTCCCCTCTCTCTAACCTGGAGACTGTAAACGATGACGACACTCAGTCCAATCCAAGAGTGAAGAGACATCAGATTCGGAATGGGGTCCAGCTGTCCTGAAACTTTTCAATTAAAAGCCGCTTTTTGGCAACCATAGGCCGCTTTAGCTTTTGGCAATATGCGGCAAGACTACCCTAACCCCTGCCGCCGATCTCGTACGGGTGAGACTCGCGGCGCTACCATGTCAGACAACAAGAGTTTTCTGCGTCTTTTCAGGCGGGAACATTGAAAATTCAAAAGTTACGAAAAATCTATAAACCAATAGATTGGACCGCGTAAACACCGTGCACGTAGTTGTTAAAATGCCGGTTATCCACAGGTCGCCTGGAATGGCCAAAAATGGCATTTCAGATGCAGATTTCTCCAAAACGACGCATTTAAACCCAAAACTTATATATTTTCTTGAATAACTTTTCAAGTTCTTTAATTTGAGATAAATTCAAAAAAGGTCCCTGACGGTCCCTTTAAAAAAGGTCCTTGACGGTCCCTTTAATGGCCGCATTTTGGCATTTAAAAGCCGCTTTTTGGCAAGCAAAGGCCGCTTACCATCCGCATTCTTGTGCAAATCGTGGGAATCCCAGACGGCCTTCAGGGCGATGATGAGGAAGACGAGGACCATGGTGTGAAGGGCCACGTGGAGCGTCTTGCTGAACTTCTTGCGCTCGTTGCGGAAGACACGGTAGACCAGCAGGGATTCTCCGTAGAGGAAAACCTAAAAAGAGACTTTCTACCTCATTTTAGACCGCTTTTTGACAACCACAGGCCGCTTTATGACAACCAAAGGCCGCTTTTAGACAATCATAGGCCGCTTTTTGACAACCACAGGCCGCTATTTTCCAATCAAAAGCCACTTTCAGACAGCCAAAAGCCGCTTTTTTGCCAACCAAAAGCCGCTCTTTTGCCAACCAAAGGCCGCTTTCAAACAGCCAAGGGCCGCTTTTGGACAACCAAAGCCGCTTTCAGACCGCCAAGGGCCGCTTTTTGGCAGCCAAAGGCGGCTTTTTTACAACCAAGCCGCTGTTGACAAACAAAGGCCGCTTTTTTCCAATCAACGGCCGCTTTTTCGAAACTAAGGGCCGCTTTTTCGCAACTAGGGGCCGCTTTTTGGCAATCAAAAGCCGCTTTTTGACAACCAAAGGCCGCTTTTTAAATTTAAAGGACTAACCATTCCCATGACCATAAAGGTCGGGTGGTAGTGGAATTCCCTCTCGGGGTCCTCACTCCAAGCGAAGCCGTTCTCGTAGCTGCCCATCCAGATGGACACCAGAAGCACCGACATAGCGCCTGAATTACGGTAGATCATTAAGGTTACTGTAACCATGTACCGCAACCCTAAGCTAAATGAAAAGGTACGGTAGGGGAACTGTAATAAAAAAAGGTTGATTATGGATTACTGTAGATCAAGGGTTACGGTAGGCCATTTAGGTTACTGTAGCCTTAATGTAGGTTACAGTAATCATCAGGGTTACGGTAGGGGTACAGTAACCTACCGCAGATCTGGGAGGCGACGAGGAAGACGTTGAACAGCTTGAGGCTGAGGTCCTCCCGCAGGATGACGTAGCTCGGGTCGAAGAGTAACGCCACCATCCCTGGAAAATTGCATATAAGGACTAGAAAGGTGGAAGTTAAAGGACTGAAAGAGAGAAAAAGAGCTTTTTAAAGGTCTAAATTGTGGATTTGAAAGGTCTACATTGAGAATTTTAAAGGTCTAAATTCAGAATTTTAAGGGTCTAAATTCAGAATTTTATAGTCTAAATGGGATGAATTAAAGGATGGTAATCGATAAAATCGATATTCTTTGATATTAAAAGGTCTAAAATTAAGAAATTAAAGGACTAAGGGTAAAATGAAGGAATTCGTGCCAGCCGGCTGGCAGGAATCGATGAAGAGTCAGGGCTGATTGTTTGACGGGGAATACACAAAGGAATTTGCATTCGGAGGACTCGTTAGGGACAGCCGGTTGGCTGGAAAAATGGCTGACAGCCGGCTGGCTGGAAATTAACCAACCAGCCGATCGAATCGGTGCCCAGCCATGTCGCATAAATGGGTGGCATTTTGGGTTGCGACAAAGCGATTTGTTAAAAGTGCATTTTCAACAAGGAATGTTTTGAAAAATGCGACTTTTGTGTTTGTAAATCAAAAAAAAATAAAACCTACAATTTTCGCCATTTTCAAGCCATCGCTACCTCGAGGAGACAACAACAATAACTAAACCATTAACATACGATCAAAGTGTTCCCTTGGGTCTAATAACTCTGTAAGTTTCAGCCCTTCAAGTTACATTTGAAGCTCAGGGGAGCCTTCTGAAACGGCCTCAAAAACGTGTAATAATTTTTCAAATTTTTTCAAAAACAAATAACATACGATGAAATTATTCTTACACAAGATTTCAAATCCAAGTTTTCAGCCAAAAATATTGAGAACTGGCTTCACGGGCCAATTTCAAAATTTCCTTAACAAATGAAAAATTTATCAATGGAGGTTCAGGGGGTAAACGCGCTCCACGGCTAAAATACAGTTCCAGCGCCAATAGCGTTCTAAATTAACATAATTCAGTTTCACATGACCCATTGCTATAAAACGTCATTTTTTTCCACAGATTTCACCTTTTTCTGACCTACTTTTTAAAACCAAAATTATATGAAAATAACGATTTTTAAGTGAAAAACAACAAAAATACTCATTTTTTCGGCTGTCCTCCGGGCCGGCTGCGACTTGCGACTTTGTTGTTTGTTACAAAATGAGAAATTTTTCATTATGGGACATGGCTGTCGGTGCCACCCGGTGTCAATAAGAGGTAAAATTAGGTAGATTCCACTTGGCTGGCAATAGCCTCTAAAGTTCGTGCCACCCGGCTGGCTTTAAAAATAACTGACAGCCGGCTGGTAATTAACGGTGCCACCCGACTGTCAATAAACTGTTGCCACCCAGCTGAAAGAATAATGTCAATTAAGGCAGTCGGCTGGTAGGAGCTGCCAGCCGGAAGCCGAAATTTCAGATCGTGCCACCAGGCTGGCAATAAATCCCACTTTGGAGACAGCCGGTTGGCTGGAAAAGCTGCAAATTAACAAGCCTGCCGATCGAATTGGTGCCACCCGGCTGTCAATAAAATATATAGATAGAGCCAACCGGCTGGTAGGAGCTGCCGGAAGCCGCAATTAAGTGATATGCTTGCATGAAGCAGCTGTAAATAACACGGCTGGCAGGAAGCGCTGCCAGCCGGCTGCCACCAAAACAGGTAAATTTCCGGGGCTAATTAGCAAAAAGCGGAGTGTTTGTGCCGGATGGCGCCATTTCCAATGTAAACAAACAGCCATCCCCTCTCCAAATTCAAATTTTCGCCATTTTGCCTCCAAAATCTCTCAAATGCGCATATTTTGATCGGATTATGGTCCCGAAACGAAAATTCTGCATATAAAAGTGGAAAAATAGGGATTTCAGGGGTTGAAAGGGGATTTGGCCGCTGAAATCCAAATATTGGTTGCGCTGTCGACGGGCTGCGGAGGGCGCAGCGGCTAATTAAGCCGGGCGAGGGTGAAATAGACATATCCCCGCTAAATGGAAATGGAGGATTGTGGCTGGCACGGAGCCAGGGATGGGATTTATTGAGGGAAAATGGGCCGCTTTCCGCTTTTTCTGGCAACCTCAGGCCGCTTTCCGCTTTTTCTGGCAGCCTCAGGCCGCTTTCCGCTTTTTCAGGTGACCTCAGACCGCTTTCTGTTTTTTGGTAACCTCAGGCCGCTTTCTGCTTTTCAGCTTTTGTAGCAGCCTCAGGTCGCCATGTCCGATGTTTACGACCTGTTCGTTGTTTAAAGACATGACCCTTGTTTAACGACATATCTGTTTTAACAACATGTCCGGTGTTTAACGGCCTGTCAGTTGTATGTCCGTTGTTTAACGAAATGACCGTTGTTTAACGAAATGACCGTTGTTTAACCGCATATACTTTGTTTAACGTCACTTTCTTTGTTTAACCGCCCGTCCGGTGTTTAACGGACCCTAGTTAGTAGCGGAAGGATGCTGAAAGTCGGCTGTCTTCAAATTAGGACTCATAAATTAGCCAGCTAACTGGCTGGTAATTCGATCAGTCGCAAAAAGAAGTTGCAAGCTCGCCCTTTCTTTTTTCTTCTGAGTCAAAAAGTGAAAATATCTCAAAACGAAAATTTTTCAAACAACTTGAGAAACTGGACAAATACGTGCCGTTTCAATAAACCCACCGCAATAAAAGGGCAAAGGAATGAGGGGCGAATGTCGTTCACTCAAATTGCCTGAGAAAAACAGCGTTGTGGGGAATTAGATTTCCGCTACGTGGCAATATCAGCCACTTATTTTCACTGAAGTGAGGGGGAAGCATGAAACTTCATTCAAGGCCACTGTTTGACATGATCCAGTCTCAATTGAACCTTAAATTCACCCAAAATTTGCATATAGCACGTCAAAAAAGTATTTTTATGGGATTAAAAATCTCTCACGGCGGTTTGGAACTTAGATAGAGAAGTGGTAAGCCGTGTGGAAACTTCTGGAAAACACCAAAAACCGCAACGTTATTTTCGCCTTCACGGCTTTTGAATAGTGGTCACTTCTCCCTGAGAGCGACAAGTGGATAATTAGCAAGCAGACGTGTAAACATAGGGTTACAGTAGCCAATCGTTTTAGGATCAACTATTGGGAGATAACTTTTCCAAGAAAACGTGTGTTTAACTTTTTTCAAATCATCAATATAGAGCGTTTTTCATGAAAAAAACATTGGTTGAAACGAAAAATATTCACTTTTTCTCTTTTTTTTTCAACAAGTTTACCTTTTTTAACAAGTGAAAATTAAAATACATGGACGCGGCTGTAAAAAGCACGCATCTGCTAAACATCGAGCGGCAGAGTTGTCCTTTTTCTTGAGAAAAATCGACTTCAGTTGAAATCGCGGGGGCATTGCGTGTCCGAACGAATGAAAACACCCACCATTTAGAGAAATTGGACGTTCTAGAATTACTAACACGCAATCATAGGATTTTTATGGGTCCCGCCACGATTGGATAAATTCTTGGCATAGCTGGTAGGCGATATCGATAAAAAATGGAGTTTTATTGATTGAAAAAAGAAACAAATAGCCCTTTTAAATATCCCAAGGATTAACCGAGGAATCGTGTATTTGGGTCTTAAAACAAAATTATCACCCAGAAAAAAGTTAAAGGACTATTTCGATAATTTCACTAGTTTCGTTAAAATAAAAGCCGCTTTTTGGCCACCATAAACCGCTTCATTTGCTTTTTTGCAATTAAAACTAGTTTCCAGGCGTAAAATTCTGTTTAACTTTTAAAAATTTAAAATTTTATTTAGATTAAATTTTTTAAAATTTTATTTGTATTAAATTTAAAAAAAACAAATAATGTTAATTTCCTCACAACGAAATTACCACCGAGAAATTCGAATTTAAAGGACTATTTTCATATTTTTTTTCCATAGGCCGCTTGCCTCCTTTAAAAAAAAAAGCCACTTTTCGACCACCATAGGCCGCTGATCGCTGTTTGGAAATTAAAAGCCGCTTTTTGGCAATCGTAGGCCTCTTAAACCAAAATTATTACCCGAAAAAAATTTAAAGGACTATTTCGATTTTTTAAAATTATTTCCCTAGTTTAGATCAACAGCTTACGTACTTTTACGTAGAAACGTTTAAAAAAATTGAAAAAAAGAATGGGATAATCGATATCTTTTATACAGATCTTACATAAAGTGAATGTGTGCGGACTAAGAGAACAGCCACCGCAGCCTCGGTGGGCTCGTAAATCGATAACCGACGTGGCTGCGCGTGGCGGCCTCGTCCATTTGGGCTCTCCTATACATTTGAATCTTACAATAAAACTAGTGACTTTTTCTATTCTGTAGGGGGGATATCACAACAATCGAAGGGACTAAGGATCGGAATGTTTTCACAGCGAGAATACAAGAGGAGACAGAGCAACCGGGGCGTCACGGATTGTCTGAGCGGGGATTAATACATAAATTAGAATTTTATGTATTAATCGGGGTCGGAATGGAGAGACGTCTAGGCGAAGAGCACGGGGAGGTCGTCTTCGTTTTGCAACACGTTCCGAGGCTGCAGGTTCTCCGCTTCTTCGGCCGCCTGGAAATTGGAAAATAACTTTAAAACTTAATTTTAAAAATTTGAATTTAAAAATAAATTTTAAAAATTTAAATTTTAAAATAAATTTTAAAAATTAAATTTAAAATACATTTTAAAATTTCAAATTCAATATTTTTTTCATTTTCGCTGTATTCCGCCAATAAAACCCCATATAAAATAAATACAAATTGAAATTAAAAATTAGTAAAAATATTTTTAAATGTACATTTTAAATTTTTTAAGGTTAATATTAATTTTTTAGTTATTTAAAAAAGTTAAAAATCGGTGAAATTAATTTTGTATTAATGGCTTAAATATGCTTCTAGTATTCAAATTAGTCAATTGACCAACACAAAAAAGAAGCGCACCGAGTGGGATCGAACCTTGGTCGTGTGGTTCGTAATTTATGTGACCAATTTGGGTGGAGACACAGGCCGACCAAAATTATCACCCAAACGACCAGGGTTCGATCCCGATCTGTGCACTTCTTTTTTATCTAACTCTAGTTTTTAACTCTAGGTGACTAATATGAATACGAACCAGGTTTAAGGGATTTTAAATGTTTTAAAAATTAATTTTAAAATTTTTTAAGAATGTTAAAAAAATGTATATCCTTTTTAGTTAAATAAATTTTATTATTTTTATGGCCAAGTGGCTAAGGGTCAGACTAGTAAATCAAACTTTTGTAATTTTTTTTTGCATTGTTTTAGAAAATAATCATATTAAAAATACATTTTGTAACTATTTTAAGGTTTTAAAAAATTTATTCAAATTTTAAGGCTCACTACGCCTAGTTTAGACAATTAAAATACCAGCCAAACGACCAAGGCTCGGTCCCGGTCGGTGCACTTTTTTAAATACCGAATTCGGTCAAAATGATAAATATCATCTAAATTAGTGTAATTTGATGTTTAATTTTTTTTAAAATATAGAATCGATAAAATATTAATTTTTACAACTTTTAAGCTAGGTTACGGTAAGCCCAACTGCCACTTTTCGGTACGTAAATGTCCGTCGGAAGGAAAATCTCACCTCCTTTCCTCGTTCCAGAAGCTCGGCCTCCTTCAGCTTCTTCTTGTTGGCTTGGATCTTCTTCATTCTGAATTTTTTTTATATAAACAATATCAAAATACATTAAAAATTTGATGTAAAACCAGTTTTAAATGTTCAAAAAAGTTTTAAAAAATCTTTTAAATTTAAATTAAATAAATGTAAAAATAAAATACCTGAAGAACTCCTCACGCTCCATCTCGTCGAGTTCCGTGACGATGTAAGTGAGAGTGTTCTCAATGCGAGGGATGATGACTGAAAAAAGATGGTTTAATTAGCATACTGAGGAACGATTAATTAGCATAGGGAGCTAGAAAACAAGGGATAGTGTAGATTAATTAGCATATAGAGGAGGAACTAACCGTGCTCGATGGCGTTGACACGACGGTTGGTGACCTTGATGGCCTCGTCGAGAGTGATGAAGCAGGTCTGGAGGGTGGCCAATTCGACCAAGAGCTCGATTGCCTGGAAAGAGGGAGGGTTAGAGAGAGAGAGAGAGAGAGAGAGAGAGAGAGAGAGAGGGGGGGGGGCAAACCTTGTTGTAGTTCTTCTTCAGCTTGGCAATGTTGGCTCCTCCCTTGCCGAGACCGGTCAGATCGTAGGCGTCCGGGCCGTCCTGGTAAGCGTCGAACACGGGCAACATGACTCCTAAACAGAAAAGATTAAACCTCAGGCCGCTTTCCGCTTTTCTGGCAACCTCAGACCGCTTTGCGCTTTTTCTGGCAACCTCAGGCCGCTTTCCGCTTTTTCTGGCGACCTCAGGCCGCTTTCCGCTTTTTTTCTGGCGACCTCAGGCCGCTTTCCGCTTTTTCTGGTGACCTCAGGCCGCTTTCCGCTTTTTCTGGTGACCTCAGGCCGCTTTCCGCTTTTTCTGGTGACCTCATGCCGTTCTCCGCTTTTTCTGGCAACCTCAGGCCGCTTTTCGCCAACCAAAGGCCGCTCGGACGTACCTACGACGTTTTCCTTCTTCATGCGGACGCGGTACTGCGCCTGGCTGACGTTCTGGATGACGGTGTGGGAGAAATCTCCGGCGGTGAACTTGGCCTCGGCCAGGGAGAAGGCGGCTTCCTTCATCACCTCTCCCATCAGCACCTTGTTCTGGAAAAAAGGATTACTGTAATCCACTTAATTCGTTTCATTGTGTACGCATTTTCGAGAACGGCTTCTTTTTTTAATTGCGTACTTTATTTTCGACCAAACGGCTTCTTTTTTTTAAATTGCGTACATTATTTTCGAGCAAACGGCTTCTTTTTTAAATTGCGTACTTTATTTTCGAGCAAACGGTTTCTTTTTTTATTGCGTACTTAACTTTCGACCAAACGGCTTCTTATTTAAATTGCGTACTTTATTTTCGAGCAAACGCCTTTACATGTCATTCCGCCTTGTATTAATAATTTGTTTTTCGATTAAAATATTGCTTATTCCTTAATTTATAAGATAATTAAAGAAAAAAAGGTAAAAATTGGATAATCGATTCAATTTAATCTACCGTAACCCCAAAAATGCGTTGGTTTAAAAATGTCGTTACGCACCTCGACGATCTTGCGAAGAATGTCACGGAAACGCATGTTGAGGGCGTCGGCCTTCTTTTTGAGCAGGGAGTGTCCCTTCTGGGCTCCCTTCAGACGAGCCTTCATCAGGGTCTGCGCCCTAAATTTAAAGGTTAAAAATAGATTTTTAAGGGTCTAAATTCGATTTTAAAGGTCTAAAATAGATTTTATAGGTCTAAAATAGATTTTAAAGGTCTAAAAGAAACTTTAAAGGTCTAAAATGAACTCACATACGCGACGGGAACACCGCGATACGATCCTTTCCTCCTCCGGACATGGTTTACCTGAAAAATTATTAAATAAAATTAAAATTATACACAAATAGATTTAAAAAATAAATTTTAAGAAAATTATGGTAAAATTATTTTTACAATTAGAAGTACACTAAAATGCAGCATATTAGACAGTCTAAACTTAAATATGTCCTTCAATTATAAAATACCGATTTATAACTTAATTTCGATGTAAAAAAAGAAATAACTATTAAATAGTGCAGTCCTTTCACAAACAAAGAAAATTTTACTAAATTTTTATTTTTAATAATTTATTAAATTAATTTTTGTATATTTTAATTTAAGTATAAGTTAGATGTGCAGGTAGATCAATTTTTGGCAAATTCCATGCTTCAGTCCTTTAAAAAATTGCGTGTATATATATAAAAAAAAGATTTTTAAGCTAAAAATTGCTAATAAAATTTAAAATTGCCAATTTTTAAACGTCCACAAAATTAAAAAGTAATTGAAATTAAGAAAAATCCAATATACTGCATTTTATTATTTAGACGTAATATAATTTGCATACAGCCACATGGTTGGACCAGTTTATAATAAAGTTTATATTTTTTTTCTGCAATTTTAAAAATAAAAGTAAAAGTTTTCTTTGAAATAGAATAGATGAACTTGAATATCGAGGAATATTAAACCAAAACAAGGTTTTTAAAAAGTCCGAGAAAACTATATTCATTTGTATATTGCGCACGGAAATCGGGTAAAAAGAGGTAAAATCGGGTGGTTCAACTGAGATCCTCGACGAATACGAGTTTGGGGAGGGTAATAACTGCGGGAAGAGGGGAAATTGAGGGAATTCGCTAAATCAGGAATTGATTTTTGGAGGCAGTCGGCTGGTGCAGAAACCAATAGGCCCCGCCTCCCGTCGACAGACCAATGATTAGCCGCGGCGCAGGCCAATCTGAATAGAGCGCGCTTATCAAAAGGGGCTTTGGGAGGAAGAAGGGGGAGATTTACAGGGGCTGGATGCTAATCAGTGGAGGAGTAGTCGGCGATATGCTAATCAGTGGAGGAGGGGTAGTCGGCGATGGTCATTTCGATGCGGTTCCCGGGCAGAATGGGCATCGTCAGGGGGTCCTGGAGACTTTTCTCGATCATTTCGTTGTGATCATTCGTCGAGTCCGTAGTCTCCTTCATCTGAAAAAAAAAGAAAATTAAATAAAATATTTAAAATTTTTTTTCCATATTTTGGGATATTAATTCAATTTCAGGGTCAAAATTAATTTTTAAACTTTTTAAATGTCCTAAATATATCTCTAGGATCAAACTAGGATTGTTTAGTTTGCCAGTCCGACCACCTAGCCACTTGACCATGAAAAAGAATAAAATTGATTTAATTAAAAAGAAAATAAAATTTTAAATAATCTTTTTTTAAAAATCTTTTTTATTGTTGTGATTAAAACATTTATAAAATTCCTTAAAAATGAATATATTTATCATATTAGTCGATCTGAGTTAGATAAAAAAAGAAGTGCACCGACTGGGATCGAACCTTGGTCGTGTGGGTGATAATTTCGGTCGGCCCGTTTCTGTCCGTCAACCCATATTGGTCCCATAAATTACCAACCACACGACCAAGGTTCGATCCCGGTCGGAGCACTTCTTTTTTGTCTAACTCTAAATAACTAAATTGAATATTAGAAACATATTTAAGGTATTTTAAGCAGTTTAAAAATTAAGCAAGTGGAAAGTTTAAAAATTTAAACGCGGAAAGAGGTCACCGGAAAAGGCGGAAAGCGGCCTGAGGTCACCGGAAAAGGCGGAAAGCGGCCTGTGGTCGCCGGAAAAAAGCGGAAAGCGGCCTGAGGTCTCCGGAAAAAAGCGGAAAGCGGCCTGAGGTCGCCAATTGATTTTTCAAGGCACATTCATTTTTAAATAATTTTTTTTGATAGCTTAATAATATAACTTTATAACTTAAATGTGTACCTAATAGATTTTTGAATATGAAAATTCAATGTGCACCGACCGGGATCGAACCCGCCTGGAATGGCCAAAAATGGCATTTCAGATGCAGATTTCAACAAAACGATGCATTTAAACCTAAACTGTTATATATTTCTTTAAAAATAACTTTTCAAGCTCTTTAATGTGAGATAAAGTCAAAAGTGGCCCTGACGGTCCCTTTAACTCGATTTTTTGGCGTCAAAATTCAAATTAAGGGACAACTCGGTCCCTATAATCAAGAGATAATTACCGCGTTGACTTCGTCGATGAGTTTCTGCTTCTCGCTATCCATATCCATTAGCATCTTGGACTTCGCCTCGATGGCCTTCTCCCTGGCCTCCAAGTCAGAGCTCCTATCGACAACCTCATTCTTCTTCGACTAAAATATTAAAATTAATAAAATATTAAAATTAACAATATAAATATCAATAATTAAACAAAAATAAGGAAATTAAAACACACCAGTCTCTCGAGTTTCAACATCTTCTTCTCCTGGAACAAGTTCATGATGATCTCCGGGTAGTTCTGTCTCTTGTAGGCGAGCTGAAATGATTATTTTAATATATTTTTATTAATATTTAAATAGTTAATTGATTAATAAATTGAATTATTGATTAATTAAATAAATTTAAAAAAAAAGAAAAATACCTCGTGAGCCTTCTCCATGACACGCATCTCCTGGGAGACCAGCTCGTCCTGGAGCATCATGAACTCCTCCTCCTCGGCAGTCGGCGGGTTTTTGCTCATTCTGAATATTGTAATGTGAATTTAAAATGTAAAAAGAGAAAAGAAGAAGACAAAATAAACAAATATAAAAAAATGAAATATTTCTGAAACCCAAGATTTTTGAATTCTGACAATTCCCGCGTTAGCAATGGAGCAGCTTTACTGAAAACAAAAGGGAATAAAAAAAGGGGACGTTTTTTGGGAAATTGAGGATAAATCAGGTGAAATTAAGGTGCAGATTTCGAAAAAGTGGACGAAAATCACGTAATTATCAAAATTAGGCTATGATGATTGAAATAATCACGGTAAAAATTTAGAGTCCGAATCAGGATTCCTGACCACCAATTGTAGACAGGATGTTAATAAACAAGTTTTAAATTAATTTAATTAAATAAAGTCGTAAAATACGCTTAATTCGAATAATTCGAATAGGTTCCTAGTATTGATTGGGAATAATGCAAGAAATTTGTAATTTTCCGGGGTCTGGCAACTTGTCAATCTGTGAGTATGCAAATAGAACACACTCACAGAAAAAAGCTACCGTAGTTTTCTGCGAGTGTGCTGTTCAACCACACTCGCAGAAAACTTCGCGGCGGGACCATTTTGCTTTGCGGGCAAGATTTTCATGATTTCAGATTTCCACGATTAACGTTGCGGGTAAACGCCGTGAAATGGGAAAATACGACAGCTGTAAACAAAGGACATCTTGTAAACAGCGGGCGGAAAATTAATCGATTTGCCCTACAAGCGAATAATCGCAAATTTTTATCAACCAGGCCACTTGATTTGATGTTTGTTAATTAAAAGCCGCTTTTTGGCAACCATAGGCTGCTTTTCGCAATTAAAAGTAAGGCCAAAGGCCGCTTGACCTGCTTTATAAACAATTAAAAGCCGCTTTTTGGCAACAAAAGGCCGCTTTTCCGTTTGAAAACAACACGTACGCTACAATTCTGTTGCTATTCTGCCTAGAAGTGATCCCTTTCCCACGCGTCTGACTCGCCCCGAGTCGTGAAAGGTCGGCGTCCTTTGTTCTGCGACGAATAATGCATGATCACGAAGTGTTATCCCCTGAATGCTTCTTCTTCTGCAATACTGTTATCTGCTGATGTTGCTTCCAGCAAACACTGCCAAAATTCGTTATTTTTTGCATTTTCGTCTCCAAATTAAAGTAGTTTTCACAGAACATTTTGGCTCTATCGGTCCTTAAAAATATAACGGTCCATAAAATTTAATTATAGCGGTCCATAAAAAAGTTGAAAATAATAAAATTAATTAAAAAAATATATATTTTTTAAAATTTTCATTTTTGTAAGTTTTTGGTTTCTTTTTAAAAATTTTAGTAGATTTTTTCTTACCCTGCATTTTCTCTCTTGCAAATCACCTGACCGGCCTTTGGTTGCCAAAAAGCGGTTTTTAATTCCTAAAAAGCGGGTCAAGTGGCCGTTGGTTTTAAAAAGCGGCTTTTATTGAAAAAAGCGGGACAAGAGGCCTATGGTTTCCAAACAAGCAGGTCAAGCGGCCTATGGTTGCCAAAAAAAAGAAAGCGGCATCTTGATATTCTGTAAACAGCGGACAGGTTGTAAACAGCATGCAGACGGGTTTCCCCCTTTCCTTATGAAAGCAGCCCTCAAAAGTAGTTTTTATGTATTTTTTCTGTCCCAAGAAACGCCCGGATTAGAATTTTTCTTAAAATTTAAATCAAAAGACTTTAAGGTGATTTTAGGGCCTTAAAATCACTTTAAAGTCTGACCTGTCAACGAGTGAGCGCTGAACCACCAATGTTATCATTAGCTGAGATCCGCCGTCATTCATCAACGCCTTTCGCGGGGGCCGCCGTCGTGAAAACTGCGCCGTTTCACGCCAAACACGCCACTTTGATTATTTCCTATCGCTTCTTCTCACTATTTAACCTCTTTTCGACTTATATTTGCCCAATATGCTAATTACTGTAAGCGACGGGACCACCCTCTCCCCGGTCGCCGATCTCGTACGGGTGTGAAACCCGTGGCGCTACCATGTCAGACAACCAGAGTTTTCTGCGTCTTTTCATGCGGGAACATTGAAAATTCAAAAGTTACGACCAAAAATCGATAAACCAATAGATTGGACCGCGTAAACACCGTGCACGTAGTTCGTTAAAATGCCGGTTATCCACATACGCTGTGTCCCGAGGCGCAGTAGCACTCGTCGTTGGCATTGCGCCAACGAAAAGTCGCGTCTGGCCAAAAATGGATTACGTACGGGCTGAAAATTTAGTGAAAAACGTTGGCTAATTCAAAAATTCAAGTTTGCCGGTTGTTAATTGTCACTATACAGTCTGCGTATTTATTTTCGGTTAAACGCTTTTTGTGATATTTTGAATTTTTTGGCCGTGAGCCAACGACGCGGCGCAGTGCTCTCCTACTGCGCCAGCTCTCCTACGGCGCCACACCAACGGGTGGGACACACCGTGCCACAGGTGCCGCCTGGAATGGCCAAAAATGGCATTTAAGATGCAGATTTCTCCAAAACGACGCATTGAAAACACAAACTGTTATATATTTTTTTGAATAACTTTTCAAGCTCTTTAATTTCAGATAAAGTTTAAAAAAAAGTCCCTGAAGGTCGCTTTAAAACAACAAAATCTCTATTTTCCCGCAAATTTTTGCAAAATCTTGAATTTCCTCCTTCTGTTGTCCCAAAATGGCCTCAATCTCGTTGAAATTACAGCAATTCGGCGTCGTTGCGCCTGATGCCGCGATGGAGGCGACACTCTTCGCAAGAATCCTCCTCCTTCTAACCGCAGTCGGTGGGTTTTCGATTAAAGACCGAAATAAAAGATAGATTAAACCACGTTAGATTAACGTAATAAATTATATTTAATAACTTTATAAATTAAAAGAATAATAAAAACAACTTTCAAAAACCAAAATTATGGGAATTAAATCCAACGACTTTTCCCAAAATTGGGCTAAAAAGCGGGCTACCAAATCGTCCAAAAACTTTGTTTAGGAATTTCCTGCTAGATCTTCCTTTTTTGCCCCCGTGGAATGATAAGCACGACGGAAGTCGGAGAGGGCCAAAAAAGTGATTTACGGTCCATGGCGGCAGTTCCAACATGACGCAAAATGACACACTTGACTAGCCAAGGCTGGGAAAGATGATGATAAGCTATTTTAAACTAATCAATCATGTTTAAACGGGTCAAAACAAAATTGTTACAATTAATTTGTGTTACAATAATTCAAATTAGTCAAAGAGTGGACAAAAAAGAAGTGCACCGAGTGGGATCGAACCTTGGTCGTTTGGTTGGCAATTTATGGGACCAATTAGGGTGGACGGACACCCCAGAAAGGACGGCCCGTGAGAACCCTGGAGGTTGCCATAATTCGAAAAAGCGGCCTGACGTTACCATAATTAAAAAAGCGGCCTGAAGTTGTCATAATTCGAAAAAAGCGGCCAGAGGTTGCCATAATTCGAAAAAAGCGGCCAGAGGTTGCCATAATTCGAAAAAAGCGGCCAGAGGTTGCTATAATTCGAAAAAAAAAAGCGGGCTGAGGTTGCCATTATTCGAAAAAAGCGGCCTGCTGTTGTCATAATTCGAAAAAAGCGGCCTGAGGTTGCCTTTTTCAGTGAGAATAATGACTCAGCACAAGAACCCATACTTATCGTAACCTCTCTGTTTCAGCGGCCCTCTCTCCCCGTGATTACTGTCGCACCGGTTCCGGTGCGCACAGTTCGATTCGGCGATGTTGCCTCCAGCACGCCGCCTGTCCGCTGACCATCGAGAGGGGCGTCAGCAAGTACGGAATGCTCAATCAACTGCCCTACCCGCTCCACTACTGCCGCTGTGAACTGAGGTTCGTCTCTCTCTCTCTCTCTCTCTCTCTCTCTCTCTCTCTCTCTCTCTAACTCCCTCCCTTTCCAGCTTCTACAATTGTCTCTCCCGCGTGGACACGGGTCGCTC
Organism: Oscheius sp. G VE-2021; assembly: GCA_022343465.1. Taxonomy (NCBI): domain Eukaryota; kingdom Metazoa; phylum Nematoda; class Chromadorea; order Rhabditida; family Rhabditidae; genus Oscheius; species Oscheius sp. G VE-2021. Next base: position 408,446 of record JAJQXH010000054.1, read on the forward strand.
GGTCTCGACGCGAAAAGCCCACTTCCTCGAGGAAGACCACTCTCTTCGCAAGTGCGTCGACATCCACGAGAAGAAGATCTGCTCCACTCGCCTTATGGGTCTCATTTGCGTCCGGCACGAATCCGCCCTGCGCGCCTCCCTTCACAGCATCTCAGAATTCCTATAAATTGTTTTCTCTAGAAATAAACTCTTTTCTTTTCCCTTTTTCCTCTTTTCGGCTCTTTATTTTCAAATAGATTTTTAAGACTTAATTTACATTTATTAAAAAATAAAACATTTTAAAAACAGAATTTAAAACAAATTTTAAGCTTAAAAGCATATTCTCGGAGTTTTAAAGCTGAAAATTTGAGGTGTTCAGTTTTTAAAAAAATGATTTATTTTTCACATTTTCACAGAAAAATTGTGACAAAATGCTTTACATTTTAAAATAAATTTTAAAAATGTAAATTTGAAAATATTTTTAAAATTTTAAACGGAGAAATTTTCATTAGAAAAATGTAAATTTTTACTTAACCTTAAATGAACCTCTTTTCGAATTGTATTTACCTATGGTCCTCATTTCTGTATGCAGCAGGACTACCCTTACCCCAGCCGCCGATCTCGTACGGGTGTGAAACTCGCGGCGCTCCCATGCCAGACAACCAGAGTTTTCTGCGTCTTTTCAGGCGGGAACATTGAAAATTCAAAAGTGACGCCAAAAATCGATAAAACGATGGAATGGATAAGCGTAAACACCGTGCACGTTTGTTAAATTCCGGTTATCACTGCCTGCCAAAAATGGCATTTCAAATGCAGATTTCTCCAAAACGACGCTTTTAAACCCAAACTGTTATATTTTGTTAAATAACTTTTCAAGCTCTTTAATATAAGATAAAGTAAAAAAAAGGTCCCTTAAAATAAAGTTCAAAGTTTATTGTTCACATTCAACACGTCAAAATGAGACGCCTATCCTGCGTAGAATATCAAATTGGAAATCAGGAGAAGACATCTGGGGGTATATAAGGGGGGGGAATCGTACAGGGGGAGGGTAAGTGCGCTTGGAGAGTCACCGAGACCACGACATTCACCAAATTATTGGGAAAAAAGGGGGGAGGGAGGGGAATTGAGCAGCGACCGGGGCCGAGTCGCACTGACGGGGCGGCCGGACGACGGCAACAATTAGACAACTCTGAGGGAGGAAGATCAACAACAAGGAGGAGGAACGACGCCTAGCAACAAGGAGAGGGCCTTAGAAGTCTCGGCTTAGAAGTCGCACGGCTGGGTACCGGAAGTGATGTGGTCCACGGGGAGGGCGTCTTCGTATCGGGACCACATCTGAAAGAAACACATTGGAAAAGGCCGCTTCTGCTTTTTATAGCGACCTCAGGCCACTTTCCGCTTTTTCTGGCAACCTCAGGCCGCTTCCGCTTTTTTGGTGACCTCAGGCCGCTTCCGCTTTTTATGGTGACCTCAGGCCGCTTCCGCTTTTTATGGTGACCTCAGGCCGCTTTCCGCTTTTTCTGGCAACCTCAGGCCGCTTTCCGCTTTTTATGGTGACCTCAGGCCGCTTCCGCTTTTTCTGGCAACCTCAGGCCGCTTTCCGCTTTTTATGGTGACCCCAGGCCGCTTTCCGCTTTTTATGGTGACCTGAGGCCACTTTCCGCTTTTTCTGGCGACCTCAGGCCGCTTTCCGCTTTTTCTGGCAACCTCAGGCCGCTTTATGGTGACCTTAGGCCGCATTCAGATGACCTTAGGCCGCTTCTGGTCACCTCAGGCCGCCTTCTGGTTGCCAGAGGCCGCTTTCTGCTTTTTCCGTTGACCTAAGGCCGCTTTTTTCTGGTAAAATTAGGCCGTTTTCTGGCGCCCCAGGCCGCCTTCTGGTGACCTTAGGCCGCTTTCTGGCAACCACAGGCCGCATAATGGTGACCTTAGACAGCTTTCTTGTGACTTTAGGCCACTTTTTGGTAACTCAGGCCCCCTTCTGGTGACCTCAGGGTGCTTTCTGGTGACCGTAGACCGCTTTCTGGTGATCTCAGGCCGCTTTTTAGTAACCTCAGGCCGTTTTCTGGTGTCCTTAGGCAACTTTCTGGCAACATCATGCCGCTTTCTGGTAACCAAAGGCCGCTTTCTGGTGGCCTAAGGCCGCTTTCTGGCGAGCTCAGGCCGATTTCCGCTTTTTATGGTGACCTGAGGCCACTTTCCGCTTTTTCTGGCGACCTCAGGCCGCTTTCCGCTTTTTCTGGCAACCTCAGGCCGCTTTATGGTGACCTTAGGCCGCATTCAGACGACCTTAGGCCGCTTCTGGTCACCTCAGGCCGCCTTCTGGTTGCCAGAGGCCGCTTTCTGCTTTTTCCGTTGACCTAAGGCCGCTTTTTTCTGGTAAAATTAGGCCGTTTTCTGGCGCCCCCAGGCCGCCTTCTGGTGACCTTAGGCCGCTTTCTGGCAACCACAGGCCGCATAATGGTGACCTTAGACAGCTTTCTTGTGACTTTAGGCCACTTTTTGGTAACTCAGGCCCCCTTCTGGTGACCTCAGGGTGCTTTCTGGTGACCGTAGACCGCTTTCTGGTGATCTCAGGCCGCTTTTTGGTAACCTCAGGCCGTTTTCTGGTGTCCTTAGGCAACTTTCTGGCAACATCATGCCGCTTTCTGGTAACCAAAGGCCGCTTTCTGGTGGCCTAAGGCCGCTTTCTGGCGAGCTCAGGCCGATTTCTGCGGATTCTGGCAACTTTACGCCGCTTTCTTCAGACTACAAACCTTATAAAGGAGGGTCTCGATGTCCGAGCAGTACTGCTTGACATTGAACAGAGTGGACGTGGTCCTCGCCTTCCAGACCTTCGCCCGGATGCTGGACAAACTGAAAACATGGATTTAGAGAGAGAGAGAGAGAGAGAGAGAGAGAGAGAGAGAAATCACTCACTATCCCTTGTCGGCACCCAATCGAACGGCAATATTCACGTAATCGTCGCGATTCCGGGCGATGAGCTCGGGAACGCCGAGGGCGAGCAGCTGAGAAGAGGCCACTCGAGAGGCCAGGGTCTCCACTGAAAACGAGAGATTACGGTAATTAATTTTATTAATTTAATGTAATTTTATTAATTTAATTTCAAGAAGATCTTACTGGGCATGGTGATCATGGGCGTTCCGGTCCAGAGGATGTCCATGCCGGTGGTGTGGCCGTTGCAGAGGGGCGTGTCCAGGCACACATCGGCCAACTGGCCACGACGAACGTGTTCCTCCTGAAAAATAGACTATTGTAAACACCAGGCATTGCGTAAACAGAGTACAAACAAGTTGTTTCTTTCCGTCAGGGTTCTCACGAGCCCAGCACTTTTTTGGGCAATAATTTTTTTTAATTTAAAAAAAAAGAATATAAAAGGAAATCTAATTTTGTGTTTTAGAAATCTTAAAATCAAACATTCCTTATTATTTTTTCTTCAGGAGAATAAAAAGCCCTTTCTGCTCTCCTGAAAAATTATGTAACATTTAAGTTTTTGATTTTAAAGTGACTTTAATAAACTCTAAAATGGCGCCATAAAATAAAATCTAAAGAAATCAGCCTACTAAAAGAAAATGTTGGAGTGGTGTGTCTTAGGAAATCTGTTTACATTGATCAAAAATCTGAATAAATTGATCAAAAATCCATTAAAACATTGGAGTGGTGTGTCTTAGGAAATCCATTAAACATTGGAGTAGTGTGTCAAGTTAAATCTATTTAAATTTATCGAAAATCTGTCTAAATTGATCGAAAATTCATTAAAAAATATTGGAGTGATGTGTCTTAAGATATCTGTCAAAATTGATGGAAAATCCATAAAAACATTGGAGTGATGGGCCCTAAGAAATTTGTTTAAAAGTTGTCACAAATCCATTGAAAACACTGGACTGATGTGTCCAAAAATCAGTCTAAAAGAAAAATGAGAACGGGACCAAAAAAGTGCTCGGCCCAGTTTTGGCCCGTGAGAACCCTGCTTTGTACGGATCACTCTAACGTTTCTATAAAAGCGCTGAATTTAAGCATTAGAGTGATGTGTCCAAAAATACAAAGAGTACAGACAAGTTGTGATTTCTGTCAGGGTTCGTACGGGCCGAGCACTTTTTGGCCAATTTTTTTTTATTCTAAAAAATGAATATAAAAGGGAATCTAGTTTAGCGTATTTTGAAAAACCATAAATTAAAGAAATTAAAAGAAAAAAATATTGGAATGATTTTGTCCAAAGAAATCTGTTTAAATTTATCGAAAATCTGAATAAATTGATAGAAAATTCAAACAAAACAGTGGAGTGATGCGTCTTAGGATGATCGAAAATTCGGTTTTTTGCATTGGAGTGATGTTTCTTGGGAAATCTGTTTAATTTTATTAAAAAAACATAGGAGTGATGTGTCTTAGGAAATCTGTTCAAATTAATCCACTGAAAACATAGGACTGCTGCCAAAAATCAGTCTAAAAGAAAAAGGAGAACCCTGCTTTGGCGCATCACTCCAATGTTTCTATAAAAACAATGACTTTGAACATTGGAGAGATGTGTCCAAAATCGCTTTAAAAAGAAAGATCCAGGCTTTCTTTTTAAATCCTTACCTTGGCCGCCACGTGGCTGAAGATGATCCTCTTGGGGTCCACCCCCCTATCCGAGCAGTACTTGTGCACGTGCATCTCCCCATGCGTGGGGAACCTCAGAAGCCAGAGCACACTCCTGGGCACTCTCTTCAGAATCTCGATCCACATCTCCAGCGTGGCCGGGTCGATCTTATACAACTGGTTGAAGTTACAGTAGACGATGGCGTCATCGGGCAGACTGTACTGCTGCCGGCTCGTGAGAACCAGATTTGTGGGCAGTTCCTCTCCAGTGGCCGCTTTGTGGTGAGTCTAAAGAGGAGGATTACTGTAGGTCCAGGAAGTTAAGACAGTAAATGTGCTCCAATGCTAAAATTGGATTGTAAATGCGCTCCAATGCTAAATTGGACTGTAAATTCGCTCCAATGCTAAATTGGACTGTAAATGCGCTCCAATGCGAAATTGGATAAAAATGTGCTCCAATGCAAAATTGGACTGTAAATGCCCTTCAATGCTAATTGGACTGTAAATGCGCTCCTATGCTAAATTGGACTGTAAATGCCCTTCAATGCTAATTGGACTGTAAATGCGCTCCAATGCGAAATTGGATAAAAATGTGCTCCAATGCAAAATTGGACTGTAAATGCCCTTCAATGCTAATTGGACTGTAAATGCGCTCCAATGCTAAATTGGATGTAAATGCGCTCCAATGCTAAATTGGACTGTAAATGCGCTCCCATACAAAAAGAGAGATGAAACTAGAGGATTACTGTATGCTAATGGGATACAGTACCTGGGCCAGGCCGTTTACAACGTTGACTCCTTCGACCACAGAAGTGACGATGGTTCCGTTGCCGACCATCTGCTTCAGGGGCTCGGTTGTAGGGACTTCGACTATGGGGACGATGACTTCTGTGCGGATTTTCTCCTTTCCAGGACCACAGACAACCTCTGCCTCGCGGACGAAAGGCTGAAAAAGGAAAGGTTTGATTTTAGGCCCCTTGGACAGTTTTTTTGGTAACAAAAGGCCGCTTGGGCAGCTGTTTCGCAACGAAAGACCGCTTTTGGCCGCTTAAACCGGGCCGCTTCAACCGCGTCTTGGTAACCAAAGGCCGCTTGATCCGTTTTTCCCCCGAAGCCAATTTTTGATAACCAAAGGCTGCTGGAAGAGCTTTTCACAGCCATAGGGGGCCTGGCCGCTTTATGGCAGCCATAGGCCGCTTGAACCTGTTTTTGATAACCTAAGGTAGATTGAACCGCTTTCTGGTAGCCAAAGGCCGCGCTTGAACCATTTTTTGGCAACCAAAGACCACTTCAACGGATTTTAGGCCGGGCCGCTTTTGGGCAACCAAAGGCCGCCGATACCGCTTGTTGCTTTTTTGGTCTCCTTAGGCCGCTTTCCGCTTTTTCTGACAGGCTCAGGCCGCTTTCCGCTTTTTTCTGGCAGGCTCAGGCCGCTTTCCGCTTTTTCTAGCAACCTCAGGCCGCTTTCCGCTTTTTTTCTGGCAGCCTCAGGCCGCTTACCGCTTTTTTCTCTAAAAACCTCAAGCCGCTTTCCGCTTTTTTCTGGCAGGCTCAGGCCGCTTTCCGCGTTTTCTGGCAACCAAAGACCGCTTCCCGCTTTTTCTGGCAACCTCAGGCCGCTTTCCGCCTTTTCTGGCAGCCTCAGGCCGCTTTCCCCTTTTTCCGGCAACCTCAGGCCGCTTTCTGCTTTAATCCCTCACCTTTACATCAGCCTTGCTCAACAAAGGCTCCAGATTGGTGGCATTCATCACCGCAATCGTGTCCTTCTCGCTGACAGCCTGTTTATCCTTCAGAATCACTCTCTCCGTCAGATGCTTCATCATCTGTGCGTGGTCTCCGATGAAGAACGTGTGGGGCATGTAGGCCAATTTCTCGCTGTAAGCGTGCGCCAATCGCAAAGGTGACGTCACTTCATCCGTGATAATGTAATCCATGAAGGCGGCTCCTGAGGTGCTGGGGTAGCCGAGCCACATGACCTAGGGTTACTGTATTAAAGGTTCAATATGCAAATTACCTGGATGGGGGCGGGGCGGAGGGCGAAGATCTCGTTGCGGGCGCCTTTGGTGTAGCCGTTCATGTTGATCAGGACGTGGATTCCGTCGGCGTGGATGCGCTCGGCCGCCTTTCCATTGCAGGGGATCTGGAAGAGAGAGGGTTAGAGCGGCCTATGGTTGCCAAAACGCGGCTTTTAAATTCCGAAACCAGGTCAAGCGGCCGTTGGTTGTCAAAAAGCGGCTTTCAATTTCCAAAAAAAGGCTTTTAATTGCCAAAAAGCAGACTCCTTTGGTTTCCAAAAAGCGGGCTTTGATTATCAAAAAGCGCCCTTTAATTTTTTTAGTCGGGTCAAGCGCCTTTGGCTGCCAAAAAGCGGATTTTAATTGCCAAAAGCCGATCAAGCGGCCTATGGTTGCCAAAGTCGGCTTTCATTTTCAAAAAAGCCGGTCAAGCGGCCTTTGGTTGTTAAATAGCGGCTTTTTCTTGACAAAGAGCGGGCTTTGGTTGCCAAAAAGCGGCCTTTAATGTTTTTTAAAATCCGATCAAGCGGCCTATGGTTGCCAAAACCCGGATTTTCATTGCCAAAAAGCGGGCTTTAGTTGCAAAAAGCGGCTTTAAACTGCTTCCAAAAAGCGGCTTATGTTTGCCAAAATCCAGGTGAAGCGGCCTATGGTTGTCTAAGCGGCTTTTTTTAAAAGCGGGTTAAGCGGTCTGTTGTTACCAAAAAGCGGCTTTTATGCCTCCAAAAAGCGACCTATGGTTGTCAGGAAGCGGCCTTTGATTGCCTAAAGCGGCCTTTGGTTGCCAAAATGCGGTTTTTAAATACGAAAAAGCAGGTCAAGCGGTATTTGGTTGCCAAAAAGCGGCCTTTAATGGCCAAAAAGCGGTTTTTAATTGCCCCAAAAAAGCGGCATTTTATTGTCAAAAGCGGCCTTTGGTTGTCAAAAAGCTCCTCACCGTGGACAGATCCACAAAATGTTCGGACTCGGTCATCAGTTTCTGCCGGAAGTTGGTTCCATCATTCGGGGAAATGGCATAGCAGTAGACTTCCACTCTGCTCCTGTCGTGCATTCCAGGAATTGACTGCATCAGATGACTCGTCGGGTGGTTTCCAAAGTCAGAAGAGACATATCCAATCTTCAGGCGATTGCCTAAATTCGTTTTAATTGATTTGCTTTAATAATTTTATTTTTTTTATAATTTAAAATTTTTATATTTTTAAATCTTCAGGCGATTGCCCAAATTTTTGGTTTTCCTAATTTCTCATTTAATGTTTGACAAAAACGGTTCTAAACCGCCATGAAAGTTGCTATTGGCCTCAAAATGGCACTTAAAAGCAATTTTTGGGGTGCTATATGCAAATTTAAGGTGCTCAAAAGTGGGATTCACCTGGGGGTCTGACAGATTTCCTGTCCGGGTGGATGAAGGGAGGGTGTTGCAGCATTGTGACCTGAAAAAATGGGTAAAAAATATTCTGGTTGTCTGATTCTAAGCAATTGTCTGCGTCTCTAACAGTCTGGTTGTCTGCGTCTTTAACACTCTCGTTCTCTGCGTCCCTAACAGTCTGGGTGTCTGCGTTTCTAACAGTCTGGTTGTATGTGTCTCTGACCCTCTACCTCTGCGTCTCTAACCCAATTTCTCTGCGTCTCTAATCCAATTTCTCTGCATCTCAAACCCTATTTCTCTGCGTCTCTGCCCCTGTTTCTCTGCGTCTAACTCTATTTCTCTGCGTCTCTAACCTCTCCCTCTGCGTTTATGCCTCCATCACCCACTCTGTCTCTCCAATTCTAACCTTCTCTATGCACAACTGAGCGTGTTTCGCAGCGATGGCCATCCTCGTGTCGTGCTTCAGCGGATAGAGCATAGAATGGTGCGGATGAACCGAAGGGAGCCTCTTTTTCGCGAGTTGTTCGTCCACAATCGACACCAGTTTCTTCATCCTGAATTCTCAATTAGCCTCTTTCTTTCTCTCTCTCCTCTCTCTCTTTAGCATTGGAGCGTATTTACAGTTTAATTTAGCATTGGAGCGTATTTACAGTCCAATTTAGCATTGGAGCGCATTTACCGTACAGTTTAGCAATGGAACGTGTTTACAGTCGAATTTCGCATTGGAGCGCATTTAAAGTCCAATTTAGCAGTGGAGCGCATTTACAGACCAATTTAGCATTGGAGCGCATTTACTGTATAATTTCGCATTTCTCTCTCTCTCTACCTATTATCATAGTCCGTCCAATCGCAGATGATCTGCAGGCAATGCGCCAAATTGCAGAAGGCATCGGGGAAGTCTGGCTTCAATTTCAGAGCCGTCGAGTAGCTCTTAATCGCATCAGGAATATTGCCAGCGTCCTGAAAATCGTAGAATTATTTTAAAAAAGGCTCCAGAATCCCACCTTGTGGATGCTGGCCAGATTGCTGTGTGCATCTGCAAAGGCGGGGTTGATGTGGATGGCTCTCGTGTAGCACTGCATCGCATTCTGCACGTCGCCCAGCTCCTTTAGCGTATTGCCCATGTTCGAATAGGCATCGGCGAAGGTCGGCGCTATCCGAATCGCTTCCTGAAATTTGACTGTAAATGTGCTCCAATGCGAAATTGGACAGTAAATGCGCTCCAATGCTAATTCGCCCTAATTCCACAGTAACCAGGCCATAAATTGAAGTTAAGTCGGTAAATACGCTAAAATGCTAATTCGCCATAATTCTACAGTAACCAGGCAATAAATTGACGTTAAGACGGTAAATACGCTCCAATGCTAATTTGTCCTAATTCTAGAGTAACTAGGACATAAATTTAAGTTAGTACGGTAATGGTGCTCAAATACGAAATGGAACTGAAAATGTGCTCCAATGCGAAAACTGGGCTGTAAATGCGCTCTAATGCTAAATTAAAAATTTTACTGCAAATACGCTCCAAAGCTAAATTGAACTGTTAATACGTTCCAAAGCTAAATTGAACTATAAATGTGCTCCAATGCTAAATTGGACTATCAATGCGCTCCAATTCGAAATGGTACTGTAAACTCGCTCCAATGCTAAATTGAATTGTAAATGCGCTCTAATGCGTATTCGGTCATAAATGCGCCCCAATTCTACAGTAACCCACCTTATAATGAAGAATGGCCTCCTGCAGCTTGCACTGTTGCTGTAGAATCGAAGCGAGGTTACTGTGTGCCGCGGCGAATTCCGGGTAGATCTGAAAACAGTCCTTTAAAAATTATAATACAAGGGGATACCTCAAGGGCTTTAAGGTAGAGCCTGGTGGCTTCTTCTATCTTCCCCTGTTCCCGTTTGATATTGGCCAGGTTGTTCTGCGAATCCGCGTGGGTGGGGCACAGCTGAAAGGAAGGGTTACCGTAACCTAATTCAAAACTCTAATTTAATCCTCTCACCTCTTTTCCACTTATTTGCCTATTATGCTAATTACTGTACGCGGCGGGACTACCCTTTCTCCGGCCGCCAATCTCGTACGGGTGTGAAACTCGCGGCGCTACCATGTCAGACAACCAGAGTTTTCTGCGTCTTTTCAGGCGGGAACATTGAGAATTCAAAAGTGACGACCAAAAATCGATAAACCCATAGATTGGACGAGCGTAAACACCGTGCACGTAGTTGGTTAAAATGCCGGTTATCCACAGATGCCGCCTGGAATGGCCAAAAATGACATTTCAGATGCAGACTTCTCCAAAACGACGCATTTAAACAAGAAACTGTTATATATTTAGTTTAAAACTTTTCAAGCTCTTTAATTTGGAATAAAGTATTTTTTTAACGAAGAAAACAATTTATTGCTAAAAAGCAGATCAAGCGGCCTTTGGTTGCCAAAAAAGCGGCTTTAAAGGGACAGTCAGGGGCCTTTTCATTTCATTATGATAGGATGCGGTCGTCCATTTTGCATATTCAAAAATGCTAAATTGACTCGCGCACTCCTTATTTCCCTCAATGTCTCATTCAAATTTGAATGCCACTAAACGCAGGACACATTGACCGTCCGGGCCATCCGCACTTTCTGCGGATGGAAACCCGAAATCGGCTACTTTGAGGTTGAATATCTCAAAAACTAGGGATTTCCGACATAAGGTCCCAAAAAGTTTTTTGTACAGCTGAATTTTCTCTTTCATATGAGGCAAAGTTGCAAAAGCCGCCTGACTGTCCCTTTAAATTAAGCTCCGCCCACTTCATCCTAATGCAAACATCTCAATTATCAAACTTTATTAAAACTGAAATCAATATATTCGCAGTTAAATGAGACGGCTGAGTATCCTATGCCCTTGATTTTTGTCTCTCTGGCCTCTCTCACTTCCTCCCACTCTCTCCCCGCTCTCTCACCTGAAGACCCGTAATGGCTGAGTATCTTGTCATTCTCTCTCTCTCTCTCTCTCTCTCACCTGCAGAGCCGTCATGTAGGCAGCCTCCGCCTCCGCCACCTGTCCCTTCTCCTTCAACGCATTCGCCAGATTACAGTAAGCATCCGGGAAGTTCGGCTGCAGTTCGATGGCCCTTCTGTAGGTGTCAATCGCCAGATCAATCAATCTAAATCTCTATCACTTTGCCGCACAACTCCACTGTTTTACCCCTGTTCATAGTAGACGCAGGCCAGATTCCCGTGGACTACCGCATGGTTCGGGGCCAAATTTAGGGCCCGAAGGTAGGCGGCCACGGCGCGGTCGAAGATTCTAGCCTCCTTCAGAACATTGCCCAGATTGATGTAGGCGTCGATGAAATTGGGGTCCAAATGCACAGCCTAAATTAGGTTTACAGTATTCTTTTAAGGAAGCCTCTCAGTCCTTTAAGGAGTGAGATCAGGGGATTACGGTAGAAAAGTGCTACAGTATCCCTAAAAGTCAACAGTACCTTCTCAAAGTGGTGGATGGCGAGCCAGATCTCTCCCTGAGTGTTGAATACGCAGCCGAGGTTCGACCAGGCGACTGCGAATTGGGGCTGCGTCTCGATGGCCTTCAGGTAGCAGACCTTTAAATTACGGTATGTTAGCGGTAGAGTAGGGATTTGAAAAAAGGATTTTAGAAGAAAGTTTGATTGCACGATATTTACACGATGCTTGCTGTTTACAGGGTTAGAATTTTTTACCGAAAAAAGCTACTTTTTTGACAACCAAAGGCAGCTTTTATGGCAACCAAAGGCCGCTTTTTTGGGCAAACAATGGCCGCTTTTTTGTCAATCCAAGGCCGCTTGAAACTCTTTGGGTCAAACAAAGGCCGCTTTTGGCAACTAAAGGCCGCTCTTTTGCCCGTCAAAGGCGGGTTTTTGGCAACTAAAAGCCGCTTTTTTGACAACCAATTGCCGCTTTTTTCAACCAAAAGCCGCTTTTTTGGCAATAAAAGACCGCTTCAGCCACTTTTTAAACAACCTACGCCTTTTTAAAAACCAAATGCTGATTAGACCGCTTTTTAGTTCCTTTAAGGCCGTTTCGACCGCCTTTTAGCAATCAAAAGCCGCTTTTTGAAAGACTGCATTTTTCACAACCAAAGGCCGCCTCGAACACTTTGGGGCAAATAAAGGCCGCTTGAACCGTTTTTTCAACCAAAGCCGCCTTTTTGGCAACCATAGGCCGCTTTTTTGGCTCTCTGATGAAATAAATTCAATTAAAATTGTAAAATAAATTTTTTAATTGTTGAAATGCATTTTCCAAATTGAAAATTAACGATTTTAAGATTTTTGACAACGAAATTCAAACAAAAAATCTTGTCCGCCATAAACAACGGGTATCGTGTAAACAACGTGCAGGTGATTTGTTGATAAGAGAAAGTTAGAGAGAGAGAGAGAGAGAGAGAGAGAGAGAGAGACCCAACCTTGGCCTCTTCCAGTCGTCCCATGGCCTTCAGAAGGTTTCCCAAATCGCTCCTGACGCAATAAAGCTCCGGATTGTATTGAAGGGCGCTGAGGTAGGCTTGGACGGCCTGTTCCAGGTCCCCGGCGGCTACGAGGGCGGCAGCCAGGTTGATGTATCCGTCGATGAAGTCCGGCTGAAAACGTCACTTTGAACTCAGCGTCACCTAGGAAAGTCGGTTTTCAACGACTTTTCAGCGTCACAAACTAGCTTTTGGGTCGACTTACAACGAAAAAGATCAAAGTTTGGGGTTGAAAAGTTCAAAAGGCCAATTTTTTATAATAAAAATGCCATTTTTTATAACAAAAAAGCTGAAAATCTTTCAATGAAGCCAAATTGTGGAGGAAAATGAGGGAAAATGAATTGTACTCAGCAGGCTAATTAGCCGGAAAGCCACGCCCACTCTCAGTTTGACGTCATAGAACATTGGATCAAAGTGCAATTTAATAATTAAACGTTAAATTTAAAATTTATATTTTTTTAGAGTTTAAAAATTTACTTAAATTCTCTTTTTTTACTTTTTTTTCAATTGAATTTTTTTTATAATGCATTTTTAATTAAAATTTTATATTAAATTCTATTTTTTTAATAAAAACAGCAAAATTCTTACCTGAACATTCGAGGACATTTCTGTTTAGTTGAAAAGTGCCATGAAGGTGATTTTTCCAAATCGATTTTTTTCAGATAAAAAACGTAATAAAAAGCGAGAATAAAGCGAAACGCGATGTTTGAAAGCGATTGGTGACTAGTTCCGGCCGCGCCTAGAAAATTCTGGAGCGGCGTCTTTGAAACTGCGAATTTAATTTTCTTTTCAATCGATGGAATTATTTCTTTTCCTGCTTTTTATGGCAATCCCAGGCCACTTTCCGCTTTTTCTGGCAACCTCAGGCCGCTTCCGCTTTTCTGCTAACCTCAGGCCGCTTTCCGCTTTTTCACTCAACCTCAGGCCGCTTTCAGCTTTTCCTGGCGAACTGAGGCCGCTTTCCGCTTTTTCTGGCAATCTCAGGCCGCTTTCCGCTTTTTCTGGCAACCTCAGGCCGCTTCCGCTTTTTCTGGCAACCTCAGGCCGCTTTCTGGGAAGTTTAAGGTTTTTTTTCGAATCTCACTTTTTTATGCCAAACCAATGATTTTTTTTAATTTTCAGAAATTTTGGTCTCGTTTTTTCCCTCACCTTCAACTTGACGGCGTATCTATAATTCTCGAGAGCCTCGACCAGCTCATTCCTCTCCTTGAATACATTGCCCAGGTTACTGTAGGCCTCCGCACAAGTCTTATTCGCCTTGATGGCCAGCGTGGAGAACATCTTCGACTGATCCAGGTTCTTCAGCTGGAAGTGGATCGAAGACAGCAACAGAAGCACAGACACGTTCTGGGGATCCGCCTAGAAAAATCGATTTTCAGGGGTTTAAACTACATATTTTCCAAATTCCAAGGGTTAAAACTACATATTTCATGCTAAAATTGGCATATTGCCTTCTTAAATTGCATATCACAAGCTTAATTTGCATATTGCCCGCTCAAACTAGAAAGGCTGACAGGAAGGAGCCAGCCGACTGGTACGAATGAGGCAGCCGGGGTGTAGGTACAATTATACGGCGGAGCATCAAACACCTGATTATCAGCGCCCCGACTGGCAGCAATTATAGCCGTCTCGCGGGTGATTAGTACCAGCCGGCTGGCACAATCAGGGTACGGTAACTGGACCTTTAATTAAGAGGTTTTAGACCTTTAAATTAAGGATTTAAGGCATTTAAATTCACGGTTTTAGACCTTTAAATTAAAGATTTCAGACCTTTACTTTAAATTTAGAATTTAGGAAAACCTACCGCATAGATCATATTGCAGTGGCGTTCGGCCGTTTGGTATTCCTGAGCTTGGTATTCCCGATGGGCGAGTTCAGTCAACGCTGAAAATTGAAATTCGTTTTATATTTAAATTTTAAAAAATTTTAAATAATCCTTTAAAAGTTCAAATATTAAAATAGGTGGTATCAACGCTGAAAATTGGAATTCAATTTTTTTGAATTTTTATTTATTTAAAAAAAGCCCCAAAAAATTACATTTTAAAATATATAAATAATGAAATTCAATTTTTTTTTAAATTTTTTCTTAATTTTAAAACTGAAAATGCTGAAAATTGAAATTCTGTTTGTAGTATTTTCATTTATATTTAATTCAAATAATCAATTTAAAAATTTAAATTTAAAAAAAAATAATTGATATAAAATTGAAAAAGAAATTCCGTATTTATTATTTTAAAATTTTTTTTATTTGAATATTGCCATTGAAACTGAACACATTAAAACGACTTTGGTGTATAAAAATATTTTTATTATTTACATTTATTCTTAATTTAAAGAATGTCATTCAAAAAAGTGATATCAACGCTGAAATTTTAAAAATTATTTAAATTTATTTATAATTTAAATAATTTTTTTAAAATTGTAATTATATTTTTATTATTAAAATTTTTTTAAAATTTATGTAATTAAAATTTTTTTTTTAAATTTACATTTTAAAATACGCTGAAAACTGAAATTCTATTTTCGGTGTTTGAATTTATTTTTAATTTAAATGTTGTCGTTGGAATTTAAACTAATTTGTGAATTTAAAACTTTACATTTTAAAAAAAGTGAATGGATAAAATTCAAAAAAAAAATGTTTCCGAGTATGGAGATCACATCCAGCACAGGCCAGCGGTGGACTATGAAACGGAACCTCTTTCCCTTCTCTTTAAGCATTACGCAAAGCTATTGAAAGCCATTGGCAACGTAGTTAGAGAGGTTCGACCGCGGCGGGGACAGATCCCCGGACCGTGCGGCTAGAGGGCGCCGCTTGCGACTTCCCCACGGGTGCACCTGCGTCACTCACCCGCAATGTCGACCATATTTCCACCGGACTGCACCTGGGCGACGCTCTGCGTGAGAAAGCCCTGCTGCGCCTGAAAAAGGGATTCTGGGAGGTGAGAGAGCGGGGAGAAAGCGGGGGAATTAAACGGCGTCGCCTGGGAGACGACGAAAAGAGAGGAAATGAGTGATTAAGAGGGGAAGTGATGCGAGAGAAAGGGGGACATCTTCAGAAAACACGGCTAACATTTTTTAAAAAATTATTTTAAATTGGTTATTTTTTAAAATAAAATTCAAAATATGCTCGAAACAGTAGACCTAGAACATTAGAAATTTTAATTGGAATCAAATTGAGCTTAGAAAAAACCGGGGTTTTAGGCTTAGAAATGAAATAAATCTATTAAAATTCGTATAATAATTCATATTTTTCTGGAAAAGTGTGAATAAATGGAAGTTTTAATGATTTTTTTTTCTTAAATTTGCCTTCAAATTTCTTTTTTTTAATATTAAGAAAAAATTGAAATTTAGTTGTTTTAATTTTTTTAAATTTGGTTAAAAAGTGAAATAACAGGATAAATTACGCCTGGAAAAAAAACGATTCCAGGTGTTTTATGCTAGAAAATTAATTAAACCATTTATTAATAATTACATTATTTTTAATTATTTTTATTTAATTAAAATTCAACGCCTAAAAACGGTTTTTTAAGCTGAAAATGAAATAAATTTATTAAAATCAGTAAAAATAATTTTTTTAAACGATTTTTTCATATCTTCGCCTCCAAATTAGATAAATTTTTAAGAAAGAAAAAAATTGTTAAAAAATTAAAGTAAAGGATAAGTTACGCCTGGAAAAACTAATCCAGGTGTTTTATGCTTAAAATGAATTAAACAATTTAAATTATTATAATATTTAGTATTTTGATATAAATGTGTGGAAAAATGGTTTTTAAACTTTTTCTTATATTTGCCTTCAAATGAGAAAAAATATCACTAAAATCATTGGAACAACGTAAAATTAATTTTTTTTGTCACCGTAAGTAAACACCAGGAATGGTGTTAAACATAGTGCAGGTGAGTTGTCAATTTCTTCAGAGAGAGAGAGAGAGAGAGAGAGAGAGAGAGAGAGAGTGAGAAAGAGAGAATAGAGAGAGAAAGAGATAAAAAATCACCTTCTGCATGGCAGCCACCATGGAGTTCAGTTGTTGATGGCCAAGCGTCTGGACGATGCCTGGCGCCAGTACCGGCTGCTGTGGCACGGCGCCAGGGGCCAGCTGCTCTCCCGTGGCGCCCACTAACTGAAACTGAACCAATTATAATTGTTTTACATTATTTTATTGTAATAATTCGTAATTCTAATTAGCTTACAAGCTTAATCAAGTGTTTTCCCAAATCCTACGTCACTACAGTAACCATTGACGTATAAAAACAGGAGGTAATCAATCCGAACTCTAGGAAATACGCAATACATACTTCCTCATCTTCGGAATAACGGATATTACGTGATAACTAAACTATTTCAAAGAAATCACATGGCTGAAAGATTTGTGGTGACGGATGACTGGTAATGTCACCGTCTTACTGTAGTTTCCGCCCTTTAAAGGAACCGTCAGGGACCTATTTTCGACTAGTTTCTGCCTATGATTCTAATTACTGTATCCGGCTGGACTACCCTTGCCCCAGCCGCCGATCTCGTACGGGTGTGAAACTCGCGGCGCCACCATGTCAGACAACCAGAGTTTTCTGCGTCTTTTCAGGCGGGGCATTGAAAATTCAAAAGTAACGACCAAAAATCGATAAACCAATAGATTGGACCAGCGTAAACACCGTGCACGTAGTTCGTTAAAATGCCGGTTATCCACAGGTGCCAGCCCGAAATGGCCAAAAATGGCATGCAATATGCAGATTTAAAACGATGCATTTAAACACCAAATTTTATATATTTTTTGAACAACTTTTTGCTCTTTAAATTGAGATAAAGCAAAAAAAGGTCATTGACAGATGGCTGGCACAAGCAGCCCGTCTTACTGTAGTTTCCGCCCTTTAACTGGCCGGCTGACGTCATCTCACCACATAAATAGGCGACCATTGTGTGGAGGAGCGTCGTCGTCTGTTGTGGTAGAACATGTGAGTGGAGAAGTCTCTCACGCGGGGCTATTTCCGTGGCACAGTCCTTTAAAGCACGCGCCACATGACCGCCGCGCAAAAAACGCCTTTCTGGGGAGAGATCGAGAAATCGAGAGACTTCGCAACAGTCACAGCGAAGAAACAGCTTGGATGGGGGAAAGGAAGGAATTCTGCAGTCTCATTTTTCTGGGAAAGAACGCATTCTTCGAAAACTTGTTCTGAAGGTTAAGAAGTGATCTACTGTAACCAAGCTGTAATCAACCTTTCGCTGCGGGACCCAATTCATTTCTGTTAAAGAAACGCGTAATCAATCAAGAACCCGTCTTGAAAGTTGTTCTGCCGAAACATTTCCATCCAAGAAACATACTTAAAAAAATTAAATTTAAAATTCTGACCAAGACTCGATTTTTAACTACATATGTGTCCGTTGTTTAGCAGACGCAGCGTTCAACGTGGGTCTGCTAAAGAACGGACAAAACGGGTTAACCGAAAATGTTTTTATGGTATTTAAATTAGAATATTTAGGTGCTAGGACTAACCAAATATTTTAAAAACCTTAATTCTGTATGGTTTTTAAATTCGAAACCGCTAATTATAGCCCTACGTTTAACGACCTCTCCGTAATTTAACGGATAAATGTTTTTATTCGCTTTCGCAATAAAATTTGTAAAGTTACTTTTATTGAAAATTATGTATAAATCAATACATAATTGTATTTTTCAACATTTATATGAATATAAAGGTGCACATTTTTGTGGGCGGGGCTTGTTAAATCGTTGCAGGACCAGCGGTTTTTTCTTCACTTTTTAGTCCTTTAATTTTCCAATAGATCATCTTTTATTGATTATTGATTTGTGTCAGCCATTTTGAGATCGCTGTTTAACAGACTGTCCGTTGTTTAGCACATGGTGGGTTTTTTTTGTTTTGCATCGTAGTTGAAATCGAACTAATTTGACAAATAGTTGAAATATATATTTTTAAGTTGTAAGTTTTAATATTTTCCCCTGAATTTCCATGATTTCGTGGTGGGACCCAACGCTATTGCCATAAAAGCAAGGGCGCACATATTTGTTGGCGGGACTTGTAAAACCGTTGTAGGATCTTTCTACTTTCTATTTTATGTTTAAAAAATGGCACTTTTCTCCAGTTTTTAGTCCTTTAAGTTCCGGCAGCTTTCTCTCTCTCTCTCTCTCTCTTTCTCTCTCTCTCTCTCTCTTTCTCTCTCTCTCTCTCTTTCTCTCTCTCTTTCTCTCTTTCTCTTTCTCTCTCTCTCTCTTTCTCTTTCTCTCTCTCTCTCTCTCCCTATCCGTGCTCCATTGCCACTACCTTAATCCCATTTTCCTCCCCCTCTCTCTCTTTTTGCCTCGATCTCTGATCTTTGAACGATCGTCGCCGGGTGACGATATCTTCCAAAATAGAACCGCGTCCGCCGATAAATTTCCGCCGGGGCGAACGGAAACTGATGACGCCAGAGGTCGGCTGCAAATAACAACAGAGAGAGTACCCGGATGCGCGAGAGTGTTTGCACCGACTGCCACTCCGCCACAGAGAGACTATAGTTTGCACTTGCTCTATGCAAATCATCTGCTTTCGCAATGTAATCGCTTTACAGCGAATTCTTTCATCGGGTAACCTTCGGCGGAACTGGCGCTTCTCAATTGGGAGAAGGGGTGAAGGCAGGGGACATGGAAAAGCAGGGCAAGCGGTCTTTGGTTGCCAAAAAGCGGCCTTTGATTACCAACAAGCGGCTTTTTCCAGCCAGAACCAGCTGGTTCCAACACCTCCAGCCACCCGACTGTCACGACCCACTGCTCCACTTCAAAGACAGCCGCTTTCTTCTTCCTCAACAACACTCTCCGTCTGGTTCTTACTGCCAGTCGGCTGCCACAAAGCGATTACCTTAGTGACAGCTTCTCTTTGTCGCGGTTTCTACGAATAACTACAGTCTGCTACAATACTGGCTGTCATCTGTAGCGCCAGCCGGCTGTCATCTGTAGTACCAACCGGCTGTCATCAACCACTGCCAGTCGGCTGTCTCTTTTTACAATGGTTTATGCTAATTTGGTACAGTAATCCGGCTGTACCGAAATAGTGCCAGCCGGCTGTCTCTCTTCCTATGGTTTATGCTAATTTGGTACAGTAATCCAGTGAAAGTGGTCTATGTTGCCTTGCCGGGCGGCTGTCACAAAGAGTCAGCGTTTCTCCTGCCAGCCGCAAAACCACTTGAGGAACTTGTTCGGGTAGGTCAAAACAGGAATCATTTCCTTTCTTTGTCTTTGGAGGATTCTTTGGAAGAAAAAGAAACTCACGGGATTGAAGGCCTGGACGAGATACTGTTGTCTTGTGGGGTCCATTCTGCTCCCACTTGATGCATTCACGAATGAAAACAGACGAACTCTGGAAATTAGATACTTGAAACTGGAATGTTGGGTAGAAAAAGGGCACAAAAAGAAAACGAGAGGAATTCATGAAGGGAAAATTGGAAGAAAACGAGAAGAAAGCAAAAAAAATTATAATAAGAAAGGAGAGAGAGAGAGAGAGATAGAGATAGAGAGACAGAGAGAGAGAGAGAGAGAGAGAGAGTAGTTCCCATTGACGGAAAAGAGAAAATTCACAAAGAAAGAAAGAATCTGAGAATTCCTTTATGACGTAGTGTATGACGTGGCGAATTTTTGTGTGAGTGTCTCTGCGTCTCTCTCTCTCTCTCTCTTTCTCTCTCTCTCTTTCTTTTCTTTCTCTCTACGCGGGCTTTAGAACATGTGAGTGTGAGCTTGTGTAAGTAGTGAATGTGTGAGCGTGTCATTGTCCATAAACGTACGTAAACATGAAAAAGTGTGATGAGATTGTAAACCGTGTAAACGTGTGGGTATGTGCGCACGTGAAAGTGTGAGGGTGCCAGTTAGTGAGCGTGTGCTTGCATCTAAACATGTGTTATGTTGAGCGTGAGGGTGTAAGCGTGTGTGTGCGTGTTACTCTTTCTATCTCACCTTGTCCCTCCCTCTTCCTCCCCCTCTCTCTTTCCCTCTCTCGATCTCTTTTTCGCTCTCTCTGTGTCTCTGTGTCTCTCTCTCTCTCTCTGTGTCTCTCTCTCTCTGTGTCTCTCTCTTTCGCTCTCTCTCTCTCTCTCTGTCTCTCTCTCGCTCTTTCTTTCTTTCTCTCTCTCTTCCATCCCTTTTCTTCCCCAAAACGCTCCCTTTGTGTGTCTCTGTGACGCGCCACAACAAACAGTAATCGAGAATTACAGACAGCTGGCTGGTGTACGACTATCAGTCATCGACTAAGAAAGCCAAAACTACAAAAACCCCACAAATCAAGGAAA
Source organism: Oscheius sp. G VE-2021 (assembly GCA_022343465.1). Taxonomy (NCBI): domain Eukaryota; kingdom Metazoa; phylum Nematoda; class Chromadorea; order Rhabditida; family Rhabditidae; genus Oscheius; species Oscheius sp. G VE-2021. The sequence goes on from JAJQXH010000054.1 coordinate 429,128, forward strand.
CCAGAAAAAACGAGGGAGGGATACGGTAGTTGCCCTAATCTGCTAAGCTCTGAGATTCGAGAGAGATCAAAGGGCTAAATGACGTTGTATGCAAATGACCCAGCAAGAGGGATGGGGTCAATTGGCGGGAGGGGTTGGGTAATTAGGTCAAGGAAAGAGTAAGAAATGCACGTATTGTCTTAGTTACTGGTGTACTATACTGTAACTTCTGCTGTATGCAAATGAGCGTCCTTTTGTTGGCCTTTTGATAGAGAAATTGGACCCAAACGCCTTGTGACTTGTGATAAGGGTGAATTCATTAGCATTCAGAAGAATGAATGACTTAAGCCTTCTTAAAATTAAGAAACACGATTAATCTTCTGAATTTCGCCTGATTCGCACCACCTGCCAATGAAATCTGACCGCGTGACGTCATTTCGTGACATCACAGCTGTGCTCGCCGAAATCTCTCCGCCCTCCACCTACCCTTATGATCAAGGGTGGCTGAAACGCGGGCCGCATCATTTTAGAACAACCGACAAAGTAGTAGTCTTGAAAAAATAGGGGGCTTGGGGATTTTTTTTATTATTATAAAGTTGATATTTTGGAGAAAATTTTAGTTTTTGAAGGGTTTAGAAACCTTATGCTCGCAATTTTCGCCAAATTCTTTAAGAAAAATACACTGTTTAAAACATTATTTAATCGCGCAATAAAGTATCCCCGTTTTTGAAACATGGCTGTTCGCAGCAACCGGGCCGGTTCGCTTACCAAACAAACATGAGAGTTCGGATTCGTCCAGGGGCAACCTTTTTGTGATTTTTTTTGTTTTGCTTGTGGGTACCGCTTTTAGGCAACCATAGGCTGCTTCGCCTGCTTTTTGGCAAGGAAAGGTCGCTTTTTAGCAACCAAAAACCGATGTCCTAACTGATTTGGTGGCAACAACAGCGAAGAAAAGATCCCGCTTTTCGTGTGGAAAAGAAGAGACAGCTGAGTGCTCATTGGCGCCAAGATATGGCTTAGATTAGAGATAGAAAGGGCGAATAAACAAAACAAAACTAGCTGAAAATGGAAAGTGGAGGGTTGGTTCCAAAATAAGGTTCTGAAGGGAGTTTTCGAAAAGAAAGAAAGATTGAAAGAGTTTCAATGAAAACGAAAGAAAGAGAAAACTTAGGAACCGACCACAAATGTACTTTTGAAAGGACGAAACTTAAGTGTTGTTGAAATTTCCCCAAAAACCAGAATAATTGACCAACATGTGATTGCTCTGCGAGCCACAGGACCGAAATAATTGGCCTAGAAAAGGGTTTTCAACAAAAAAATGTTTAAAGGACTGGGAATAACAACCACTACTTGAGACCATCCGGAAGCATTTTAACACAGCAATCCTCATTTGAATATTGCATTCCCAAAAGTACTGTTTTAAGTGTCATTTTAAGCCCAATAAAACTTCAGAAGACGGTTTTGAAAAGTAAAGGTCAAAAGTAGCCTTATTTTATCCAGATTTGCTAGGTAAGGAAAGAACTTCTAAGGTAGGAGCCTTCAAGGAGCATAAGGATTGTGGGATTAGAGAGTACTTTAAACGAAATCCCATTCAGAGTCTCACATGCTAATTTATTAGCTGACTTGTCACATTTTCATATGTAAAATGCCTTTTTTAAAGTCTTTTACCTTTGCTTTTATCAAAAAATAAAACTTTTCAGTTGAAAAAATCTCAAAATGAGAAAAAAACGGAAAAAGAAAGTTTTGAGGCACTGACTTGTCAATTTTGGCTTGACAAGTTAGCTATACTATCTTCTATTCTTATCAAAATCACATTTTTTTTAAGTTGAAAAGTTCAAAAGATGAGAAAATAAGAGATAACTTGAGAATCTTCTTTAAGAGGAAGTCTTCCTAAGTGGGTCAACCTCTCAATTCCACTGTTTCAGGGTAAAAAATGGGTTTTGGGGCGAAATCAGTGATTTTTTGGAATCTCACGGTCGAAAATAAAGAAATCCGATTGAATTTGGCCATGAGAGAGCCAACTACTAAATTATGGGAACCACCAGCTGGCGCCAAATGGAATTCATGTCGTGGGAATGAAAATGTAAGGAACCGGAAATGAACCGGAAGTGAAAAATCCGGCAATATGCTGATTACCCGGTGGTCTTTTGGGTTTGGCACAGTTCCAGACAGAAGGACAGGAGGGGTATCAGCTGAAGGCACTACTCCTTCGCAACCGAGGCTCGCCCCCCTCTGCCTCTCCTCTTTCAGCCTGCTCTCTCGCTCGTCTCTCCCCTGTCTGCCCTCTCTCAAGCAGGTCGGCCCTCTCGTTGCCTTTATCGTCTGCGTCTCCGGGAGAGTCCCCCTCCCTAATTGCTCTCTGCCGCCCTCCGCGAGAGGGCACTCTCTCGCCCGGCGTTGGGCCTGTCTGCGCCCTCCCCGCCACCTACACTCTCTCCCGCCCTCCGCTTTTCCCACACTATTTCGCGACCGTCTGTCGCTCTCCGCTTCCATCTCGCGTTCATAATCGATAAAACGGTCTGCAAAAGTCCAACGGAGATGTTTTCGAGAGAGAGAAAGAGGTTTTAACAGCAAAAACAATTGGAATAGAGCCAGAGAATCGCTGGTTACTCATATTCAAATGAAAAAACTCTCTTTATATGGACGCTTAAGGCCCTTGTGTACAAACTAATACACTAGAGGGAACAATTCCTAGTGGTGGTGGTGGACGTAGTCGGGGTCGTAGGAATCAGAGTCCCAGTCCAGCGAAGTCTCGTGCGACGTCAGGTTATCGTAGTAGGCCTCCCTGTGGTAGTACTCGTACCTGAAATCAGGCATTTTAGAAGAAAAAAACAAGATTTCATTTTAAAAAAATTTACAGTAAATTCACATTTTGTTAAAAAACTATTATTCTTGTGTAAAAATGATTATTTTGTTTAAAAATAAATATTGTTTAATCATTTATGATTTAAATTAATTCCTCATTTTAAACAAAAATAGTACCTTCAATGCGGTTTCGGACCGTACGTACGTATATGTTTTTAAAAACTGCCATGGAAAGTATTTAAGCTTAAAATTAGACAAAGTGGTTTGGGAGTGCAATATGCAAATTAAGAGGAATAATTTAAACAAGCACATTTTAAATTTTCATGTTACTTTTTAAAACAATTAAAAAATATATATTTGAATGCGAGCCGGACAAATAAAATTATTTTTTTTGTTTGAAAAATGATTAAAACGAGTTTACGATTTTTTTAAATTCACTTTTTCGTACTTATTTCTTTAAAAAACTAATAAAAAAAACTAAGTAGTTATTAAAATTAAACACTACAAGTTTTCTTAATTTAACCGTGTTCATAACAAACAAAAACACCAATTTTTGATTTTGTTTAAAACTGGATTGATGGCTAAAGTCTAATTGTTCATAATTTTACATTAATATGTTTAAAAATATTTTTTAACAGTTTTATATAAATAATTGTCATTTTTGTTTAAATAATTTAGAATAAAATAATGCAAGAAAATATTGGTTGAAATTTTTTGGCAAGTCGAAAGTTTAAATAAAGACAACTCGTCTGCTGAGAAACAGGTAGCGTGTAAACAGCGTTCAGATGAGTTGTCCTGTTTAGAGATAGACAAAGAGAGAAATAAAGAATGAGAGAGAAAGGGAGGGAGAGAGAGAGAGAGAACGAGAGAGATGAGAGAGAAAGAGAGAGAGAGAGAAGAGAGAGAGAGAGAGAGAGAGAGGAGAGAGAGAGAGAGAGAGAGAGAAAGAACCAACCATGGCTCCGGCAGATGGTGGGCGGTCCTCCAGTTTCCAAGTCCGGCGGGGTGGTCTCCCTTCTCCTTTATGTATCCGTAACCGTAGGGCGATTTCAGCACCTGAAGCAGTCCGTTAACCATTCCTCCATTGTTTTCATAACACAACATTTCAATTTTCAAACTACAAAAAACATTTTTGTAGATAGAAAAGTTCAAACTACAAAAAAACGTACCTCCTTGCGCATGACGTGGAGGAAGTGTCCGGTGTCCCTGGGGTTGGTGTAGAGCTCTCCAACCTCGTGAGTGGGGATGTCGTCAAATGCCAGGCGACGGGCGTCGTGCTTGCTCGTCACACTGAAAATATCAATAATAATAACAGAATTGTTGACTTGTCAACTTTTACTTGACAAGTTAGCTATTTTATCTTCTATTCTTATCAAAATAACATATTTTTGAAGTTGAAGAATTCAAAAAAATGAGAAAATAAGGGATAACTGGAGAAACTTTAAGAGGAAGTCTGCTTAAGTGGGTCAACCTCTCAATTCCACTATTTCAGGGTAAAAACGGGTCTTGGGGCGAACTTAGGGTTTTTGGAATCTCAAAATGAAAATTAAGAAATATCATCGAATTTGGCCATGAGAGAGCCAACTACGAAATTATGGGAACTACCAGCTGGGGCGAAAGGAAAATCATGTCGTGGGAATGAAAATGGGGAAACCGGAGATGAACCGGAAGTGAAAAAGACGTACAATTGGCGCCAGCCGTTCCATCCGACCTCGTCGACGAGGGTGTACCACTCCTCCAACACGTCTCCGCTGTGCCACTCGAAGAAATCGAGGTCCTCGCGCTCGATATCTTCCACCTTAATTTATTGATTTTTTAAAAATTTAATTATATATTAAAATTAAAGAAAAAACTTATTAAAATTGAATTAATCTAACAGAAAAGAGAATTTAGAAGAATTAAAAAAAGAGGACTGACCACTCGGTCGGTGAATCCGGGAGTAGACCAATCGTAGGCCAGGATCTTCGAGTGGCGTCTGAACTCCTTCAGAGAGTCCTTGTAAGACTCCTCGATCGTCTTCAGGTAGGTCTCGTCGATGGCGGCAATTTCGAGAGGCTGAAAAATGAGAATTTACCACTTTCAGCTTTTCCGGCAACCTCAGGCCGCTTTCCGCCTTTCTGGCGACCTCAGGCCGCTTTACGCTTTTTTTTGGCGACCTCAGGTCGCATTTTTTGTAATTTGAATCTTACGTTTCCACGGCGCTTGATGTTCTCCAGGCACTTGGTGACGGGGGCATCGAGGTAGACGACGAGATGGGGCCAGAAGTGCAGCTGGGTCAGAGCGTTCTTACGCACGTAGTAGTAGTGCTTGAAGTCTGGAATTAGAATTTTATTTTATACTAAATTATACTAAAAAATAGGAATTTTAAACCAAAACTACAAAAATAAAACTTTTTTAAAGGAACAGTCAGAAACCTCTTTTCCTTGTATTTATGATAAATAATTTATTTACGGTGCTAATTACCGTATACGACGGGACTACCCTTGCCCAGCCGCCGATCTCGTACGGGTGTGGTGAAATTCGCGGCGCTACCATGTCAGACAACCAGAGTTTTCCGCGTCTTTTCAAGCGGGAACATTGAAAATTCAAAAGTGACGACCAAAAATCGATAAACCGGAGGATTAGGCGAGCGTAAACACCGTGCACGTAGTTCGTTAAAATGCCGGTTATCCCCAGGTGCCCGCCTGGAATGGCAAGAAATGGCATTTCAGAGGCAGATTTCTCCAAAACGACGCATTTAAACCCCAGAACTATCAAATAAGGTCCCTGATGGCTCCTTTAAATTTTAAGTTTAAAGAGAGCAATTAAAATAAATAAAAATAACTAACACTCGTGTCCGATGTAGTTCTTGGTGCGCATGGCGTTGGCGAATACAAAGTCCGAGTGGGGCGCCCTCTCGAGGACAACTCCCTGTCCGGTGTTGAGGATGTGAGCGAGGGCGTTGAGGTACTGTTCGAAACGGCACTGGAACATCCTGTCCTGCATGGCGGCCGACATGGGATCCATGGGGTTCTTGTAGAACATGTTGATGTCCGGCATGCGGTAGCGCTTGGGGAACTGAAAAAAAAATTATGATTAAAAAAGATTAAAAAGGATTTTTTTTAGATTAAAAAAACTTTTTAACCAACTAAATTTTAAAAAAGAATGCGGCCTGAGGTCGCCAGAAAAAGCGGAAAGCGGCCTGAGGTCGCCAGAAAAAGCGGAAAGCGGCCTGAGGTCACCAGAAAAAGCAGAAAGCAGCCTGAGGTCACCAGAAAAAGCGGAAAGCGGCCTGAGGTCACCAGAAAAAGCAGAAAGCAGCCTGAAGTCGCCAGAAAAAGCGGAAAGCGGCCTGAGGACGCCAGAAAAGCGGAAAACGGCCTGAGGTCGCTATAAAAAGCGGAAAACGGCCTGAGGTCGCCAAAAAACGGAAAGCTGACTGATTTTTAAAATATATTTTAAAAATAAGGAAAAAAATCAATACCATGTGGTAGAAGTTCCTGAGGTCGTTTCCGTAGCGGTCGACGAGGATGTCGTCCATCTTGAATTCGGGCATGTGGTAGAAACCCAGCTGGTCAGCCAGCTCCTTGGCCAGGTGGCTCTGAATATATTTCATTTATTGATTTTATTTTAGTTATTTTATTTTTTTAAACAATTTTTCTTTTAACAATTAACAATAAATAAAAATAAATATAAAAGAACCTTTCCCGAGCCGATGTTTCCTTCGACGACGATCAGCTTGGAGTTTTTGTGGAAACGGTCCTGGGTACGGTCTCCGATGGCATCGGCGAAGTTGTATCCCTTGCTTTTGTAGTCCCAGGGTTCGGGGTAGTCCTCGGGAAGCCTGGAAATTTATTTATCTATAAATTTATTTATAAATATTTTTAGGAATAAATTTTAAACAACTTTTGCTATAATGAGACCAATCACGTGTCAAACATTGAATGAGACACGAAAATGTAAGAAATACTACAACGGAATTTTAAAAAAATTAAATTGTGCTGCAATTTTTGCCGTAATTAGCATTTTTTAAAATTATCTTTTATCAGAAAAGGACTCTATTTCCTAGCAAAAAATGGCCAATAAAATTTTAGCAGTCCATATTGTTTTTTTTATATAAAAAACCTTTTTGGCTGTTTTAAAGGGATTTGGTCGTTCTTTTTAGCCATTTTATTTTCTCTTCAAATAATGTGAATGTCCCAAGTTTATAGAATGATTACATTGGTCCTTTTTTTAATTCATAGTTAAACCAATTTTACAATTTACATATTTTTAAAAATATATACAATTATTAAATTAATGATTCAAATACAAATAACAAGCACCTTCAAATAATGCACTCATATGGAAACGAAAGGGACCACCCATTGGTTTTATTGATTTTTGTGGAATTTCAGGTGTTTTTAATTATTTTAATTTAACCAGTCAATAAATTAATATTTTAAGCACAAACGGGTTTAAAACAGTCAGGTTATATTTCAGTTGGATTCTAATGGGACCGCCCGTTGCTGGGTTGGTCGACTTTTTGCGGATTTTCAGCTCAATTTCCAATTTAAAACGCATTTTATATATTTAAATAGTTGCTAAATTCATCTATTTCCTATTTACCTCAAGAGGCTCTTGTGAACAACCGTCCTGTTCTGCTGAATCTGAAGAACGGCTGGGGCTAGCTTGTTGGCCCCAGAGAAAAGCCGACGGGCGGCTCCCCCCAGTTTGCTCACCGACATCTGAACCACAAAATGCACAAATTGAAATACAACACAACATCGAGATAGTACAGCTGTACGGTAACAAAAATCAATAAAGAAAAAAAGACAATTGAGAATAGTTTATTTCGTGGAGCACAACAACCAGAGATGCAACGTAAACACGAGGAGGATCCGGAGACAACGATGACTATTGGAGATGACCAAACTCAATAATAATATTAAATACAGGTTATTAATAACGACGGTCACGGCCACCGCCGTAGTCGCGACCACCACCGCCGCCGCTGTAGCTGTCACGGCCACCACCGCCACCGCTGCTGTAACTGTCGCGGCCGTTGCCGTAGCCGCCACCGCCTCCGTTGTAGCCGTCACGGGCTCCTCCGGCACCACCGGCGTAGCTGGCAACGGCCGGGGGTCCTCCGCGGTAGCCTCCGCGATCCCTGTCACTGAAACAGAAGGGTTAATCATAGGTACATGGGTCATACAAATTTTTACGGTAGCTAGAAAAAGCAGAAAGCGACCTGAGGTCAAAAAAGCAGAAAGCGGCCTGAGGTCACCAAAAAAGCAGAAAGCGGCCTGAGGTCGCCAGAAAAAAGCGGAAAGCGGCCTGAGGCTGCTAGAAAAAGCGGAAAGCGGCCTGAGGTTGCTAGAAAAAGCGAAAAGCGGCCTGAGGCCGCCAGAAAAAGCGAGAAGCGGCCTGAGGTTGCCAGAACGGTCATCCAATTTTTCAAAAAAATTTAATTTTCTGGCTGATTTTTTTTATCTTATTTAATAAAAATACGTTAAAAAAATTTAATATTCTGGTCAGTCATTTTCGAAACAATTGTTTTGGTAAAGAAAACGGATTAGAGCTTTAAATATCAAATAAAAATTTAACAAAAAATTTTTTTAGATTAAAATTCTTGAATAAAAATTAAAAGATTTCCGGTCTTATTTTATCTCGTTTTCATTGTCGATTTGATTGGATGCCCCTGGACTTTTGGGGTTAACGATTTTAGAAAATTAGGAAGCATATCGGCTTTAATTTGAATAAAGCAGATGAATCTCACCGTCGTTCTCCACCACGTTCACGGGAGCGACTCCTCTTCCTGTCCCTGTCTCCGCCACGACGATCCCTGTCACCACCCCTGTCGCGGTCACGTCGATCACGGTCTCCCCCACGCTCCGGAGCACGGGAGTCACCATTGGCCGGTTCGCGTTCTTCCATAGCCTTGCGGGACTCACGGGCACGTCTGGTATCACCCTTTCCACCACCTAAACAAATCAAATTAGCATTTAAGACGAATGAAATGTACCCAATCTCCTGGGGAGCCAAGACTTCTGCGTTCTGCCGCGTTCGTAATCGACGCAGATGCGACGACCGTCGATCTTCTGTCCATCTGCTCGTTTATAAGCATCTGAAATGGGTTTTACTTGTAAGATTCAAAAGAAGACAAAAACTACCAATTCCGGCGGCGTATTCGGATTCCCGAAACTTACGAAACTTATTGAGGCGCGGCAACTTGCGAGACTTACCCGCTTACCCGAAAAGAGCAGGCGAATAAAGAACTATCAAAAAGTTACCTATTTGTTCAAACAAACCGTTCAAACAAACCGCCAATGGGATGTTGGAAGGTCGCGTTGTTCAAGTAAAGTTCCAGTTATAAAGTGCCCTTTTCTCTATTCCCTTACCCATCTAATTAGACTAAAGCAACCAGAACTTTACCCAAAACAAACCTATTCAAACGGGAAAAGCGCGCCCTCGCAGCAGGCTGGAAAACAGAAATCATTGAGAGAATAGGGAAGAAAAACCGTTACCTTCTCTCGAAAACCCCGCGGAGGTGAATTTGCGCAAAAAGAGAGAACGAAAAGAGAATGGCCGCAAAAGGGAATGGCCGCGGAGAGAAGTTTTAAAAACTCACTGTGCATGTCTTCTTTAGAACCGAACTCGACAAACGCGTACCCACGAGGTTTACCGTCCTGGTCGTGAACCATGGAGAGCTGGAAAGATATTAGAAAGAGCTATTTAGTTAACCAACCTTCTTTATCTTTCCGTACTGCTCCATTTCTCGTTTCAGCTTACTCTCCGATGTTTCGTAGTTCTGAATTGCGATTTGAATAGAAAATAAAGAAAACCTACGATCCTGGAGACGAAGAGGGTCTTGTAGGGGTCCTCGGTGGCCTTGGGGTTCTCAGCGGCATTCCACTGGGCGATTCCCTGCTCAACCTTGTACGCTAGCAGCTCCTCCTTCTCCCTTCGCTTGCGTTCTTTCTTCTCCTCGCTGGTCTCGATCACTGGCTTCGGCGGCGTATCCGCAGGATCCTGGAATAATAACGTTAAAAATACAATCAACAAGTTTGAATTGACATTTTCAATACAAAGCTTTTAAAAATCTACCTCAAACAACTTGACGTATTGTGCAACTCCGTCGAAGCGAGATTCCGGGAGCTTGACGTTCTTGTCGACGAGGAGAGGACCCGGCGGGGGGAGGTATATGACGGGAGGCCTGGCTTCGAAGAGCGCCAGCAGATTTGGCGGCAGAAATTGGGTCATTCTTTCTGCTGAAAGGAGATTGTTTGTGATTTACTTTTAAAAATACAACAAATAGAAAGAAATAACAAATTCGAATATGAACTTTCGAAAATAAAAAAACTAGTTTAAAAGCGGAATTTACGGCTACGCATAGGTCATTCAAATAAAGAAGCCTGATTATGGCTTTTAATACAAAATACGCTGATTTTCTGGTAAAATTTCAAATAAATTGGATTTTTCAAATGTTCTATCGATTTCTACAAATCGATTAAGAGCGATGGGAACATGGAAATCTGATACAAAATGACTAAATATAGATTTCAAATTCAATACTCTCATTTTCACATATTTTTTTCACCATTTTTCACTATAATCCACTTACTCATGTCTTAATAATTACTTTAATAAATTTAACATGTTAAAAAAACACTTTACAAATACCACTTTAGAAGCTAAATAACACTTGAAATTGCGAAGGATGACTTTCACAGACTGGCCTGGGGTTCCTAGGTTTAAAAAAACCGCCAAAATCAACTAATTCAAGGAAAACGGAAGAATGCAATACTGTACATTAAAATCGATAATAAAGTTATTTTTATTTAAAAGTAAACGACCCTAAAATTAACAATTTTACGTATTATTTTCCAGGGGTTTTCGCGATAAACCACTCATTTAATTATTCATATATATTTTATTCATTTAAACATGTGAAAATTATTAAATAAAATACCAATTTTAGGACTGCAAGGGCATTTGGCAAATTAAAAGTTGATTTTGTTAAACTTGCGTAGATTTTTGTAACCTGCCTGAGTTGACTAATTCAAGTAAAGGTAAAGAATACAATACCGTACCTTGAAAACGATAAGAAATGTACTTTCTTGGGTAAACAACCCTTAAAAATAGCATTTTTGGGCATCTTTTCCCGCCATTTTGACGACAAACCACTTAATTATTTTTTACTCAATATTTTTATTGATTTTAATAAGTAAAAATAGTAAAAATCCCAATTTTAAAAACGAAAAAGCATTTACAAAATTGAAAGCGATTGATCTGGCGGGTGTGCGTGCGCGCGCGCGGTGCGGGTCAGGCGACGCGGTCGCTTATTGATCCGCCCGCAGTGCGGACGCCTTTCGAATTGCGCCAGCCGTCCCCCTTTGACGCACTTTCTAAGCCCCATTTGGTTGTTATTCTTGTGTAATCCACTTGACTTGTCATGCAAATGGCAGGTCAAGATGAGGGAGATCATGGCTTCTGGGGGTAGATCACGAAAAAGATCGATAAATAACTATATTTTGGGATTTTAGCGGGAGGTCAAAGATCAACACGTCGCTATGATAGCAGCCGGCCATCATGAAGACGAGTCCAAGATTGTCGTCGAGTACGACGATGAAGACGCAGACATGGAAGTAAGATTTGAATATGGCACTTCAAAATGAATTTTTCCAAAAGAATGTTTTTAAAAATAAAAATGAGCTGTTTTATACCGTTTTAATTCAATTTTCCTTATTAAAATTATTAATTTGTCAGACAAATAGGAGAAAACTCACTTATTGGTAGGTTGTATACATATAAATCGATAAGATAAAGCCTCTGTGATAATGGCATTTGTTTACAACGGCTTCATTTTAACTGAGTTTTTATTTTGTTATCAGTCAAGCCTTTTAAATGCTTTATTCTAATTCAGAGCTATTAATTTAACGATTTAACTTAAATTAAGTTATTTAAAATACAATTTTAAGAGCCATTGATGAGTCTTTCAGTTGCAGCTGCCAGGAGCAGCTATAAATCGCGTTTTTATGCTTTCGGAGGGTACAACTGCCTTGAATCTGCCCCTAGTTTAAAGGTCTAGGGGATCTGCGGGTCCTGCACGGACATCCTGATTTAGTCCTTGAGCGCCAAACTAAATAGGACTTTTGTGTGAGACCCTGCAGTACCCCTAGACCTTTAAACTGCTAACTTTTTTGACTGCCAGCTAGTCTGCTCCAATAAAATTAGGGAATTAGTCAAATCGATATGTTCTGTTCTATTTGAAGCTCTACGGAAATCTTAATTTAGTCCTTTAACAACAGAATTCTGTGCGGGACCCAGTGGTATTCCTAGATCTTTAAATGACTAAGGTTGTTTGACAGCCAGCTGGGTTACTGTAACTGTGGTAGCTTTGAAACTCCAAAATGAGGGAATTGGGCAAATCGATATGATAAATCAATCGATTTGATCAAACCCTGTAACTTTTTCTCTAATTAATCGATTTCCAGGAGCTTCTGCATTCTAATGAAGGATCCTTGCGCTACGAGGAGGAGGACCGGAGCGATGGCGACGAGTACGGTGGGATGACACACGAACTCTACAACAACATCGTCGAATTCAAGCGGTTAGTTTTTATTTTAGATGATATTTTGATAGTTGAGAAGAAGAAATCAAGCGAAAATTTTCCATTTTCAGATCTGGGGGATACCCGGCGACCCTGAACAGTCGACAGGACCGCAGCGCTCTCAGCCACTGGAGGTTAGAGAGAGAGAGAAAGAGAGAGAGATGTGCACACAGTGGCAGAGGCAGGAAAATGGCTAGAGACTCAGAGATATGAATATGGTTAGACGCAGAGATAGGGAGATGGTTAGAGACGCAGAGTTAGAGAGATGGTTAGAGACGCAGAGAGGAAGGTGGTTAGTGACGCAGAGATAGGACGATGGTTAGAAACGCAGAGAAAGGGAGATGGTTAGAGACGCAGAGATAGGGAGATGGTTAGAGACGCAGAGTTAGAGAGATGGTTAGAGACGCAGAGAGGAAGGTGGTTAATGACGCAGAGATAGGACGATGGTTAGAGACGCAGAGAAAGGGAGATGGTTAGAGACGCAGAGATAGGAAGATGGTTAGAGACGCAGAGATAGGACGATGGTTAGAGACGCAGAGAAAGGGAGATGGTTAGAGACGCAGAGATAGGACGATGGTTAGAGACGCAGAGATAGGACGATGGTTAGAGACGCAGAGAAAGGGAGATGGTTAGAGACGCAGAGATAGAAAGACCGATGTGGAGAGAGAAAGAGGGAGGGAGAGAGAGAGAGAGAGAGAGAGAGAGAGAGAGAGAGAAAGATGGAGAGAGAGAGGGCTAGAGGGAGAGAGAAAGAATAGAAAGAGAGAGGGAGAGAGAGAGAAAGAGAGAGAGAGAAGAGAGAGAGAGCCCCTCCCATTTCAGAGCCCGTTGTATGCGCTTCATCTTGGCTGAAGACAACGAAACCCTTCTCTACTTCAACGCCGTGGGCTCCGAAGGCCAGGAGAAGGTGGTTGTGAAGAAGGGAGAGGTACGCAGAGTGATCGAACGCATCCACGAACTGATTGGACACCTCGGCCAGAAGAGGACGTAAGTTGTCTTCTTTTTTCTGTGCCTTCAGAATCTTCAGAAGTCCTTCTTCTGAAGTACAGAAGCCCTAAACTACGGTATATCTTCCAGGCAGATGGCTGTCCTGAAGAAATTGCACTGGAGGTCGGTCCGACAGGACGTGAAGACTTACATTCTCAATTGCGGCTTTTGCAATCAGAAGAAATTGGAGGGGAAGAAGATTCTCAAGGCTCCGGTTGATATTTCCAGTAAGTTTCTGCCCTTTCTAGAGACCTCAGGCCGCTTCCGCTTTTTCTGGCGACCTCAGGCCGCTTCCGCTTTTTATGAAGACCTCAGGCCGCTTTCCGCTTTTTCTAGCTACCTCAGGCCGCTTTCCACTTTTTCTAGCAACCTCAGGCCGCTTTCCGCTTTTTTCTGGTAGCCTCAGGCCGCTTTCCGCTTTTTATGACTTTATGGCTGAAACAATCTAATTTTCAGGCGATTCTTTCGGCATCAACATTGAAGTTCGAACTGGATCAGTGGAACGTCTTCATCTCTCCCTTCTTGGGTAGGTTGTAGTCTAATTAATCGATTTTAAAGGACTGGCGGCTTTGGTCCCGCCGCGAAAGTTCTAAATCTAAGGAGATGTTCTATTTCCAGCTACAATGAACACGAAGTCCACGCCGCTGCCATGACTAGGATGACCTCCTACACCTTCAAAGAGACGGCCAGCGAACTGAGAGGACGATTCGGCCGCACTCACAAACCCGAATTTCTTGCTCCGGTAAAAAAAATCCTTCGTTTTGAGCTCATTTGAATCCAGGGCTCTTCTACTGCCTTCCGTCGCCAGCCGTACATCCGCCGATCGAGGTACAACCCCTATCCAACCAGCTATATTCTCCCCTACACTCCTAAGGGACCTAAGGAGGTGGTTTTTGGGGTTACCGTAACCTTTTGATTGTGATTCAGGAGCCAGAGTTTATCATCTTCCCGGATCCTAGGGGACAGCAGGGTCCTTATGCGGCCGAGACGGAGGAGTATGAGGTGGAGGAGAGGTAAGAGAGAGAGAGAGAGAGAGAGAGAGAGAGAGAGAGAGAGGAAGAGAGAGAGAAAGAGAGAGAGAGAGAAAGGGAGAGAGAGTGAGGGAGAGTCTAAAAATTGAGGTATTTTCAGTCTTGTGGAGGATTCGAGGCCGGGTCCGTCGGGAGAGATAGATGGAGAGTTGGTGGAGCACATTCCGAATGAGGAGGTCAATCCGCAGGACGAACAGCCGATGGAGGGAGGTGTGGTCAAGGAGGAGGGGATGATGATGTACGGGACACAGCCGCAGGCTAAGAGAAGTGGGTCTTACTCTCTCTCTGTCTCTCTCTCTAACCCCCTCTATCGATCTCTCTCTCTCTATTGATCTTAGACTCTTTAATCCCAGCCTTAGGTCACCAGAAAAAGCGGCCTGAAGTCACAAAAAAACGCGGAAAGCGGCCTGAGCCTAAGGTCACCAGAATCCGAAAATAGCGGCCTGAGGTCATCGGAATCTGAACAAAGCGGCCTGAGGTCACCAAAATCCGGAAAAGGGCGGCCTGAGGTCACCGGAATTCGAAAAAGCGGCCTGATCTTCTCTCTCTCTCTCTCTCTCTCTCTCTCTCTCTCTCTCTCTAAATCCCTTCTTTTTTCAGTCGGAGGCCCCCGAATGACGACAGCTGCTCGAAAGCGTAGCCGAATCCCCCGTAACGCTAGCTGCCCCGCCACCCGATTCAGCTCAGCCGTCGCAGAAGACAGAATTGGTAAGAGAGAGGGAGAGAGAGGGAGAGAGAGAGAGAGGGAGGGAGAGAAAGAGAGATAGAGATAGAGAGAAAGAGAGAGAGAGAGAGAGAGAGAGAGAGAGAGAGAGAGAGAGAGAGAGAGGGAGGGAGAGGGAGAGAACGAGAGAGGGAGAGAGAGAGAGAGAGAGAGAGAGAGAGAGAGAGAGAGAGAGATTCCCCTTCACTGAGTATCCAATCCTCTCTTTAGACATGGCCGAACATTCGGCTGAGCTCCTGACGCCCTTCGAGGGAGTCCAATCGCGCCCGGAACTGCTCGGCCTCGCTCCAATCATGCTCATGCCTAGTGTGGACCGAGAAGTCATCGCCCTTCAGAAAGAGGTACCTTCATTTCCCATTTCTTTATCTAATTGGATCTGTTTCTTGTCAAATTGTGGTATTTTCAGTTGTTGACGAGACAGCTCCGCATCCAGGACATGCAGGAGAAGCTGTTGCAGAGCCACTTCGAATCCACCATGCATATCCCCATGACGAGGTATTTTCAGGGAACCGTCAGGGACCTTTTTTGACCGTATATCAAATTAAAAAGCTTGAAAAGTTATTTTATAAAATATATAACAGTTTTGTGGTTTAAATGCGTCGTTTTGGAGAAATCTGCCTCTGAAATGCCATTTTTGGCCATCCCAGGCGGCACCTGTGGATAACCGGCATTTTAACGAACTACGTGCACTGTGTTTACGCGTCCAATCTATCGATTTATCAATTTTGGTCGTCACTTTTGAATTTTCAATGTTCCCGCCTGAAAAGACGCAGACAACTCTGCTGTTTTACATGGTAGCGCCGCGAGGTTCACACCCGTACGAGATCGGCGGCCGAGACAATGGTTACCCTGAGAGAAGTATAATTCCAATGTTGTAGGTACGAAGAGATGGATCATCGTGGAGAGCGAATGCAGATTCTGCAGGAGAACGAGGATGGAGTCATGGAGGTTGGAAAGAAAGATTCCAAAATGCCTTCTAAACATGGAATTTCAGGAGCTGAACGTGATGGACAGCGGAGACGAGGATGACATGAGGGTCATGAACATCAACTGAAGCCACCAGTGACAATAAAACAGACTTCCGGGTTCATCTACCATATTCGTTACATAAATCATTGTTTTATGACATGTTCTTCATTGTGATTGGTTAAGTTTTAGGGCCTCAGTGGGTTTGTAAACCGCGCCACATCGAAGAGGGTCCTACCGGGGGTGGAATCCTCAGAATGCGGCCTGAGGTCACCAGAATCGGAAGAAAGCGGCCTGAGGTTGCCAGCATATGAATGAAGCGACCTGAGCTTACCATAATACGCAGAAAGCGGCCGAGGGTGCCAGAAAAGGCGGCCTGAGGTTACCAGGGAAAAGCAGAAAGCAGCCTAAAGCTGCCAGAATCTTCAAAGCGGCCTGAGGTTACCAGCGGAAAGCGGCCTGAAGTCAGCAGAAAAAAGCGGAAAGCGGCCTGAGGTCACCAGAAAAAATCGGCCTGAGATTACCAGAAAAAAAAACGGAAAGCGGCCTGAGGTCGCCAAAAAAGGCAGAAAGCGGCCTGAGGTCACCCGAACCTGCAGAAAGCGGTCCATAATCAAGCATTCTTGTTATAAAAAGGCTAATTATACCATTTTGGCTAAATTTCTCCCTTTGATCTACCCAAAAACGATCGAAATAGGTCAAAATCAATTATCGATTGCTCCAAGATCATCTGTTTTCTCCTATGATCCTTCCCCTTCCGCCCAAAACACACAAAATCCGGCGCACACCTGCTCTCGCGGGGCCTCTTCGGACCATCTGGCCGCCCCTAATTATTCCCGCCAAGCCTCTTTTTGAACGCTGGCGTCGTGCCAATCCATTCCGCGCGGGATTTTGACCTAGGATCCTTTAAATCTGGAGGTTGTTTTGACCCGCTCATTTGTTTTCCAGTAGTTCCACGCTTCACTCCAGCTGTTCTTTTCTTAGATTTCTGTTAAAATCAATTATTTATTGGATTTTAGTCGTTTTAAACTATTTTCCAGGGTTCTATTTGATTAAATCGGTGTTTTAGAAGAGTTTAAAGTCGAAATGAAGTAAACCCGCTTTTTTTCTCGTTTCGCGTTCTGTTCCAGCCGTTTTATCGCTTTACAACCTTGTTTTATTGGCTTTAAACTATTTTCTAGGTTTATAATTGATCAAATCCGAATTTTAGAAGAGTTTAAAGTGAAAATCTAGTAAAACCGCGTTTTTCACGTTCCGCTCTTCGTTCCAGCTGTTTTCAAACTAAAAGCCGCTTTATAACCCTGTTTTACTGGCTTTAAACTAGTTTCTAGGTTTATAATCGATAAAATTCGAGTTTTGGAAGAGTTTAAACTTGAATTGAAGTAAAACCGCTTTTTTCCCGTTCCGCTCTTCGCTCCAGCTGTTTTCTAGCTGAAAGTCGCTTTATAACCTTGTTTTATTGGTATTTATTCAGTTTCATGACTTTTCCTAGTTTTAAACTTCGTAAAATTCTAGTTTTGAGCATTTTAACGTGACAATAGTGTAGTTCATGCTTTTTCGCTACTTGCTGAAGGTAAATGTCTTTTTATTTATTAAAATGTAAACTTGAAAATTATGTAAATCGTTTTTAAAGCCAATCACTCAATTTCAATTTCCTATTGTGTCATTTCTTCGTAGATTGTTGGAATTGGTCTTTTGTCGTGGAAATAATGAAATGATTTTATAATCTGCTTCTAGACTAGTTTTATGACGTTCCTCCAGAAAATCATGATTTCAGCCTCCAAATCACAAAACTGCGGCTGGCACCCTCCGCGGTGACCTTTTTATCGCATGTCCAACGCCTTCTATATCTTGATTGTCCTTGTTTTCCCAAATCGCGGCCATTTTCTTCCCGATTTCGGTGGCGCCCAGTCCTTTAAAGCCGCTTTCCCTGGCGCAGTCCTTTAAATCGAAGTTCTTAAACTGAACAGTCCTTTAAGTTCACGAACTGTCCTCTGTTCGCCCTGCGTCAGTATCTGGCGATCTCACTCGGGAATGTTTGTCCAGGGCTGCGGAAGAAGTTCCTGGCCGCCGGACGCAATTTGCCCTTTGCCAACAGGCGATCGCCGCTCTCCACACCCCTCGTTTGTTTGTGACTTCCGATCGCTTAAGATTTTGGTTTAGAAGTTTCCAGAAGATTCTATTGAAAAAGATGGTTCATTTTACGGTATTAGGCTAATTAAATCACAGGAGGAGGCTTGCAAGTCAGTTTGTGACCAGATGCCACGTGCCTTCTCCCTCTCGCAACACCCCGTAGCTCTCCTGTTTTCGGCTGACTCAGATTACCTGCTGCTGCATTTCACAACAATCGCCCTAGCCGACGTGTCCCAGTTGTCCCTCCCTCAGTTCTGGTGGCGTGATGTTTTCGTGCGGCGCCTGCGTCTCTTGCCGCTCCGTTCTCTCGCCCCTGGCGCCCTCACTTGGACCAGCTCATTCTTCGCCACGGGACCAGTCCTGATTTGTTGTTTTCTTCCCCATAAAACGATTCTGTTAATTCAACCACTCTGCTATACTAAAAGAACGGGTTATCAAAACCACAGCAAAGGGCGGGGCGGCGTTCCCTTTTTGAACGCCCGCTGTTTGCAGCTCGGTCGATCGTATTTCCCACTTTCCGCAACACGGCCTAAAATCTTAGGCCGCCGCCACTTCCGTCCCACCTTTTAATCCAATTGTATCATCTTTAGGCTTTCCTTGTCTTTATTCTAATTCTACCTAATGTAAACTATTTTTTCTTTACATATTCTGACTCGCATTTTAATGGATATTGCTGTTTTTATTCAAAATGTATATAAAAATGCGTATTATCAAAGGTAAAAGCAGTAAATATTCAGTTGCAAAATTCGAATTTTGCATCACAAAATCATGACGCAATGTGCTAATCCTTAAGCGATCTAATCTTTTTCCCAGGAAATCGGCCTACTTAAGAAATTTGACATTCCTTTGTGAAGTTCGACACAATTTTTATCGCTTTTTTATTCAGCTATTTTACTTTTTTTGTAGTTAAAAATCCTATTTTTGCAATTAAAAATCTTATTTTTATTATTATTAAAAATCCTATTTTTGTAATAAAAAAATCCTATTTTTGTAATAAAAAAATCCTATTTTTGTAATTAAAAATCCAATTTTTGCAATGAAAAATCCAATTTTTGCAATTAAAAATCCTATTTTCGCAATTAAAAATCCTATTTTTGTAATTAAAAATTATATTTTTGTAATTAAAAATCTTATTTATTAAAAATCCTATTTTTGCAATTAAAAATTTTATTTTTGTAAATCTTATTTTTTAAATTATCTAAAAAAATCTACTTGTTTACCATTTCCCAAGTATCTTGGCAACGTGTCATTCCGTTTCTTTGTCGGTTCCGCCCTCCAACAAAACCACCTGTTTGATTAACCTTCGTGTCGGGGCGTCCCCTTGATTGATAGCGCCGTCATTAGAATGGCAGGTGTGTTCTTTCCCATCACTCCAATGTTTTGGGAACAAATTACGCTGTCACTCCGCAACAATTCCTTGTTTTGGAGCTATCCTGAGAATTCTTTGTTGATTTCGCCACTTCTGATTCATCCTCTCTTTTGAAATTCATTCTTTACGAAAAGTTTTCAGTCGCTCGTTGATGGCGCCTCGACAGAAATACGATGCATCGCAAGATGAAACCCTGGGAAAGGTATTTTTCCCCCAATTTCGCTTAATCTCCCTGTTTCAGCTCGTCAAGGGCCAGTCCCCTCTGTGGATCCGAGCGGTGATGGCCGTCCTCCGCGTGTGGTTCTTCATCTACGACTGTCTTAACTACATCCCCTACCAGCTCTTCAATTCCCCCGTCGAGAAACTCAGGAAATCCGGACGTGAAAAGGTTTGTTTTCGCTCTTTTTGTGAATCACTTTCGCTTCGGAAGTATTTATCGCCGAGACGATTTTATCACCGCCAGGGCGTCACGCTCGATAAGAAGGTGCCAGCCTGGTGGTCTTCAGATAGGAAGAAATCTTTGGACCTTCCTGGTGGTCCCATAAAACTGACCTTTGACTTCGTAAAATTTCGTGACATACCGCTTTTTTTCGGGTTATGGCAAGCTCAGGCCGCTTTTTCTTTTTGTGGCAACCTCAGGCTGCTTTTAAGGCACTTTCTCTATTTAAAGTAGTTTTAGGGGTTATTTAGACCTTTGAAATGTCATGTATGCCATACAAAAAATATCTTTTAATTATAATTTTTGTATAATTGCATTTCAGACCTTAAAATCCTTCGACCTTTAAAATTACGAATTTGGACATTGAATTCACAATTTTTGAGCTTTAAAATGTTCAATGTAGACCTTTCAAATGCTCAATTTAGTCCTTTAAAATTCTCGATTTATAACTTTAAAATGGTTCAATTTAAACCTTTAAAACTAAAATTAGACCTTTAAAATGCCCAGTTTAGACCTTTCAAATATTTGATTTAGATCTTTACATCTTACCTTTAAAACAGTTTTTCTCTTAAATTGAGAATTATAAAGATTATCGCATTTAGACTTTTAACATGAAACTTTCATATTACTTTTAGTCCTTTAAAATTACTTTCTACCGTAAAGTAAAGTTTCTACCGTAGTAGTAGTTTTAGGCCTTTAAATTGTATACTTAAAGTGGATATTTAGACCTTTAAGAATTTACATAAATAGTGTGGTATCGCCACGAACCCGATTACGATATCGTGCCCAACTGTGATTCAAATTGTATATTTTTTTATAAATGTTTTATAAATATTTTCTATTTTAGGCTCGCTTTGTGAACGAACGCGATGGACCTATTCAGCACGTGGATGGCCCCAAATACCAAGATTTCTCTGGAAAGGACACCGTCGACAAGGTATTAAATTTATTTATTTTTTTAAAATTTTTTAGTGATTTTTTAAAAATATTTATATTTTTGATAATTTAAATGGTTTAAAATACGTAAATCTTCAGCTCTGGAGCCACATTGTGACGCTCTACGACGAGAACCCGGCCCTGGGAACCCGCCCGCTGTTGAAGGTGCACGAGGATAAGCAGGCCGACGGTCGCGTCTTCGAGAAGGTGGAGCTGGGCGACTACAGCTGGCTCTCGTTCAAGGAAGTCGAGGCCATCGTCTCTCGCATCGCCGCCGGTCTCAAGGAATTCGCCACCGAGGAGAACGCTAAGGTCGTGCTGTATGCAGAGACCCGCGCTCATTGGCTGATGACCGCCCTCGCCTGCTTCAGAGCCAACATCCCTATCGTCACCGTCTACGCCACTCTTGGAGAGGATGTGAGTTTATATACCTGTTTTCCCAGCCTCAGGCCGCTTTTTTCGAATTATGGCAGCCTCAGGCCGCTTTTTTAACAATGGCAATCTCATGACGCTTTTTTCGAATTATGGCAGTATCAGGCCGATTTTTCGAATCAGGGCAGCCTCAGGCCGCTTTTTCGAATTATGGCAGCCTCAGGCCGCTTTTTTCGAAGTTTACGTCAAACAATACTTTTTATTATATTTTTGGTGTTAAACAATGTGAAATTTAAAAACAATTTAAAAAAATGGAAATTTACAAACAAAAATGCTATGTAATATTTTTTAAACAAATATTTTCAAATAATTTTCAGGCCATCGTCGGTGCCATTGCTGAGACTGATGCCACCGTCATCGTCACTTCGTCCGAGCAGTTGGAGAAGATCGGAACCCTCGGAAAGCGTTGCCCCAACCTGAAGACCCTCATCTACATGCCGCCCGTTAACAAGGACAAGCCTGCCGATCTCACCAAGTTCAAGTAGTTTTAGCCTATTTTGGCACATTAATCCACTGTTTTAGGGAGCAGTTCACCAACGTCGTTTCCTTCTCCGAGCTGGAGAACCGTGTGGCCCAACCTCTCAAGGAATCCACTGCTACGCCCGAAACCACCGCTTTGATCATGTACACTTCTGGAACCACCGGAGCTCCCAAGGGAGTCATCCTAACTCATCAGAATATTGTGGCTGCCATCTGCGGACAAGGAAACGGAGTGGGAATCATCTGGTAAGAACTCTTCAGCCAATTCGGTCAAATTTGGTTGTAACCGAAAACCCTGATTTTATTTTTGAGGATAAGTAGGAATGTTGATGATGTCTTTTTGGATCGGCTAGGACGTTTGGTGATGAGAAACACAAAAATCCAGTTTCGCCGTGAAATTTGATGGATTCCAGGCCAAAATGCTAATTTCAGTTGAAATTCGCCTTGTTCGCGTATAAGCCTTCTACCCGATTTTTCCCCGCGTATTTTACATCAAATAATTGAAAATTATTAATTTTGGTTACAATACATTTTTTTAAAAATCCCGCAATTTAAAAATGAGGTTGTAATAATTTGTTAAGTAAAATTTGAATTATTTTTTTATTTCCCGCCGAAGTGGACATTTGTGTTGTTATTCAGACGAATTACAAAATTTTAATTATTTTCATTTTTTTAAATGAAAGTTTTTCAATTTTTGATTTTCCGGTTTTCACCATGAGGAACAGCTTGTAAAATTATGATTAAAAAATCAGCTGGAATTTTTTTTTCTTGAAATAGTTAAAATTTTTTGAAGTTGTCATGTCTTTTTCATCTGGAATAATCTCATGATTTGAATTTAGCGACACTGACGTCTACATCGGCTACCTTCCCCTGGCCCACATTCTGGAACTCGACGCCGAACTCACCTGCCTCGCCCGTGGAGCTAAAGTCGGCTACTCTTCCCCGTTGACTCTGCACGACCGCGCCAGCAAGATCCAGCCCGGAACGCACGGAGACTGCTACGCCCTTCGCCCCACCCTCATGGCCGCCGTCCCCGTAAGTTCTCATTTTCTCAGCTTTATTTTGCAGCTTCTAAAGTCCCTTATTTTGAATTCTAGGCCATCATGGACAGAATCTTCAAGGCCGTCGAGGAGGAGGTCGCCGCCAGTCCCCGCTTCATGCAGGAGCTCTTCCGTCTGAACTACGAGCGCAAGCGTGCCCGTTACCTCGAGGGCTACTGCAGCCCCTTCCTCGACCGCATCGTCTTCAAGAAGATCCGCCGTCTTTTGGGAGGTCATCTGAGGGGAGTGCTGTCCGGAGGAGCGCCGCTCAACGCGGAAACCCAGCGTTTCATGAACATCTGCATGTGCTGCCCGGTGATCCAGGGATACGGCCTGACTGAGACCTGCGGAGCCGCCTGCGTCTCCGAAATTCACGATCTGAGCACCGGAGCTGTCGGACCCCCGGTTCGCTGCTGTGAGATCAGTCTGCGCGAGTGGAGCGAGGGAGGCTATTCGCCGTTCAACGACCCGCCCCAGGGAGAGATCCTGATCACCGGACAGAACATTTCTCCTGGGTACTGGAAGCAGCCCGAGAAGACCGCCGAGGACTTCATTAACTACAAGGTATCTATCTTATCTGACTTAGCCTTCTGCCAGCTTAAAGGGGCCTTTTTGACTTTATCTCATTAAACAGCCTGAAAAGTTATTCAAGAAAACATATATAAGTTGTGGTTTAAATGCGTCATTTTGGAGAAATCTGCATCTGAAATGCCATTTTTTGGCCATTCCCTGCACCTGTGGATAACCATCATTTTAACGAACTACTTGCACGCTGTTTACGCTCGTCCAATCTATTGATTTATCTATTTTTTGGTTTCACTTTTGAATTTTCAATGTTCCCGACTGAAAAGACGCAGAAAACTCTGGTTGTCTGACATGGTAGCGGCGCGAGTTTCACACCCGTACGAGATCGGTTCAAAGGTCTAAAAGTGCATTTTAAAAGAATAAAGTATCATTAAAAGGCCTAAATACCTACTTTAAAGATCTAAAACTGTTAGTTTAAAGAGAGAATATGTTTTTTTAAAGGTCTAAAAACAGCTCGTAGAATACAGTAACTTGGCTTAATCTAATGTCTCTCGTTCAGGGAAAGCGCTACTTCTGCACCGGAGACATTGGACAGATGCGTTCCGACGGATCCATCAAGATCATCGACAGGAAGAAGGACCTCGTCAAGCTCTCCCACGGAGAGTACGTCTCTCTCGCCAAGGTAAGCCTTATTGATCCAAAATTGAGTTATTTCCCGTTTTTTAATGCAAAATTCCTATTTTTGACCTTATTTTTGATCCAAAATCCCATTTTTAGGTCGAGTGCGCTCTTCTCAACTGCCCCATCGTCGACAACATCTGTGTCTATGGAAATAGCCACGAGGCCTTCTGTGTGGCTCTGGTGGTGCCCAACGTGAAGCACTTGGAGAAGATCGCCGAGGAGGCTGGAGAGCCTTCGAGGGAGATGGCCGTCATGTGCGCCAACGACAACATCAACGCCGCCTTCTTGAAGAAGCTCAACGAACACGCCAAGAAGAGTGGGTTAATTAGAATACTAGACTACTTAAAAATACTGAAGCTATTAGAATACTGGACTAATAAGATGTTTCTAGGCAAGCTGTCGAAGATCGAGATGCCGGCTGCCATCCACCTCTGCCCGGAGATCTGGACTCCCGACCAGGGCCTGCTCACCGAGGCTCTCAAGCTCAAGAGGAAACCGATCCAGACCAGGTAAGGCATCATTTCTCTTATACTCTAATTCTGCTTATTTATGTCAAATTACGTATATGGCTGGATACCGTAACCCATATTCCCAGTCAAATTTGTTTGTAACCTAAAACTGATTATCTTTTTAGGAGGATAAGTAGGAATGTTGATTTTGGATCGCCTAGGATTTTTGGTGATCAAAAACACAAAAAATCTAGTTTTCCCTTGAAAATTGATAATAGATTCCAGGCCAAAATGCTATTTTCAGTTGAAATTCGCGTTGTTCTCGTAAATTAAGCCTTCTACCTGATTTTTTTTTCGTGTAGTTTACATCAAATAATTGAAAATTATAAATTTTGGTTACAATACATTTTGAAAAACTTGACCGGAATATTTTTTAAAATCAGGTTTTTTGAATTTTTTGAGTTCCCGCCAATGCGGGCATTTGTGTTGGCGCACTAATGCAGACTAATTGCATTATTTTAAATATTTTCAGATATTTTAAAGAAAAAACCATTTTTCAAATTTCGATTTTCCGATAGTTCATTGTTAAAAAACTTATATTATTTTTTTTATTTATTTGTTTTTGAAAAAGTTGATGTCCAATACACCTATGGAAATGTTTAATTTAAAGGTCTGAGATCTTAATTTTAAAGGTCTAAAATCTTCGATTTAAAGGTCTAGCTACCGTATCCTGATTGAACCAACCGGCTGGTAGTAATCTCGTTCTATCTCTCTCCTTTTTCTTTTTATTCTATTCTAATTCATGTTTTGTTTCAGGTACCAGTCGGTGCTGGATGATCTCTACAAGAAGAACCGTCAGGTCTAGGCGATCTCCCGCAATGCCCTCTAATCACCTAATGCGTATCTGTGTTATTGCCTGCTAAACGTCCCCCTCAAAGTGTACCTTCTCCTATTCCTTGTTCTTGTACTTCTCTGGGTTGCGTGTCTGCTTTGAAGACGCCACATCGATCTTCGTAACGAGTTCGTAATAATTAAGTGTCTATGTTTCTTGAGCTTTCTCTCCCCAATTGCACACCCAGAACTCCCCCGCTTGTCATAATAAGTCTCCCTCGCTTTCACTTATGGCCGTTAGCCTTTCCCCGGTTGTGAGTCCTCTCCTGACCCCCGTAGTCCATCTCTCTGGATGTACCCCCGGTTCGTGAAGCTTTACATGACTCGGGCTGCGCTGCATTTCAGGATCCCGCCGAATCCATTTGCTCCGTTTTACCATTGTAATAGTTATGTGCTCACATCGCAACATAGAATCATAAACTTTAAATTATTCACTTTGTTTCTTCAGTGCTGGGGGTCACTTGGTACGCTCCCACCGGCGTACAGCGGATGGGGGGGGGGGGACACGTGGATCTTTGGAGACGCCGTTGCTGTATTCAAATGACTAGTACTATTTCCAAATCAGGGAGCATGGGTTGAATAGGTTTTTTTCGAATTATGGCAACCTCAGGCCGCTTTTTTCTAATTGTGGCAGCCTCAGGCCGCTTTTTTTAAATTATGGCAACCTCAGGCCGCTTTTTTTAAATTATGGCATCCTCAGGCAACTTTTTTAAACTATAGCAACCTCAGACCGCTTTTTTCGAATTACGACAGCTTCAGGCCGCTTTTTCGAACTATGGCAACCTCAGGCCGTTTTTTTAATTTATGGCAACCTCAGGCCGCTTTTTCGATTTATGGCAACTTAATTTTTTTTTCGATTTATGGCGAATTGTGGCTACCTCAAGCCGGTAAAATTGCTGCGGTAGGGTCTCACCACGAACCGGGTTACGGTATCCGGTGGATGATACGTTTAGCCCTTTAAAAAGACACTTTCTCTCTTTAGTTATAGTTTTAGGCTTTTAATTTAGACACTTTAAACTGGCTATTTAGGCCTTTAACATGATACTTTTATTCTTTTAAAGTACACTTTGAGACCTTTAAAATGGCATTTATACTGTACAAAGTATTTTTAAATTATAATTTTCGTACAATTGCAATTCAGACTTTTATAATATCTTTAGACCTTTAAAATTACGGATTTAGACCTTTAAATTAATACTTTTAGAACATTTGAATCATGTGTTTAGACCTTTAACATGAAGCTTTCAGAGTACTTTTAGTCCTTTAAAATTGCTTTTTTTTCGTAAGTAAGTTTTATACCTTTAAATTAAATGTAAAATTTAATCAATTTTACATTTGAAGTTTACTATTCCAAACCATCAAATAAAACTATGAATAGAGCGATGTGGTTGTCTTCATCGTCTGAGAATTTGGATGCATCATCCTTCCGATTGGGAAAGAAATGTCATGGTTTCCAACTGGGAATGAAGGGACTGAATGATGGACTTCTTGTTTAGAATCATGGACCTGAATCTATTTATTTTGAATTTAAGATTAGTTTTCACGGTATAGTGTTAAATCTGAAATGGTTAATAATCGGTTAAATTTATTTAACTCTTGAATTCAAATTATTCGAATTAATGAAAATTAGAATTAAAAATCTTTTTAGAAATTTAGATTTTGCTCGTTATACCTCATTCGTTTAGAATATTGCCATCAGAATTTCTGTTCGAAAAGGCTTTCCACAGCAAAACAATTATAATTAAAAAAATTATTTATTAATTTAATTATTATTTATGAAATAAGTAAAAGTAATTGAGTTAAAAAAAACGATGTCGTTTTAATTCTGACCTAGCTGACAATCGGTTAAATCTAAATATATTTTTCAACTACATTTTAAACTTTTTCTTCTACAAAATGATCTTCAACTTTATTTTCAAACAACTGTAACTGAAGGAGATCAAACTACAAATACATTGATTCTTATGAGTGAGACAAGCCAGACCAAGGTCAATCAAGGCATCTGGAAGTACAAAAAAACAGGGTGGTCCGTTGGGGACTACTCCAAAGCCGGGTGGTCCTTCTGGAAGGGTGGGTGGTAGGAATAGAGGAGGTTAGAGAGAGAGAGAGAGAGAGAGAGAGAGAGTTAGAGACCGATCGAGGGTTAGATAGAGAGACTGTTAGAGAGAGAAAGAGGGAGGGAGAGAAACAAAATAGTCTCTTTCAGAAGGCCCATCTGGGTGCTTCTGGTGATAGCCTTGGCATTGCTTCTGCTCCTCTCCCTGCCCATCATAGGCGTCGTGGCCCAGCAGATGCATCTGAAGGAGAAGGCAGAGGAGGCGAAGATGAGGGAGAGTAGAAAAAAGAAGGCCAGAAGGGCAGAAGAAGAGGAAAAGAAGAGAAAGAAGAAGAAAAAGGAGGAGGAGGTGACCACGGGAGGGACCACCGAGGGTACCACAGGACAGGACCCAGACTCGGCCGGAAGGACCCCCACGAAATCGGAAATGAAGAGATTTTAATGGGGTTTATTCAACTAAATTTTCAATTAAGGAATTTTACAGTTAAGATGGTAAATGCGCTCCAATGCTAAATTTGACTGTAACTGCGCTCCAATGCGAAATTGGACTGGAAATGCGCTCTAATACGAAATTTGACTGTAAATGTGCTCCAATGCGAAATTTGACTGTAAATGCGCTCCAATGCTAAATTGTATGCGTTTTCGGTTTTTGTGGAAAATTTTCAGTGAAAACTGAAAATTTGGTAAATAACAACTTTTGTCAGCGAAAACTGAAAATTTGGTAAATAACAACTTTTGTCAGCAGAAAAATTTTAGAATTTTGATGATTTTGAAACATGTTACCGTAACCAGCGGTCACCTACCGTAACCCAGGACCGAAAATCGATATTGACCCAAATGTATCAGATTGTGTGTGTGATTCTGCGTGAATGTAACCGAGTTAGAATATGATTGTGGGTGTGTAATTGTGTGGCCCTAAATTATGCAAACGTGTCACTGTGAGCATGCGATCTTGTAAATGTGACCGTGTTATAGTATAGGTGTGTCAGCTTTCACCGTGTGAGCGTGAGGTTTCGATCGTTTTAGAGCCGATCTCGTACGGGTGTGAAACTCGCGGCGCTCCCATGTCAGACAACCAGAGTTTTCTGCGTCTTTTCAGGCGGGAACATTGGAAATTCAAAAGTGGCCACCAAAAATCGATAAACTAATGAATTGGACGCGTAAACACCGTGCACGTAGTTCGTTAAATTCCGGTTATCGGTGCCTGTCGCCTGGAATGGCCAAAAAGGGTATTTCATATGCAGATTTCTCCAATTTAACGCATTTAAACCACAAATTGTTATGTTTTGTTTAAAAAATAACTTTTCAAGCTCTTTATTATGAGATAAAGTCAAAAAAAAATTCGAAAATCTTCAGTGATAATGAATTTTGACGTATTCGTTGTGTTCAGATATGCTTCTTTTTGCCATTTCCGACTTTCTCCATTTTCTCCATTCCATCGCATCCATGGTAAAATTAATGGCCAAAAATCCCAAAAAATAGACACAAATGACTGCTGAAAATGAGATTTTTCAGTGAAATTTGAATTTTCAAACGCCAAAGGATGTATCCTTCAAGAAATGAGAGCAAGCCTATTCCGACAAAGCTCACCTGGAAAAATTTATGATAATTTAATTTAATGAATTTAATTTTTGAAAATTAAATTTTTTAAAATAAATTTAATTTAAAATTTAAACAAACTATTATGAAAGAGATGTAAGTGTTTATCACGAAGTTATTTCTTTCTGCTTTCTCTTCTGAAGACAGAGATTGTTGGGAGAAAAGCTGAAATCCCATTTTTATCACGAACACACGAACACACACACACATACGCGCACACACACACACACACACACACACACACACACACACACAAACGTCTCTCTCACCGTTTCTCCATTTAAAAGAATTTGTAGACGTTGTGCAACAGGCAGCCAAGTCGTAAACAGTATTAAATTCAGCATAACCAGAGCTAATTTTTTATCTCCTTCAAATTTGGACCAATTCACATAGAAGATAAAAAACGATGAGAATAGTACCTAAAGTAAATCAATTAAAAATGACTTTAAAAATGACTTTAAAATTTTATAAAATAATGATTGTATGTTAAAATTGGAATAAAACCCACATAGAAAAATACAAGAAGAGCTCGTTTAATGTTTTCTCGCGGAAACATTGTTGACTGAAAAATCTTGGGTTTTCTTGAAATATTTGTTTGAACGGAATGTGAATTCGGAATTGTTTTATCTAAAAAAAACTTAAGGGTATTTGGGAAAAACCTTTTAAAAAAATTGGGAAAAGCAAGTCGAGCGTCCTTCGAAAGCGAAACCAACGCAAACAAAAGCAAACGAGAACTGTTCAATTATTGATTAATGTAAAAAGCAAAAAATCGAGGAAGAGTTAAAGGTAATTCTAAGGTAATTCTTAAAGGGCTAAGGTCTTGATCTGCTAAGGTAGTTCCTAAAGAGCTAAGGTCTTGATATGCTAAGGTAGTTCCTAAAGAGTTAAGGTCTTCATCTGCAAGGTAGCTCCTAATGAGTTAAGGTAATGATATGCTAAGGTGGTTCCTAGAGAAAGAGAGAAGCCCAATCCATTTCAGCCATTCGAATGTGAAGGTAACGAGAAAGATAGGTTAGAGACGCAGAATCAGAGAGAAAGAGAGGTTAGAGACGCAGAGGCAGAGAGAAAGAAGGGTTAGAGACGCAGAATCAGAGAGAAAGAGAGGTTAGAGACGCAGAGGCAGAGAGAAAGAAGGGTTAGAGACGCAGAATCAGAGAGAAAGAGGGGTTAGAGACGCAGAATCAGAGAGAAAGAGAGGTTAGAGACGCAGAGGCAGAGAGAAAGAGAGGGTAGAGACGCAGAATCAGAGAGAAAGAGAGGTTAGAGACGCAGAGGCAGAGAGAAAGAGAGGGTAGAGACGCAGAATCAGAGAGAATGAGAGAGAGAGAAAAGACAAAAAAAACCTCTTTACAATCCATCTTTTCAGCCGTTCGAGTGCGAAGGCGACGATGACTACCAGCAGCCCAGAGAGGACGATTCCAACTCAGAGGCGGAAGATCGCTTCGGCCATGAGGACGAAGAACGCCACGATTGAGCCTCGTGTGAGAACTCCTCCGGTTGAAGCCAGATCTCCTACGTGTTTGTATTCTTGTATGTTAATTAGTATTCCTGTTTTATGTTGATAATCTGTGAATGCATACCGATATATGAAGATTACTGTAAAGATTAATACAGTTCAAAGTGGGATGTTGGTGAAGAGAAACAACTTAGCTGAAGGGGATCAAACTACAAGTGCATTGATTCCTTCGAGTGAGAGTAGCCAGAAGGATTCTGAAGACAGAAGGTCAACCAAGGCTTGTGACGAGAAAACTGGGTGGTCCTTTTGGAAGACAGGGTGGACAAAATAGAGGAGGGTAGAGAGAGAGACCGAACGAGGGAGAGACGCAGACAGTTAGAGACCGAACGAGTGTTAGAGACGCAGACAGTTAGAGACCAAACGAGGGTTAGGGACGCAGACAGAGACCGTGGATGATTGGGAAGTTGGATTATAGAAAATTCGGGAAGCCGCTGGGAATCTTATTCAGAAGGGCCGAATTCGGGCGGGCCTGTTCTGTCTACCATGTTCTGTAGAAGTATAATCACACGACCGAGGTTCGATCCTAGTTTGTCTTACTGTAGTTGACGATTATGGTAACTAGAAACATAATTCATGCATTTAAAATCAACGATGGGCAGAAGGCACACTGCCAAAGCCCCATGGATTCCACAGCAGCTTCGCTATACGTGGTAAGAGAACTCGAACCATCGGCAGATAGAAAACACGTTCTAAATGCGTGATAACGGCTATTTTAATTTAAATAGCCATTTAATCTAATTTAAACCCCATTTTTAATATTATTTGTGGCTCATATTCAAAGCAAAAACTGTATATCCTCATTTATTCCACTTTTAGGCTCATTTTAAATGAATTATCGACAAGCTTTGGGCAAAATTTGTTAATTTCACAAACAAAAAAACAGAATTTTACAATGTCCACGTGAGAAACCACGATTTTCAGCTGATTTAACCGTTGGTTGAGGCAAACTACAATCCAAATAGCCTGATTACCACTTGTTTTATTGTATTTTCACCCAATAACTGCTAATAAATAGAAATAATAGTATTTTAAGTTATTTTATTGTTAAAAACAAAAAAAAAGACGCAAAATGAACCAAAATTTGGCTAAAATGCCTTAAAATTCGATTTTTGTAAGCTGGGCGTATTATTGACTTTCCAGTCGTGGCGGGACCATACTTTAGCAATGAAAGTGAACATAATTAACTTAAACAGTAAAAGAGCCTATTTTAAAGAGCTATTTTGGCTAATTAACCTATAAAATTAATTGAAAACCGCTTAAAGCGGGTGTAGTCTGGTGACAAGTGGGCTTCCTCTGATCACGGGGGCGTGGCAAGGCGGGAACACAAGACACCGGGACACAACCACAGACCATTCTCTCGCTTTTCTGCTCCGTTCCCCTACTATTCTGTCTTCTATTCTTGCCCATTTTTTGCCCCCTTTTGAAACATCCTATATTTCCACATATCTCTTGCTCTGTCTCTTCTTCCTCTTTACTTCCCTGGACTAATCCCTCATTTTCAGACTTGGTCGTAGGAAAGAAGAAGGAGCTGAGTACTAGGAAGGAGGCAGGCCCGCAAACAAGGGCGAAGAATAATTTTTGTAAAAAATTTTAAAAAAATAAATAAACGCAGAGCGGACGCGCAACGTGTATGTTTTGAATGGGGTGGGGTCGTCGGCTGGATCGAGGATGTCAATTTTGCGAACAGGTAATTTCATCTTTTGATTCCACTAATTGACGAATTTCAGGGGTTCGGTTCAATCGGGCAACCTTCTTGACTCCAGCTCAATGACCAAGAGAGACAATGACAGCTACGAAGAGATCAGGGACAACGGCAACTAGAGGAACCACCGTGTACAAGCAGTTGTTCCAAGGGGCAGACAAGGACAAAGTACCAGCGAACGGTATCTTGAAGACTCAGGTGGGGCCTCTTTCATCTTTCTTTTTCCCAGGTACTGAAATTGACTTGGAAAGTGCCTAATTTCCGCTTAATTTGGACTTTAATCAACCTTCCTCCACTTTCCTTGGGTTTCCTATGATGTCATTATTTCAAGGGCGCGAAAATGTTCCAAACTACAAACGATTTCGAGTTCTCCCTTCCTCCCGAGTCTTTAGTTTGAAAAAGCAAACGTTTTGCTGCTGACCGGACTCGAACCCCCGACCTATTCCCTAGTAGTCCGCTGCCTTACCGACTGAGCCATGGTGGCGCGTTGGTCTGCCTTAGTGCGCGCCCTTTATCAATTAGGTAGCTTAGCGGCGGGGCAATGCTAGCAGAAAATCGATTGATTCGTGATTTTGAACCCGATTTACAAAATAGAAACTTTTCAGTTCAAATTGTAATCGGTTTCTTGGTCGAGTAGTGCCTATGACTCTTGCTAATCCTTCCTAAGTTGACTTTAACGTAAATTGACTGTTTTTCTATCCTTGGTTTTGATAGAAATTGTATTTCTGTTCTTCCATTATCTCAGCCACTGAAATTCCCTTGCATTCTGGACTTGGCTTTAAAAAAGCAAAAAGTTTCGCACTGTGCGGATTCGATCCCGCCACCACGCGCTTATGAGACTAGAAGCTTATCCACTAGACCATAGTCGCGCAGTAGCGAACGTGACGCGCGCGCTTTATCAAGCGCTGGCCTGGGTAACCCATTGCAACTATTGATTTTCGACTGCATCGCTAGATCTAAGGACTGTAATTGTTTCTTATCTTCTATTAACATCATCGAGAAAATGATATTGTCATTAGGAAAATGAATTTTCGATTCAACATGGCCGGAGTATTTGGTCTTTGGCGCGCAGACGGTTTTAAGGCGCCTGTCTGCTTGTAGACCGAGTTATCCCGTGGTGTAGTGGCTAAGAGTCTCTTCTAAGCGCGAGGTCCCTGGTTCGATCCCCCATGAAGCGTATAGTTTTGCGTTTGATGAAAAATAGGTAAAAAGAGGGAGATAATGTAACCAGACTTTTCCTTTGAGTAGAAATGATCATTTGGGCGCATTTGAGTTCACTAACCTTTCACTTCTTTGAATTGGTACCAGCCAGTGTGAGGTTCAAGGGGCCTTCTGCTTCCACGTCCACTTGTAGAGGGCACATAGATTGGCTACTATCGCAGCTGGACCACCGCCACAGATAGTCTCTTGATCAAAGGGAGCCAACCCCTTGGACTACCTGCGACTCCAGACTACGATAGGTCGATTTTGGTTCACCCCGACTAAGTCGGCACAGCCGAAACTGTGTGATCTTCGACCAGCTAGGAGCAGGAGCCACTACGCAGTTCGACATCAGCGCGTGGTTTTTTTTTCTCCTCCGGAGAATTCGCCTCTGAAAAGTATCGATTAGTTTTCAAACAGGAAAGGTTATCTTACTTTTGTTGGTGAGGCGTCATTTACTTGTTGATGATACAGGGGACGGAGGAGGTGCGCTTCTTCTCGTGGCGCTTCAATAGATTCACTGAAAATGAACTCATTACTTAGATATTGAGGGGTGAGCTAAGGCTTGCTAGTTATTGGAGTGATTTCTTACCAGTGGGGCAGACGATGGGACTTTCTGTCTGCGTACTCTGGCTCTTTTTCGTCTGTTGGAGATGGAGGCGTCTTTTGCAGTCAGCGCAGAACCTCTTCTTTTTCTTCGGCTCCGGAACGGGGGCTGAAAAGGAATGAATGAGTTCAGCCTCAAATCCAGTTTCACTAGAGTTGAAAATGTGTTGACAATAACTAACCTTGAGCAGGAGTAGTAAGCACCACTAGTGTGGCACACACGGCGGACACAGCGTTGATCTGGTTGGCGATGTCCGGCAGTTCCTTGGGGGCCAGAATGGGCATGGAGAGAATCGCTCCAACGGCGGCAGCTACGTTGGCGAACGCGGAGAGAACGGCAATGCCAGCCTTCAAAAGCTTCTTCTTCTTGGGCGTCTCGATGTCTGCGGCCTGACGTAGGGATCCAGCTATGAAAGACACAGCGAGAAGTAGGAAAGCCATGGACGATTTCTTGGAGGCCAGGTTGATCTTCATCGGAATGAGAGAGAAAAGAAGAAGTCCCGTTGAAGCAAATCCGGTATGGCAAGCCTCCGCCAGCAGGACCCACCTGGAACATTAGAAATTTTCACGGGTCAAAAACTTATAAAAAACGGATATTTGAAATTTTTGAAAAACTCACCATGAAGGCTTATTTGTTGTAGAGGTTGTTGACATTGTCTTTGCAAGGAGAAGAGAACAGCTGATTCCGAGGGCAAGAAGGAGGGAGCCGAAGAGGACGATTCCATTGACCCATGTGCTTTCCGTGTAGTCTGGCAACTGAGTGGGGAGGTAGTCCTGTTTTTAAGTAGAATGTGCTCCAAACGTGAATCTTACCTTGTAGAAGGGGTGCTTCTGCGTGCAGAAAGAGCCACTGCAACGTTGGAAACTGCTCGGCGTCTTCTCTCTTTTCTGAAACGAAAAAGTTTGTTTAATAGAACAAATCTTTTGATTTTATGGATTAAGTATAGAAAGAAAGTGCTTACTGGTACGGCTCCGAGGACAATCGAGTCTCCATCCCTCATGAGGAAGCAGCGGAAGGTGGAGGGGAAGTTGATGGGCTTCACAGACGAGCCCAGACGCGAAATTTTTCCCACTTCGCATCGGATTGCTTGTGCTCCTAAAACATTGCCATTAACTTTTGAACGGAACAGAAAGAGAGAGAGAGAGAGAGAGAAAGAACTCACCAGAGCAGCAGAGCAGGAAGAGAAGGAAAAGCAGGAGGAAGTGACACGGAGGGTTGAACCCCATCTGAAATTAGCTAACATTAATAATCAAGACTTATAGGAAAACGTTTTAAAAAGTAGTTAATAGTATTCATTTAAAATCAATATTCAAGATTAATAAAGAAAACTTTGTAGAAAAAGTAGGCGTAAAATGGCATGGGTGTAAAATGTCTTAATGAGCAAAAAGCAGATTCAAAAAGCAGATGTAATTGCTTCTGCTTGGAGTTATTGCGCTTTTTTCTGTCCCCGCCTGTGTTTCCTATCTCGAACCCGGATGAAATCGGCAGCCGCGCGGAGGGATTACCCGCCATCCACAATAACAATTTCTATGCAAAACAAACTGCTGAGTCTGAACTGTAAGTTCGTACTGAGTTAAAACTAGCAGATTTGAACACTGTGCAAAAAGATCTATTTTACTTTTGTTTTTTCTCTTTCTTTTTTTAACTTTTTCTGAGAGCAAGAATCATGAAACTGTAAACTTTAGAATCATCGGAACTACCTTAGCATATCAAGACCTTAACTCTTTATGAACTACCTTAGCATATCAAGACCTTAACTCTTTAGGAACTACCTTGCAGATGAAGACCTTAACTCTTTAGGAACTACCTTAGCATATCATTACCTTAACTCTTTAGGAACTACCTTAGCAGATCAAGACCTTAACTCTTTAGGAACTACGTTAGCAGATGAAGACCTTAGCTCTTTAACTTTTTTCACGTTGGCTTTCTACATTAATCAATAATTCAACAGTTCTCGTTAGGACCTTGCTTTGGTTCCGCTTTCGAAAAGGGTCGCTTTTCTTCATTTTTGAATATGGCTTTTTTCAAATATCCCACTGTTTGTGAAAATTCTTCTGATCACATCGATTTAGTTTTTTCACCTTCACTAACAAATACAACCAAGCTTTTCCCAATTTTTTTAAAAGGTTTTTTCCCAAATACCCTTAAGTTTTTTTTAGATTAAACAATTCCGAATTCACATTCCGTTCAAACAAATATTTCAAGAAAACCCAAGATTTTTCAGTCAACAATGTTTCCGCGAGAAAACATTAAACGAGCTCTTCTTGTATTTTTCTATGTGGGTTTTATTCCAATTTTAACATACAATCATTATTTTATAAAATTTTAAAGTCAATTTTAAAGTCATTTTTAATTGATTTACTTTAGGTACTATTCTCATCGTTTTTTATCTTCTATGTGAATTGGTCCAAATTTGAAGGAGATAAAAAATTTGCTCTGATTTTAATGAATTTCCCACTGTTTACGACTTGGGTTCCTGTTGCGCAACGTCTACAAATTCTTTTATATGGAGAAATGGTGGGAGAGAGAGAGAGAGAGAGAGAGAGAGAGACAGAGACAGAGACAGAGACAATGCACTCCAATGCGAAAATTGACCTATAAATGCGCTCCAAAGCTAAATTGTACAGTTAATGCGCTCCAATGCTAAATTGTACAGTAATTGCGTTTTCGATTTTTGTGAAAACTGAAAATTGTCAGGAGAAAAGTGCTATGAAACCATTGTGTTTTTTTTTTAAATTTTGGTATTTGGATGATTTTCAAGCACGTTACCGTAACCAACGGTCACCTACCGTAACCCTGGACCGAAAATCGATATTGACAAAAAAGGCTCAGATTGTCATATTTAGGTCATATAATGACAGAAAATCTCTGTGTGTGTGTATCCGTGTGTTCGTGATAAAAATGGGATTTCAGCTTTTCTCCCAAAAATCTCAGACTTTAGAAGAGAAAGCAGAAAGAGATAACTTCGTGATCAATACTTACTTCTCTTTCATAACAGTTTGTTCTTTTAATTTAACTTTCAAATTTTTCTTTAAGTTTATTAAATTATCATAAATTTTTCCAGATCAGCGTGTCAATTATATTCGCTCTCACATTTCTTGAAGGATACATCCTTTGGCGTTTGAAAATTCAAATTTCACTGAAAAATCTCATTTTCAGCAGTCATTTGTGTCTATTTTTTGGGATTTTTGGCCATTAATTTTACCATGGATGCGATGGAATGGAGAAAATGGAGAAAGTCGGAAACGGCTAAACGCAGCATATCTGAACACAACGAATACGTCAAAATTCATTATCACTGAAGATTCTCAATTTAAATGAAGCTTTTTTGACTTTATTTCAAATTGTGTGGTTTAGTCTATCAAGAGTCATTACCTTACTAGGCAGAGTTGCCAAGGGTCCCGTGGAGATTCCGGGGGAGACCCATATCAAGCATCCGATAGGTATATTTCCTATAAGGCCCTATTTCCTTAAGTCAAGTGGTCAAGGGCCATAATTCCTTATTAAGGTCCTATTTTTCCAAGTCAAAGGCGATAAGTAACTCTTTAGGAATTACCTTAACATATTTAAAGTCGTTACCTTTTAACAATTACCTTAGCATAACAAAAGTAGTTACCTTAGCCCTTTAAAAATTACCTTAGTTAGCATATGAATACCTTAACTCTTTAACAGTTACTTGAGTAGATCAAGAACCATTACCTTAACTCTTTAGGAACCACCTTAGGATACCAAGACCTTAACTCTTTAACAATTACCTTAGCATATGAATACCTAAACTCTTTAACTTTTTCACGTTCGCTTTTTACATTAATCAATAACTCAACAGTTCTCGTTAGGACCTTGCATTGGTTCCGCTTTCGAAGGACGCTCGCTAATCGCTTTTCCCTTTTGGAATATAGCTTTTTTTCAAATATCTCACTGTTTGTGAAAATTCTCCACAAATCTCTGATCTCACCGATTCAGTTTATATTTTTACACAACAATGTTTCCGACTCTTTAAGAATTATCTTAGCATATCAAGAGCCATAACCTTAGCCCAATAATTATAACCCGTTAACAATAGAAACAATCCCATAGTTTCTATGTTAAAACTCCCATAAGACGACAGGCTCCAAGATGTTTATTGCGTTGACTGGCCAGGTGATACCGGCGCGGTCGTTTATATAGCCCAAATCTGGGTCAATCAATATGCACAACAACAGGCATTAGGGGTCAACTGGGACGCGGAGCCAACGAACCTTAGCATATGAAGAGTCATTACCTTAACTCTTTAATAATAACCTTAGCATATCAATACCTTAGCCCTTTAGCAATTACCTTAGTAGATCAAGAGCCATAACCTTAGCCCTATAATAATAACCTTAGCATATCAAGAGTCATTACCTTAGCCCTTTAATTATAACCTTAGCATATCAAGACCTTAACTCTTTAACAACTACCTTAGCATATGAATACCTTAACTCTTTAACTTTTTTCACGTTCGCTTTTTACATTAATCAATAACTCAACAGTTCTCGTTAGGACCTTTGTCGGAATAGGATTGCTTTCTTTTCTAGAAGGATACATCCTTTGGCGTTTGAAAATTCAAATTTCACTGAAAAATCTCATTTTCAGCAGTCATTTGTGTCTATTTTTTTGGGATTTTTGGCCATTAATTTTTTTTGTTTTGAATTTTTTGAAATAATTTTTGAATTTTCAATGTTCCCGCCTGAAAAGACGCAGAAAACTCTGGTTGTCTGACATGGTGGCGCCGCGCGTTTCACACCCGTACGAGATCGGTTCGAAAACGATCGAAACCTCACGCTCACACGGTGAAAGCTGACTCTGTTACAGTCACGCAGAATCACACATACACACACACACACACACACACACACGCCAATTTCTTAGCAAAAAAAACCTTAACTCATTGAGAATTACCTTAGCAGATCAAGAGTCATTACCTTAACTCTTTAGGAACTATCTTAGCAAATCAAGACCTTAGCCCTTTAAGAATTACCTTAGAATTACCATTAACTCTTCCTCGATTTTTTGCTTTTTACATTAATCAATAATTGAACAGTTCTCGTTTGCTTTTGTTTGCGTTGGTTTCGCTTTCGAAGGACGCTCGACTTGCTTTTCCCAATTTTTTTAAAAGGTTTTTTCCCAAATACCCTTAAGTTTTTTTTAGATAAAACAATTCCGAATTCACATTCCGTTCAAACAAATATTTCAAGAAAACCCAAGATTTTTCAGTCAACAATGTTTCCGCGAGAAAACATTAAACGAGCTCTTCTTGTATTTTTCTATGTGGGTTTTATTCCAATTTTAACATACAATCATTATTTTATAAAATTTTAAAGTCAATTTTAAAGTCATTTTTAATTGATTTACTTTAGGTACTATTCTCATCGTTTTTTATCTTCTATGTGAATTGGTCCAAATTTGAAGGAGATAAAAAATTAGCTCTGGTTATGCTGAATTTAATACTGTTTACGACTTGGCTGCCTGTTGCACAACGTCTACAAATTCTTTTAAATGGAGAAATGGTGAGAGAGACGTTTGTGTGTGTGTGTGTGTGTGTGTGTGTGTGTGTGTGTGTGTGTGTGTGTCTGTGTGTGTGTATCCGTGTGTTCGTGATAAAAATGGGATTTCAGCTTTTCTCCCAAAAATCTCAGACTTTAGAAGAGAAAGCAGAAAGAAATAACTTCGTGATCAATACTTACATCTCTTTCATAACAGTTTGTTCTTTTAATTTAACTTTCAAATTTTTCTTTAAGTTTATTAAATTATATTTAAATTTTTCCAGATCAGCGGGACATTTATATTCTGTATCTATTTCTTTCTTGAAGAATACATCCTTTGGCGTTTGAAAATTCAAATTTCACTGAAAAATCTCATTTTCAGCAGTCATTTGTGTCTATTTTTTGGGATTTTTGGCCATTAATTTTACCATGGATGCGATGGAATGGAGAAAATGGAGAAAGTCGGAAATGGCAAAAAGAAGCATATCTGAACACAACGAATACGTCAAAATTCATTATCACTGAAGATTTTCGAATTTTTTTTTGACTTTATCTCATAATAAAGAGCTTGAAAAGTTATTTTTTAAACAAAACATAACAATTTGTGGTTTAAATGCGTTAAATTGGAGAAATCTGCATATGAAATACCCTTTTTGGCCATTCCAGGCGACAGGCACCGATAACCGGAATTTAACGAACTACGTGCACGGTGTTTACGCGTCCAATTCATTAGTTTATCGATTTTTGGTGGCCACTTTTGAATTTCCAATGTTCCCGCCTGAAAAGACGCAGAAAACTCTGGTTGTCTGACATGGGAGCGCCGCGAGTTTCACACCCGTACGAGATCGGCTCTAAAACGATCGAAACCTCACGCTCACACGGTGAAAGCTGACACACCTATACTATAACACGGTCACATTTACAAGATCGCATGCTCACAGTGACACGTTTGCATAATTTAGGGCCACACAATTACACACCCACAATCATATTCTAACTCGGTTACATTCACGCAGAATCACACACACAATCTGATACATTTGGGTCAATATCGATTTTCGGTCCTGGGTTACGGTAGGTGACCGCTGGTTACGGTAACATGTTTCAAAATCATCAAAATTCTAAAATTTTTCTGCTGACAAAAGTTGTTATTTACCAAATTTTCAGTTTTCGCTGACAAAAGTTGTTATTTACCAAATTTTCAGTTTTCACTGAAAATTTTCCACAAAAACCGAAAACGCATACAATTTA
>JAJQXH010000054.1:477500-502500 GCA_022343465.1 Oscheius sp. G VE-2021
TCTCTCTCTCTCTCCCTCTCTCTCTCTCCCTCTCTCTCTCTCCCTCTCTCTCTCTCCCTCTCTCTCTATCACTTTCTCTCTTTCTCTCTCTTAACTTACTTCTTCCGGGTTACAACCCCTTCCCATATGACATCTAACCCTTCGAATGGCATAATCGACTGTTCTTTTAGGGCGTCTGGCGCACAGTTACGCCCTTTGCGCAACCGACAAAGGAATAACTACCAAGTTGGGGTCAGTGGGCTCATTAAGAAATGACCTGATTACTGGATCCCTCGGCGCTATATAGTTTAGTCTTAAAGGGTCAATCCGGCACCTTTTTCACATTTCCACTTTTTGGCTCAAAAGGTTCATATTGGCGTTGAAAACAATAACCGTCCCTTTATTATAAACCAAAATAGCCAGATTTCGAGAAAAGTGCTTCCAATCAGGCCTTTTTTTGCCAAAAGTGTCAAACGCCGACAAGCAATGGAAAATGAAAACCAAAAATTAGAATAACGTGAGAAATGAAAAGGTGCCGGACTACTCCTTTAAGTGATGCCATTCAGTTGTTCAAATTCAACCGATTCACAGCTAAAACGCGCGCGATGTTTGAAACAAAAGCTTGGATTTGAATCTGCCAAGAGCGGCTGGCACCAACCACTTATTAATCGTACCAGCTTCCGTCTCTCTCTCTCTCTGTCTCTCTCTCTCTCTCTCTCTATCTCTCTCTCTTTCTTTCTCTCTCGCTCTCTCTCTCTCCTTCTTTTCTCTTTTTCTCTATCTATCCCGCTTCTGTCTCAATCTCGCAGGTGCGTCACTTTTTTTGCCCCCCCCCCCCCCTGGCGAAAGTTTCAGCCACCACTTAGTTTACTTTCCTTCCTTCATATTTCTCTCTATTCATTGTGAAAAACCAAATTTCAAACGCAATTTTGGCAACACTGGTAACGCGTTTTTTAAAAGGCCCCATTGGCAAAGTTATAAAAAATGAATATATAAACTGAAAAGCTGTTAAGAAATCAAATTTGCCCTAATTGACCTAATTCTTAGAATGCAATTTCCAAATGTTTAGTATATATACCTTTGTGTTTTAGTCATGTTTGAAAAACTACCGTATCCCACTTTCACCTACCGTAACCCGGCGCCCAAAATTGACCTCGGCCCAAAAGTTTCAGAATAACTTATTTGGGTCATAGGGATGTCACACACAAGTTTTCAGCCAATAGCGTTTAGCGTAGTTAATAGCGTTTGTGTAGCGGATTAGCGTAGTTGAGAGATTTAGACAGAGAAAGAGGGGTTTAGACAGAGAAAGAGAGAGTTAGACAAAGAAAGAGAGATTTAGACAGAGAAATAGAGAATTAGACAGAGAAAGAGGGATTTAGACAGAGAAATAGAGAATTAGACAGAGAAAGAGAGATTTAGACAGAGAAAGAGAGAGTTAAACAGAGAAAGAGAGATTTAGACAAAGAAAGAGAGATTTAGACAGAGAAAGAGAGATTTAGACAGAGAAAGAGAGATTTAGACAGAAAAAAGTGAGATTTAGACAGAAAAAAGTGAGATTTAGACAGAGAAAGAGAGATTTAGACAGAGAAAGAGAGATTTAGACAGAGAAAGAGGGGTTTAGACAGAGAAAGAGAGATTTAGACAGAGAAAGAGAAAGTTAGAGAGAGAAAGATGGGATTAGACAGAGTTCACCAAAATTTGGGTCCCACAGCGAAGAACGAGGTGCCAGGGCGCGCGTATGACTACAAAAGGATAACAACCGTAACCCGGGACTGTGAATTCAGTAACCTTGAAAAATGAATACCGTAACCTGAGAATGTCACTACCGTAATCTTTTCAGCTGGACGTCAATGCCGTTTCCCGCAGCCTTCGCGAGTTTCCTGGCGAGGGATTTCCCAAGAAACCATGGTCCACCGAAGTGGATGTAAGTTTAGAGAGAGAGAGAGAGAGAGAGAGAGAGTGTTTTCAGTGGCTTCAAGACCCGGAGGTGAGGCTCACTCGGAAGAGAGGAGTCCGCCTGGGACTAATGCATGAGGTGGTCGTCAAAGTCATCATCGATCGCAGGAAGCAGAGACCGGAAGAAGTGACCTTCCAACTCCTGGAGGTCCACTACGAGTCGCCCATCAAGTTCCAATTCCTGATGGCCTACTCGGTAAGACTTTCTCAATTTGGCATATATGTAGTTTCTATTTCAGCCCTGGATTTAAGCGATTCTGGAGAGCCAGAGACCGGTCGAGGACAAGAGCATCCAGCCGGTGGTAAGTATAGGAACTGTTGCTCCTCTCTCTCTCTCTCTCTCTCTCTCTCTCTCTCTCTCTCTCTGCCTCTGTCTCTCCATTTTAAAGAAAAATGTATTTTGCCCAAACTTTGTCCAAAACATTTATTTGACCCCAAAACATTTCTGAAACTTTTGGGTCAATAGCGATTTTTGGTACCGGGTTATTGCGCGCGCACCCGGGTTACGGTATCTTGGTCAAAACTCATCAAAACCCCTAATATATCGTTTTTTTAAAGATCTTGTAATCTATGTGAACACAGATTTTACATCATTTAAAAAAGTAACAGACCAACATCAAGTTTTTTTTCTCACTTTTTGGAAGTTTTTCAACATTTTGACCATTTTGGGTCAATTTGGAGTAGTCGGCACCTATTTTATCGTTTGTTTAATGTAAAATTCGATATGGAAATGATACTAAAAACAAAAACAATTTGGTCCTATCATACTATAGCGCAAAAGTGTCATTTAAGAGGCCGTCTCTGTAATATTGAACTTGGGACATGGTAAAAGTCAAACTTTTAGAATTGGCTGAAAACTTGTGTGTGACATCCCTATGACCCAAGTATGTTATTCTGAAACTATTGGATCGAGGTCACTTTAGGGCGCCGGGTTACGGTAGGTAAAAGTAAAATACGGTTGTTTTTCAAACTTGATTAAACCACAAAGTTATATATACTAAACATTTGGAAATTGTATTCTAAGAAAGAATGTCATTTAGGGCAAACTTGATTTATTTAAAGTAAACCAAGTTTTTGGCAAAAAACCCTCAAAAAACAGCACTTTGTGCAGTTTTTGGATTTTTGGATCGCGCTTTTTAAATGAATTCCTTAGAAAAGTTATGCGAAAATAGTGCAAAAAACAGAAAAACATATTTAGAAATTTACCGTAACGGAAAGTTTTTCGCAAATTCCAAAAAACTGCAAAAAGAGAGAGAGAGAGAGAGAGACGCAGAGAGTTAGAGACCGAATGAGGGTTAGAGACGCAGAGAGTTAGAGACCGAATGAGGGTTAGAGACGCAGACAGTTAGATACCGAATGAGGGTTAGAGACGCAGACAGTTAGAGGCCGAATGAGGGTTAGAGACGCAGAGAGAAAGAGGTTACCTTGAACAATGCAATTATTTAGCCCTTCGACTGCGACGACGATGAGCACCAGCAAAGAGATGAAGACTCCTCTGATGATGATTAAAGTGGTTAATTGAAGTGCCTTCGAGATCTCCATGTACAGTCTCCCTCTTCTTTCACAGCTTTATTTTGATTAAGGCGACTACATTTGGTGCTTTTATAAAGATTACTGTAACTATCATCTAGTGGATTTGTTGGAATTGAATAGACAATGTTGACAATGTTGTACGTTTCACATCCTTATAAACTGTTAGAAATCCCAAGTTCGTTTTGAAGTAGATCAGGCGCAGCTGCGAAGTCGGTCACAAAAAGTTGGGCTTGAATAGAGCAGGTGCCAGTTCGCGTTCTTTGGCCGCATCGCCCTCCCCCCCCCCTATTTTCCACTTTCATTTTCCATATGGTATTCATTACTGTATGCGGCAGGGCTATCCTCTCCGCGGCTGCCGATCTCGTGTGGGTTTAAAACTCGCGGCGCTACCATGTCAGGCAACCAGAGCTTTCTGCGTCTTTTCAGGCGGAAACATTGAAAATTCAAGTGACGAAAAAATCGATAAACCGATAGATTCGACCGCGTAAAGACCGTGCACGTAGTTCGTTAAAATGCCGGTTATCCACAGGTAGCTTGGAATGGCCAAAAATGGCATTTCAGATGCAGATTTCTCAAAAACTAACTATGCATTTAAACCACGAACTGTTATACATTATCT
The DNA here is from genome assembly GCA_022343465.1 of Oscheius sp. G VE-2021. NCBI lineage: Eukaryota > Metazoa > Nematoda > Chromadorea > Rhabditida > Rhabditidae > Oscheius > Oscheius sp. G VE-2021. The sequence goes on from JAJQXH010000054.1 coordinate 481,588, forward strand.
TGAATAACTTTTCATAATCTTTGATATGAGATAAAAGCAAAAACGGTTACTGACGGTTCTTTTAACGATATTGTCTAAATCTCTCTTTCTCTGTCTAAATCTCTCTTTCTCTGTCTAAATCTCTCTTTCTCTGTCTAAATCTCTCTTTCTCTGTCTAAATCTCTCTTTCTCTGTCTAGGTCCCTCTTTCTCTGTCTAAATCTCTCTTTCTCTGTCTAAATCTCTCTTTCTCTGTCTAAATCTCTCTTTCTCTGTCTAAATCTCTCTTTCTCTGTCTAAATCTCTCTTTCTCTGTCTAAATCTCTCTTTCTCTGTCTAAATCTCTCTTTCTCTGTCTAGGTCCCTCTTTCTCTGTCTAAATCTCTCTTTCTCTGTCTAAATCTCTCTTTCTCTGTCTAAATCTCTCTTTCTCTGTCTAAATCTCTCTTTCTCTGTCTAGGTCCCTCTTTCTCTGTCTAAATCTCTCTTTCTCTGTCTAAATCTCTCTTTCTCTGTCTAAATCTCTCTTTCTCTGTCTAAATCTCTCTTTCTCTGTCTAGGTCCCTCTTTCTCTGTCTAAATCTCTCTTTCTCTGTCTAGGTCCCTCTTTCTCTGTCTAAATCTCTCTTTCTCTGTCTAAATCTCTCTTTCTCTGTCTAAATCTCTCTTTCTCTGTCTAAATCTCTCTTTCTCTGTCTAAATCTCTCTTTCTCTGTCTAGGTCCCTCTTTCTCTGTCTAAATCTCTCTTTCTCTGTCTAAATCTCTCTTTCTCTGTCTAAATCTCTCTTTCTCTGTCTAAATCTCTCTTTCTCTGTCTAAATCTCTCTTTCTCTGTCTAGGTCCCTCTTTCTCTGTCTAAATCTCTCTTTCTCTGTCTAAATCTCTCTTTCTCTGTCTAAATCTCTCTTTCTCTGTCTAAATCTCTCTTTCTCTGTCTAAATCTCTCTTTCTCTGTCTAAATCTCTCTTTCTCTGTCTAAATCTCTCTTTCTCTGTCTAAATCTTTCTTTCTCTGTATAAATCTCTCTTTCTCTGTATAAATCTCTCTTTCTCTGTCTAAATCTCTCTTTCTCTGTCTAAATCTCTCTTTCTCTGTCTAAATCTCTCTTTCTCTGTCTAAATCTCTTTTTCTCTGTCTAAATCTCTCTTTCTCTGTCTAAATCTCTCTTTCTCTGTATAAATCTCTCTTTCTCTGTATAAATCTCTCTTTCTCTGTCTAAATCTCTCTTTCTCTGTCTAAATCTCTCTTTCTCTGTCTAAATCTCTCTTTCTCTGTCTAGGTCCCTCATTCTCTGTCTAAATCTCTCTTTCTCTGTCTAGGTCCCTCTTTCTCTGTCTAAATCTCTCTTTCTCTGTCTAGGTCCCTCTTTCTCTGTCTAAATCTCTCTTTCTCTGTCTAAATCTCTCTTTCTCTGTCTAAATCTCTCTTTCTCTGTCTAGGTCCCTCATTCTCTGTCTAAATCTCTCTTTCTCTGTCTAGGTCCCTCTTTCTCTGTCTAAATCTCTCTTTCTCTGTCTAGGTCCCTCTTTCTCTGTCTAAATCTCTCTTTCTCTGTCTAAATCTCTCTTTCTCTGTCTAAATCTCTCTTTCTCTGTCTAAATCTCTCTTTCTCTGTCTAGGTCCCTCTTTCTCTGTCTAGGTCCCTCTTTCTCTGTCTAGGTCCCTCTTTCTCTGTCTAGGTCCCTCTTTCTCTGTCTAGGTCCCTCTTTCTCTGTCTAGGTCCCTCTTTCTCTGTCTAGGTCCCTCTTTCTCTGTCTAGGTCCCTCTTTCTCTGTCTAGGTCCCTCTTTCTCTGTCTAGGTCCCTCTTTCTCTGTCTAGGTCCCTCTTTCTCTGTCTAAATCTCTCTTTCTCTGTCTAAATCTCTCTTTCTCTGTCTAAATCTCTCTTTCTCTGTCTAAATCTCTCTTTCTCTGTCTAAATCTCTCTTTCTCTGTCTAAATCTCTCTTTCTCTGTCTAAATCTCTCTTTCACTGTCTAAATCTCTCTTTCTCTGTATAAATCTCTCTTTCTCTGTCTAAATCTCTCTTTCTCTGTATAAATCTCTCTTTCTCTGTCTAAATCTCTCTTTCTCTGTCTAAATCTCTCTTTCTCTGTCTAAATCTCTCTTTCTCTGTCTAAATCTCTCTTTCTCTGTCTAAATCTCTCTTTCTCTGTCTAAATCTCTCTTTCTCTGTCTAAATCTCTCTTTCTCTGTCTAAATCTCTCTTTCTCTGTCTAAATCTCTCTTTCTCTGTCTAAATCTCTCTTTCTCTGTCTAAATCTCTCTTTCTCTGTCTAGGTCCCTCTTTCTCTGTATAAATCTCTCTTTCTCTGTCTAAATCTCTCTTTCTCTGTATAAATCTCTCTTTCTCTGTCTAAATCTCTCTTTCTCTGTCTAAATCTCTCTTTCTCTGTCTAGGTCCCTCTTTCTCTGTCTAAATCTCTCTTTCTCTGTCTAGGTCCCTCTTTCTCTGTCTAAATCTCTCTTTCTCTGTCTAGGTCCCTCTTTCTCTGTCTAAATCTCTCTTTCTCTGTCTAAATCTCTCTTTCTCTGTCTAAATCTCTCTTTCTCTGTCTAAATCTCTCTTTCTCTGTCTAAATCTCTCTTTCTCTGTCTAAATCTCTCTTTCTCTGTCTAAATCTCTCTTTCTCAGTCTAAATCTCTCTTTCTCTGTCTAAATCTCTCTTTCTCTGTCTAAATCTCTCTTTCTCTGTCTAAATCTCTCTTTCTCTGTCTAAATCTCTCTTTCTCTGTCTAAATCTCTCTTTCTCTGTATAAATCTCTCTTTCTCTGTCTAAATCTCTCTTTCTCTGTATAAATCTCTCTTTCTCTGTATAAATCTCTCTTTCTCTGTATAAATCTCTCTTTCTCTGTCTAAATCTCTCTTTCTCTGTATAAATCTCTCTTTCTCTGTATAAATCTCTCTTTCTCTGTATAAATCTCTCTTTCTCTGTATAAATCTCTCTTTCTCTGTCTAAATCTCTCTTTCTCTGTCTAAATCTCTCTTTCTCTGTCTAAATCTCTCTTTCTCTGTCTAAATCTCTCTTTCTCTGTCTAAATCTCTCTTTCTCTGTCTAAATCTCTCTTTCTCTGTCTAAATCTCTCTTTCTCTGTCTAAATCTTTCTTTCTCTGTCTAAATCTCTCTTTCTCTGTCTAAATCTCTCTTTCTCTGTCTAAATCTCTTGCTCTTTGTATAAATCTCTCTTTCTCTGTCTAAATCTCTCTTTCTCTGTCTAAATCTCTTGCTCTTTGTATAAATCTCTCTTTCTCTGTCTAAATCTCTCTTTCTCTGTCTAAATCTCTCTTTCTCTGTCTAAATCTCTCTTTCTCTGTCTAAATCTCTCTTTCTCTGTCTAAATCTCTTGCTCTTTGTATAAATCTCTCTTTCTCTGTCTAAATCTCTCTTTCTCTGTCTAAATCTCTCTTTCTCTGTCTAAATCTCTCTTTCTCTGTCTAAATCTCTCTTTCTCTGTCTAAATCTCTCTTTCTCTGTCTAAATCTCTCTTTCTCTGTCTAAATCTCTCTTTCTCTGTCTAAATCTCTCTTTCTCTGTCTAAATCTCTCTTTCTCTGTCTAAATCTCTCTTTCTCTGTCTAAATCTCTCTTTCTCTGTCTAAATCTCTCTTTCTCTGTCTAAATCTCTCTTTCTCTGTCTAAATCTCTCTTTCTCTGTCTAAATCTCTCTTTCTCTGTCTAAATCTCTCTTTCTCTGTCTAAATCTCTCTTTCTCTGTCTAAATCTCTCTTTCTCTGTCTAAATCTCTCTTTCTCTGTCTAAATCTCTCTTTCTCTGTCTAAATCTCTCTTTCTCTGTCTAAATCTCTCTTTCTCTGTCTAAATCTCTCTTTCTCTGTCTAAATCTCTCTTTCTCTGTCTAAATCTCTCTTTCTCTGTCTAAATCTCTCTTTCTCTGTCTAAATCTCTCTTTCTCTGTCTAAATCTCTCTTTCTCTGTCTAAATCTCTCTTTCTCTGTCTAAATCTCTCTTTCTCTGTCTAAATCTCTCTTTCTCTGTCTAAATCTCTCTTTCTCTGTCTAAATCTCTCTTTCTCTGTCTAAATCTCTCTTTCTCTGTCTAAATCTCTCTTTCTCTGTCTAAATCTCTCTTTCTCTGTCTAAATCTCTCTTTCTCTGTCTAAATCTCTCTTTCTCTGTCTAAATCTCTCTTTCTCTGTCTAAATCTCTCTTTCTCTGTCTAAATCTCTCTTTCTCTGTCTAAATCTCTCTTTCTCTGTCTAAATCTCTCTTTCTCTGTCTAAATCTCTCTTTCTCTGTCTAAATCTCTCTTTCTCTGTCTAAATCTCTCTTTCTCTGTCTAAATCTCTCTTTCTCTGTCTAAATCTCTCTTTCTCTGTCTAAATCTCTCTTTCTCTGTCTAAATCTCTCTTTCTCTGTCTAAATCTCTCTTTCTCTGTCTAAATCTCTCTTTCTCTGTCTAAATCTCTCTTTCTCTGTCTAAATCTCTCTTTCTCTGTCTAAATCTCTCTTTCTCTGTCTAAATCTCTCTTTCTCTGTCTAAATCTCTCTTTCTCTGTCTAAATCTCTCTTTCTCTGTATAAATCTCTCTTTCTCTGTATAAATCTCTCTTTCTCTGTATAAATCTCTCTTTCTCTGTATACATCTCTCTTTCTCTGTATAAATCTCTCTTTCTCTGTATAAATCTCTCTTTCTCTGTATAAATCTCTCTTTCTCTGTATACATCTCTCTTTCTCTGTATAAATCTCTCTTTCTCTGTATAAATCTCTCTTTCTCTGTATAAATCTCTCTTTCTCTGTATAAATCTCTCCTTCTCTGTCTAAATCTCTCTTTCTCTGTATAAATCTCTCCTTCTCTGTCTAAATCTCTCTTTCTCTGTATAAATCTCTCTTTCTCTGTCTAAATCTCTCTTTCTCTGTATAAATCTCTCCTTCTCTGTATAAATCTCTCCTTCTCTGTATAAATTTCTCTTTCTCTGTATAAATCTCTCTTTCTCTGTCTAAATCTCTCTTTCTCTGTATAAATCTCTCTTTCTCTGTATAAATCTCTCTTTCTCTGTCTAAATCTCTCTTTCTCTGTCTAAATCTCTCTTTCTCTGTCTAAATATCTCTTTCTCTGTATAAATCTCTCTTTCTCTGTCTAAATCTCTCTTTCTCTGCATAAATCTCTCTTTCTCTGTATAAATTTCTCTTTCTCTGTCTAAATCTCTCTTTCTCTGTATAAATCTCTCTTTCTCTGTATAAATCTCTCTTTCTCTGTATAAATCTCTCTTTCTCTGTATAAATCTCTCTTTCTCTGTATAAATCTCTCTTTCTCTGTCTAAATCTCTCCTTCTCTGTCTAAATCTCTCTTTCTCTGTATAAATCTCTCTTTCTCTGTATAAATCTCTCTTTCTCTGTATAAATCTCTCTTTCTCTGTATAAATCTCTCCTTCTCTGTCTAAATCTCTCTTTCTCTGTCTAAATCTCTCTTTCTCTGTATAAATCTCTCTTTCTCTGTCTAAATCTCTCTTTCTCTGTATAAATCTCTCCTTCTCTGTATAAATTTCTCTTTCTCTGTATAAATCTCTCTTTCTCTGTATAAATTTCTCTTTCTCTGTATAAATCTCTCTTTCTCTGTCTAAATCTCTCTTTCTCTGTCTAAATCTCTCTTTCTCTGTCTAAATCTCTCTTTCTCTGTCTAAATCTCTCTTTCTCTGTCTAAATCTCTCTTTCTCTGTCTAAATCTCTCTTTCTCTGTCTAAATCTCTCTTTCTCTGTCTAAATCTCTCTTTCTCTGTCTAAATCTCTCTTTCTCTGTCTAAATCTCTCTTTCTCTGTATAAATCTCTCTTTCTCTGTATAAATCTCTCTTTCTCTGTATACATCTCTCTTTCTCTGTATACATCTCTCTTTCTCTGTATAAATCTTTCTAACGTATGTACAAATACCAATTGCCTCGGCGTAAAAAATCGGTATATTTTTTAACCCCTGCGATTTTTCAAAACGTGCATGTAACCAGCGAATCGATGTAGACGATTCGAGTTTACTGTAGAGTTGTTGCTATCTGACAGAGTATCAACCTCACCTATATAGCTAAGCTGAAAATAGAACTAGGTAGGAGAAAACTGAAAATTTTGATTTTTTGGGCCCTAGTCATTTCAAATCAAATCAAGTTCAATTGCAGGTAAAACATAAAAACAAAATCAATGCAATATAAGCATTCATTCAATCCAGGTATCATTTATTGTCTCAGTCTTCCTGGGTTTCACAGAGGGAGAGGGTCAGCTGGGTAGAAGAGGCAGGCGCGTTCTCCCACTGCCAGTCATCGGTGCTGTTCTCCTCCCGAGGCGGCCAGATGTCCTGAGGCTTGAGCAGGGACAGATACTCGGCTCATCTCCCATGCTGGGGTTTCCGCATCAAACGTCTTGAGGTGCGTTGGCACCAGGTAATCTCCCTTAGACGCCGACTTCTCCTCCTGCGTCTTCCATGTAGGCTTCATCGGACGTTCTTTCTCCTTTTGCTCCTTTTCAGCTTTGTCCGTTCGTTGTGTTTTTCATCATCTCCTTCACCTCCAGCTTCTGTTCGGGCTTGGGGGTAGGCGGAATAGTCGGGAGCTGCCTCTGACCAGTTTTGGGACCGTCGGCAGCCTTTTTTCCTCGACAGCACTTCATGGAAGAGAAGGGGAAGAGAAGGAACGACCGCGCAGGAGACCAGGAACATTGGAAATGACCCCTCCTTTCGGCTATCCCGGAAAGGCTGAATTGGCTGTAGAAGTGACGGTAGGGCATACATATTTTTTAAAAGTGCGCTAAAACGCGCTGAGGTTCAACGTTATCCGAATTAACTTTTGAAAAAAATAATCGACGCGTCTTGAAGCGCTAAGCAATTATATCGCCACTAGAACAACAAAAAAAGTGAATATGAAAACGCAAAAACTTTGGAACCACAAAAAAGTAGACAGAGAAAGAGAGATTAAGACAGAGAAAGAGAGATTTAGACAGAGAGAGATTTAGACAGAGAAAGAAAGATTTAGACAAAGAAAGAGAGATTTAGACAGAGAAAGAGAGATTTAGACAGAGAAAGAGAGATTTAGACAGAGAAAGAGAGATTTAGACAGAGAGAGAGAGATTTAGACAGAGAAAGAAAGATTTAGACAAAGAAAGAGAGATTTAGACAGAGAAAGAGAGATTTAGACAGAGAAAGAGAGATTTAGACAGAGAAAGAGAGATTAAGACAGAGAAGAAGAGATTTAGACAGAGAAGAGAAAGAGAGATTTAGACAGAGAAAGAGAGATTTAGACAGAGAAAGAGAAATTTAGACAGAGAAAGAGAGGTTTAGACAGAGAAAGAGAGATTTAGACAGAGAGAGATTTAGACAGAGAAAGAAAGATTTAGACAAAGAAAGAGAGATTTAGACAGAGAAAGAGAGATTTAGACAGAGAAAGAGAGATTAAGACAGAGAAGAAGAGATTTAGACAGAGAAGAGAAAGAGAGATTTAGACAGAGAAAGAGAGATTTAGACAGAGAAAGAGAAATTTAGACAGAGAAAGAGAGGTTTAGACAGAGAAAGAGAGATTTAGACAAAGAAAGAGAGATTTAGACAGAGAAAGAGAGATTTAGACAAAGAAAGAGAGATTTAGACAAAGAAAGAGAGATTTAGACAGAGAAAGAGAGATTTAGACAGAGAGAGAGAGATTTAGACAGAGAAAGAAAGATTTAGACAAAGAAAGGGAGATTTAGACAGAGAAAGAGAGATTTAGACAGAGAAAGAGAGATTTTGACAGAGAAAGAGAGATTAAGACAGAGAAGAAGAGATTTAGACAGAGAAGAGAAAGAGAGATTTAGACAGAGAAAGAGAGATTTAGACAGAGAAAGAGAAATTTAGACAGAGAAAGAGAGGTTTAGACAGAGAAAGAGAGATTTAGACAAAGAAAGAGAGATTTAGACAAAGAAAGAGAGATTTAGACAGAGAAAGAGAGATTTAGACAGAGAAAGAGAGATTTAGACAGAGAGAGAGAGATTTAGAGAGAGATTTAGAGAGAGAGATAGAGAGAGAGAAGAGAGAGAGAGAGAGAGAGAGAGAGAGATAGAGAGAGAGATTAGCTTCTCATCAACTTTTGCCAGGCGCCAGCCGATTTACAACCTATCTGTGAAGGACAGTCTTTGTTCCTGAGTGTTCCTGGGTTTAACGACTGTCCGCAAGCCGTCAAAAATCAACAATCCTGGAGGATAGAGGAAGCAACTCCCCGTTTCTTCAAACTCGAAGGATAGTCGTGAAATTTCTTTTCTTACGATTTGGGGAGGTTTTGTAAAGCAACTTTCTTTGTTCCACGGTTCTTTTCAATCCTCACGGATCCCTTCTTGAATGCCGATCCCCACGCTCCTTTTGAAGTAGCCGCGCCCAGGCGTGTGCTACAAACCGTGCGCTTGAAAAGTGCCGGTGTGTCTCCTGTGCGTTCGCGTTCTTTGGCCGATCGCCCCCCTCCTCCCCCCCTTGCGAGGCGTCTAGAGCCGCAACGCTCAACTTGTTATTTCATTTGCGACGCGTGTTTGTTTTTCGGGATATGGTAGCAAAAAGTCAGAAGGCTGGTGTTGTTGTTTCTCGATCTGAACGTCTCTCTTTCTTCCTCCAATTTATCCCCAACTCCTTCTCGGGTGTGCATGTCCGCCGCCCCATGTCTTTGCGGCGAATGCGTCACCTTTATGCGCTTCTGACACAAGTATCAGCCACCAGTTTTGGGAGTTTTTGTTTTAAGAACCTTAAAAGACAACTTAGTTTAACAAAGTTTCCACTTTCTCTCTCTCTCTCTCTCTCTCTCTCTCTCTCTCTCTCTCTAACTGTCTCTCTTTAACAGAGTCTCTCTAGCAGTCTCGCTCTAACTGTTTCTCTCTCTCTAATTATATCTCTCTAACCATCTCTCTCTAACTGTCTCTCTAACTGTCTCTCTCTAACTGTCTCTCTCTAACTGTCTCTCTCTAACTGTCTCTCTCTAACTGTCTCTCTCTAATTGTCTCTCTCTAACTGTTTCTCTCTCTATCTCTCTCTCTCTAACTGTTGCTCTCTAACAGTCTCTCTCTCTCTCTCTCTCTCTCTCTCTCTAATAGCCTCTCTTTAAATGTCTCTCTAACTGTCTTTTTCTCTCTAACAGTATATCTCTATATTACTGCCTCTCTTTCTAACTGTCTCTCTCTAACTGTCTCTCTCTCTCTAACAGACACTCTTTCTCTAACAGTCTCTCTATAACAGTTTCTCTATAATTGCCTCTAAACTTTCTCTCTCTAACAGTCTCTCTCTCTCTCTCTAACAGTCTCTCTCAATATATGTCTCTCTGAAACAGCCTCTCTCTCTATACTCTCTCTCTCTCTCTCTCTCTCTCTCTCTCTCTCTCTCTCTCTGCGCGCTGCCATTCAGCCGTTCTATTCATCAGATTTCCATAAAAACGCGCGCACCACAGAAACAATAGCTCGGGTTTGAATCTGCCAAGTGTGTCTGTCCCTTATTCGTACCAGGCCTGAAAATCTGCATGTCTGCGTCTCGCAACTCTCCCTCTGCTTCTCTAACCCTCTGTGTCTGCGTCTCTGACTTCTACCTCTGCTTCTCTACCCCTCTGTGTCTGCGACTCTGACCCCCTCTCTCTGAGTCTCTAACCCTCTGCGTCAGCCTGTTTATCTGCGTCTCTAACCCTGTTTATCTGTCTTTAGCCCGTTGTGTCTGCGTCTCTGACCCCCCACAACTTTCTGTGTCTGCGTCATGACCTCTATCTCTGCGTCTCAAACCTAATCTCTGTCAATCTGATTTTTCAGCCAGAAAATGACCTGTACTGGCCTCGTCATTGCTTCGTTCCCTCAACGTCTGGAACTTTTCCACGAGAAGAAGCGATTTGTGGCTATTAGGCCCTCAGATCTCCCGGAAGTGAAGAAAGGGGACTTCGTCACCTTCAGGCAGAATCCAGTAACTTTCATTTTCCACCAACTTTATGAACCCATTTTAGGCGTATACTAACATGGCCATTGAAGTCTCGCAAACCAGGAGGCTGTGGAACAGCCGACTTACCTCCCAAGGCGACATTATTGTAAGGGACACAAAGGGAACACTAAGATGAAAATGTGGATTTCAGTTGGATGTCAGGGCGGTTGCCCGGAATTACGAGAAGTTCCCGGAGCTGAGTGATGGAGAGGAGCTGCCCCAAGGACCGTGGAGTATGGAAGTGGGGGTGAGTTGTTTTGGTAGAGAAAGAAAGAACATGGTTAAATGGAGAGGTTAGAGACGCAGAGGTAGGAGTCAGAGACGTAGACACACATACACGGAGAAAAAGGTTATAGACGCAGAGATAGATATAGACTCAGAGACGCAGACACAAAGGGTTAGAGACGGAGAGAAGCGGTCGGAGACACAGATCCACAGGGTTAGAAACTCAGAGGTAGGGGTGAGAGACGCAGAGATAGAGGTTATATCTGCAGATAGAGTTAGAGTATCAGAGGAAACGAACAGAGAAGCAGACACAGTGGGTTAGATATGCTGAACTATAGGTTAGAGACGCTGACACACGGGTTTGAGACTCAGAGATAGGGTCATAGACGCAGACACACCGGGTAGAGACGCAGAGAAACAGGGTTAGATACGCAGAGTTAGAGGTCAGAGACGCAGAGAAGCGGGGTCAGAGACGCAGAGAAGCGAGGTAATAAGTGCAGAATTTGAGGTTAGAGACGCAGAGTTAGAGATTAGAGAAGCAGACATAGGGGTCACAGATCAGACACAAAGGGATTGCGACGCAGAAGTAGGGTCAGAGATGCAGATAAGCATACACACCGTGGTAAAGACGCAGAGAAACAGGGTGAGAGAAACAGAGAACAGTGTCAGAGACACAGAGAAACAGAGAGACAATCTTATCTTGTTTTCAGTTTCTGGCCGACCCCAAGGGGTTGCTGTCTAGCCAGGGAAGGTTTCGCCTCGGAGTCCTCTACGAAGTGAGGGTCAAGGTCATCATCGGCCAAAAGAGGAGTGATCCCAACAGCGTCACCTTCTCCCTCATGAAGGTCAACGGCGAGTCCCTCGACCACCTTCAAAAGATTGTCCTTAAGGTTGTAAGTGCTTTAACAATCTTTCCTTACTCCTTGCCTTCAGCCATGGGTTCCTTCGACTTCGAAGACCACAAGGCCCATCAAGGAGAGGAAGGAAACTGAGAACAGCGAGGTAGGGTTTTTGTGAGGGAGAAGAGAGAGAGAGAGAGAGAGAGAGAGAGAGAGAGAGAGAGAGAGAGAGAGACGGAGGGAGGGAAAATTGGGATTTACATTTGATCTTTCAGAGGGAAAGGCCACAGGGAAAAGTTCAGCTGCCCAAGAAGACTAAGGACATGGGCATAATTGTGAGATGGAACCCGGAGGAGCCCAAAATTTTTGTTATTTGGAGCCCTTTCTCCGGCCTCATCTACGCTGAAGTCCCAAGGAAAATGAGGTTGAGGGTGGGTGGAATCTCTCTCTCTCTTTCTCTAAGTTCTTTATTTCAGGTGGGCCACGCTATCTACTACAAAAAGACCATCAACAAGCAAAAGCTAACCATTCTGGCTAAGATCTTCGAGAGGGCCAATATCAAGAACCACGTCAAAAGGGAGAAAAGGCCCAACGACGTCTACGAAGCCCTCGTAGAAGCAAGGTTTCTGGTTCCTGAAGCCTATCTCATTCAGGACTTCATTAATTTTGAAGACGCCTTCTTGAAAGAGGTAAGCTAACTGAATCCTACAAAAGAACTTCATTTCTTTAGCTGAGGGTGGAGACACTGGAGCTGAAGAGACTGGTGGAAGACAGAGGTCTGAAGATGGATGACGTCTACGGGAAGGTGATGAGAGTCTGGGCAGGACCTACTCAGAAGTCGGAGGCAGAGCGGAAGAGGAATGGGAACCGTTTCTGGGAAGTGGAGGCTCTTTGTGACAATGTAAGTGAGAGAGAGAGGGAGGGAGTGGGAGTGGGAGTGGGAGAGAGAGAGAAAGAGAGAAAGAGAGAGAGGGAGGGAGAGAGAGAGAGAGAGAGAGAGAGAGAGAGAGAGAGAGAGAGAGTAGGGACACCTTACCATACAATACCTTAGTTTACCTTACTTTTCAGCCCTTCGCCGCCGATGATGTATCCGACTTCCAGAAGGATTCTGAAAACCAAGAAGATGAGGACAGGGATACCGATGACTGAAAGAAGAAATTCATTCAGCTGATCTCCTAATTTGTCTTTCTTTACCTCGGTTTATCTCTGTTTTACGTTGTATTTTGATCTCAGTGCCTAAGAATTCTAAAAAAATCCTGATATATAAAGTTTTTAAACACTAAACATTCCTCTCTTAAAGTCTATAATAACTTCATTTCGATAGGTTTGGATTTCGCAAGCAAAGGGGCGTGGCCGAGGTGTGGAGAAACGATTGATTGGCGCCCTCTGTTCTCAGTTTTGCGCCTCGGATCGGCCAAATTGAAACAAAAATGTGGGCGGCAAGCCATTTTTGGCTATTTTGAGTCATCTTCTTTCTGATTACAAACCGACAACCCGACACTCGCCTCTCCCCATCTGGTTGACTCTCTCTCTCTCTCTCTCTCTCTCTCTCTCCCTCGCTCTCTCGCTCTCTCTCTCTCTCACACTCTCTCAATTGCACAACTATAGTAACTTGTTCCATTTATTTATGCTTAATTAAAAGATCTCGGCAGTCGATTCTTCCTCCTCTTCATAGAATCCCTCGGGAGGGTCGATCTTCTCGCTTTTGTAGAATCGGTCGTGGGAGGGGTGGTCCTTAGTCGGGCAAGTCAAATACATCAAGTCCTAAAAAAGAGAATTACTTTAGTTTTCAGAAATTGCGTACCAATCCCTTCATCTTCAGACGAATCAACTGAATCAAAAAGCAGATGGGAATGGCAAGAAGGGGTCCAAGATTGATGGACCAGCCGATGACCTAAAGATTACGGTACTTTAGGAGAGCAAGTCAGTAACATAGGATTTTTTAGTCTTGGATTTTGCCCAAAAGTTGTCAAAAGTCATTATGTAGGCTAAATATGACATTCTAAGACTTTTTGGTCATAATTGATTTTTGGTACTGGGTTACGGTAGGCGAACATGGGTTACGGTAACTTTCTTCAAACTCAGCCAAATTTCAAACTGAAGGCACAAATCGTAGAACTTTTTACGCTGACAAAAAAGAAATTGACACCAAATTACATTTTTCCCGAAAATTTTCCATTTTCGCTGGAAATCTACAAAAAAGTGAAAACATTTCATTTTTTTTCAATGTTTATTTGTTTGTTTATTTTTATGAGTGTTTTTTTTTCGAGGGTTCATTTTTTCATTACCTGAAAACTCAAAAAAAAAACAAATATAAAAAAATTGAAAAAAATGAATTTTTTATCGATTTTTGGTACCGGGTAACGGTTGGCGACCATGGGTTACGGTAACTTTTTCCAAACTCAACCAAATTTTAAACTGAAAATATCTGTTGGTAGAACTTTTTACGCTGAAAAAAATAGTAATTGACACCAAATTAAACTTTTTGAGTTTTAAGGAAGTTACGGTAACCCATGGTCGCCTACCGTAACCCGTGACCAAAAATCGATAATGAGCCAAAAGTCCCAGAATGTCAAATTTAGCCTATATAATGACTTTTGACAGCTCTTGGGCCAAATCGAAGACTAAAAAATTCTTTGTCACTGACCATAGCCTAGGATTACGGTAGTTTTGAGGATTACGGTAACCAACCTCAGCCCAGATGGGAAAGACGTAATCTCCCATTTTCATGGGAATATCCCTTTTGAGGATCAATCCAGTGCCAACCAGGGCGAAAATTGGGCAAACGAGGGCCCAGCAGAAGAAAAAGTAAGGGGACTGGCGGGAGAAGAGGTAACGGAGGCAGTTGCGGGGCTTCGGACCGAACATCTTTTCCAAGTCCTTTGCCAAGTTCTTCCAACCTGAAATAGTGGAGTCGTGTGGTTTTGGGAGGAGGAAAAGGACCGTAGATGTAGAAAAGGAGGAATTGAAAGGCGATGGAGACGAAGGGACTAGCCTGGGCTGCGAAGTCGGCCATCAAGTTGAACCAGTACCATCCGGCCTAGAGAGGGAGTTAGAGAGAGAGAGAGAGAGAGAGAGAGAGAGAGAGAGAGAAACAGAGAGAGATACAACAGAGAAAAAGAGAGAGAGAGAGAGATTTTTGTCCATTTTCTCATAAAACACCGAAGATGCGCCAGCGGAAATGTTGGCGCTTTGCCCGTGTATAAATCTAATTTCGCCGCTATTACACTTGAAAGGCGAAAAAAAAGACAATTTAAGAAGAACACTCCAGAGATGCGCCAACAAGTTACTGGCGCTAATTGGGTGCCAACAGTTTATAACATATCCTGGAATGAAAACAAACAATACTCAAATAGACACTTCATAAGCGCTAAGCGCCCTTTCAATCTTGCTGGCGCTAGTTTGGTGTCAAAAGTTGTTTTTAAAAAAATATTTTTAGGGTCTGCAATCATTTTAGATTATTTGCGTGCCCAATATTCATATACACTGAAAAGGCACCAACAAACATGACGTACTTTTAAGTCTTGAAGTACATACACCAGAGATGCGCCAATACATTACTGGCACCAGTTTTGTGTCAAAAAATTTTGAATTAAAAATTGGAATTTTGAAGACACCACAAAAGCGCCAAGAACATATAACGTCATCCAAGCATATTTCTGTTTAAAATTCAGGTTTATTTCCTTTAAAATTAGACCTTTTTGCACCCCCTCAAGTGCGCCAAGGATTTACTGACGCATGTTCGGTGTCTCGATAGCAAAGGTAACTTCTGTTGCCGTCAAAGTGCATTTAACTTTTTTTAAAGGGACCATCAGCCTCTTTTTCAAAATCACGGCTAATCCTATGCTAATCAGCCCATTTGTGAAAAACCGTTGCTTGGAGCGGTGTTGGAAAAAATTAATCCAATTGAAATGGGCAAATTAGCATAACAATTATCCTCATTTTAAAAATGAGGCTGACGGTCTTTTTAAATAGAAAACTAAAAACACCTTTTTTTGTGGAAATTGCGCTATATTCTAAAAATCGATTAACATTATGCGGGTCAATAATTAGCGCCTTTTCAGTGTCATGGCGCAACTTTAGTGATTTCCCACAAAAATAGACTTTAATGCACCTAATTTGCGCTAGTGCACTGAAAATTTGCCAATGCCCCTAATTTTGGTCAAGGCACTGAAAATGTGCCAATGATTATCACTGGCGCATGTTCAGTGTCTTGGCGTATATTGGGTGCAGAGAGAGAGAGAGAGAGAGAGAGAGAGAGAGAGAGAGAGAGAGAGAGAGAGAGAGAGAGAGAGAGAGAGAGAGAGAGAGAGAGAGAGACTTGCCTGAGTTGCAATCATAATCGCAGACGAACACAGAAAGATTGAAAATAAAATCGGAGTTATCCACTGCCGCCTAATTGACGTAAAAGCCGTATGTACATATCCACACAAAAGTTCGATTATAGCTGAAAAGGAAAATTTAGGTTCAATACTTCAAGGAGGAGCCTATTTTCATCAAAAGCGCCCTTATGTGCCCAGTTTCGGCGCCCGCGCGATATCTCAATAGGGCGCCTCACTTAGCAGTAGAGCTCCCATGTGGCGCAACGGTAGTGTTTTCTACTGCTAATCTGGAGGTCAGTGGTTCGATTCCAGTGGTCGTTTTTCTTTTTGCTTTTAGAGTTTTCAATCAGATTAGAGTATAAGTTGGCCATTTGATGAAAATTGGTTCCTTCTGCCTCTTACTAACCGACTTGGGTACTGAATCCGAGGAAGAAGAGCATAGCAAAGAGAAGACTATTCCAGAGCCAGGGAGCAGGCATAGTGGCAATGGCTTCTGGGTAGACGATGAATACGAGAGATGGACCTAAAAAAGAAAAGTTACTTCCTCTGTCTAAATCTCTCTTTCTCTGTCTAAATATCTCCTTCTCTGTCTAAATCTCTCTCTCTCTCTCTCTGTCTAAATCTCTCTTTCTCTGTCTAAATCTCTCTTTCTCTGTCTAAATCTCTATTTCTCTGTCTAAACCTCTATTTCTCTGTCTAAATCTCTCTCCCAATATCTAAATCTCTCTTTCTCTGTCTAAATCTCTCTTTCTTTCTTTCTTTCTCTCTCTCTCTCTCACCATTTGCCACAATCTTCGTAATCTCCTTCCCAGTCTGCTTAGCCAAGTATCCCAAAATGGAAAAGACCGCCAATCCTCCAATCACACTCATCAAAGTGTCAAATATGATGACAATTAGAGCATCTCTGAAGCAGTTGTTCTTCTTCTTGTTATGGGATGCTAATGAGATCAAAGCTCCCATCCCCAACGAAAGCGAGAAGCAAGTTTGATTCAAGGCGGCCACCCAAGTCTGAAAAACTTCATTTTTAATTTAAAAACCATGATTTTCACCTTCCAATTCAACAATTTTGTTAAATCCGGTTCAAAGAGGTAGAGTTTGATGCCATCCATGGCTCCATCGAGGAACATTCCACGAATGAAGAGGATCAAAACGACGATGTAGGGCAGAGGTACAGTAACCTGAAACAATCAATCAATATCGATTGATTTTTTGGGTCTCGACGCGATCGCGTGCCAGAACAGCAAAACAATAGACTTTTTCACATTAAAATAATTTTAGTTTCCATCGATAGCTTATGAACATTTATCGATTGTTTTTTTTGGGTCTCGAAGGTCTCGAAGCGATGGCATGCCAGAACTTTGCAAAAATTGAATATTAGCCTTTTTAACCCAATATGGAATCAATCCATAGCTTATGTTATGGTTACCTGAAACCAATCAATATCGATTGATTTTTGGGTCTCGACGCGATGGCGTGCCAAACTTTGAAAAAAAAATTTAGCCGATTGAACCAAATATGATATCAATCAATAGCCTATGTTATGGTTACCTGAAACCAATCAATATCGATTGATTTTATTGGGTCTCGAAGCGATCGCGTGCCAGAACTTTGCAAAAAATGAATATTCGCCTATTGAACCCATTTCGGTGTCAATCGATAGCTTATCTTATGGTTATTTAAAATCAACCAATATCGCTTTTTTTCAAAAAGTCAAATTGATTGATTTTTGAATAGAAACTTACATAGGACATTTTTCCCAGAATCTTGATTCCTTTGATATTAGTCAAAGCACAGAGAACGTAGAGAATGAGGAGACACCCAGCCACGGGGTAGTTGAAATCTCCAAAATCGGTGATTCCACTGGAACGAGGCGTCACATAGTTTCTAAATCAATCAATTATCGATTTTCTTTTAAAAAAGGTTTACATGAAAAATTCCTCAGCTCCGTTCATTGTATTCTCCGGTGGCTCAGAAACACAGGTATTGTTGAAGGAATAGGGGAGAGAGGCGTTCGTTTCGTAGCATTTGACGTTCTCCTTTGAAGCAATGCATTCTAAATAAACATTTAATTATTTTTAATTGAAATGGCTACTTTTAGTGTTCCACCAATTGTCGCATTCAGTCCATTTGTGACTTTGACCTCCGATTGTAAGGCCAAGGTAGAGCATGGACCAGCCGATGACCACGGCGTAGAAGACGGCCACCAGCATACACGTCAAGGTGGAAGCCAAACCGACACCTGGAAATAGAAGATATGTTTCAAGTTCCTTTTTATTTTCAAAGTTTCAAGGGCACTGGCTGCCGCGGTTGACTTCATAAGGCTGCGGCGGACTGGCTCAGATATCACTTCATGGCGCAGCTGGTTACGCGTCAGTCTCTTAGACGGACACTCGGGGGTTCGTCTCCCCGCAAGTGCGATTCTTTTGCTTTTTGTTTTCTTGATTCATTTTAATTGTTTTCTTGATTCAATTCAATATTGAAACGGCATTCTTTTTCCCATTTTCATGTAGGCGCAGCCCTGCCCACTTTTAGCGCGCAAATCAAAAAAGCGCAAAGCTATTTCAGGGCCTATAAAAAGTCATAAAACCATTCAAACTCAACTTTTTACACTTCTGAAAAAAAGGAAAAGAATGGCAACGCAAAGGCCTATCCGCTGGTGCAACTTGTGAAAAAATGAAATTGAGTTTTTAAATTGCGGCTAAATCACGGTTTCATTTCGAAAATGCCACGTTCAGGAGATATCAGATTTTAATGGAAATCTCATGAATCTACGCGGTAAAAATATGTTTTTTAAAAATTTATTTTATCAAATATAATAATGTTTCAACTATTTTAAACCCTAAGTTGTTACCAATTACGATTACTATTCTACAAGTGGGGCCCCAAAAATCTTTAAAATCGTTTTTAATTTAAAAATAAAAATTTTGAAATTTAAATTTATTTTAAATTCACATTTTTCAATTTGTTTTCTTTCTTTTTAATTGAACTTTTCTGAATTTAGCTTTTTTTAATTTAAAAAAAAGTTTTTTTATTTTTGAATCGCGGTTTAGTTTAATTAGCGGTTTAGGTTATATAGTTTTAAAAGTGTGAAATTTGGCGAATTTTAAATAAATATGCGCAAAACGCGCTCCATCGCCACTTATCCCATTGTCAGATTTTGAAATTCTAGAATTCATAAATTCAAAACCTTCTAATTTATTTTCTTTTTTCCCCTGATTCTGCGCTTTTAAACCCATTTAAGCCTGTTTCTTGGGTATTTTCAACCAATCAACGTATTTTATCGCATTTTCTACTGTAAATATTGTAAATGGAAGTTAGTTGAGCTAATTCAACATGAAACTACTCAAAATACATAACTTATGTCTTCTTCTTTTCAAAGTTTCAAGGGCACTGACTGCCGCGGCTGACTTCATAAGGCGGCGGCGGCGGGCAGGATTCAAAAGTCACTGCATGGCGCAACCGGTTACGCGTCAGTCTTTTACGCGGACACTCGGGGGTTCGACTCTCCGCAAGCGCGATTCTTTTGCTTTTTTTATTCAATTCCATATTGAAACGGTTCTTTTCCCCCATCTTCATGACTTTTCCTTCCTTCTTAAAAACTCACCATGAAAAGCAGGAGCATACATGTAGAAGGACTTGGCGGGGTTCGACTGGGTGTACTGTCCGATGATGAATTCCATGTACATGGCTGGCAGCCCAAAGAGGAAACCACAGGTGATGTAAGGAATCAGAAATGCACCTAAACACCTTATTTCCTTAAGTCTTAAGTCCTTAAGGCCTTAAGGCCTTAAGTCCTTAAGTCCTAAAATCCACCCACTTCCTCCATTTTCATAGGCTAATCCGGGAAATCTCCAGACATTTCCGAGTCCGACGGAGAGACCGATGGCTGAGAGGATGAATTGGACCTTGTTTCCCCACTGATTCTCTTCATTTTCTTCTTCTTTTGAAGTTTTGGAACTAAAAATGGTTTAGAAGTAAGGTAAGGTAACGCTAAGGTAAGGTAAGGTAAGAAAAGGGAGGGTTACCTAGAGGAAGAGGAAGTGGAAGGGGAAGTGGGCATCTAACCGACCGGCGAGGATGGCACCGGGGGAGAGAATGAGGGAAATGAGGGAGGGCGGGAGGGACTTTGTATAAATGGAAGGTCAGGCTAATTTTGAGAAATTTTAGGCTAATTTTGAGAAATTACCTTACCTTACATAAGTTTAAATGCGTCGTTTTGAGAAATCTGTATCTGAAATGCCATTTTTGGCCATTCCAGGCGACCTGTGGATAACCGGTATTTTAACGAACTGCGTGCACGGTGTTTACGCGGTCCAATCCATTGGTTTATCGATTTTTCGTCGTCACTTTTGAATTTTCAATGTTCCCGCCTGAAAATACGCAGAAAACTCTGGTTGTCTGACATGGTAGGTTTTGACGCGGGTTTCACACCCGTACGAGATCGGCGGTCCGCAGCCGAATAAACTTGACAAACCACTCCACTTTTTATACCTATATGTCTAAAAAAATTAGGTTACCTGTGAAAGAAAATGGGGAAAACGCCCTTGTCGTCGGAGACGTAGATTCCTTCGAGGGGAGGAGTCATGAGGCAAGATGACGTCAGAGAAGTTTCATAGGAAGCGTCGAGGCTGATTGAGGCGACCCTGAAATCAATCGATAATTGATTTTATGGATTAGTTATTGATTTCTTCACTTTACAACACAACAAAAACTTACTATTGTCATCATAAATGAAGGTTTCTGGAAATGTCTGCGTCTCTAACCTCTCTTTCTCTCTGATTCTTCGCATTTGCCGTCTCTTTCTCTGATTCTGCGTCTCTAACCTCTCTTTCTCTCTGACTCTGCGTCTCTAACCTCTCTTTGTCTCTTAATCCCAACAAAAACTCTCTCTCTCTCTCTCGTCAACTGGCATAAGCGACCCCTAATTCACGGCGTCTGGCGAACAGTTGCCCCTTGCGCAACCGCCAAAAGGGGGCGGGTATGGCTGGTGTCACTGGCCTCATTAAGGCCCCTCACTCCTTACCTCCCCTCTTCCTTCCTTGGCCATTCTTTCCCTCCCCATTTATGATTTTTCTTGGTTCTTTTTCTTATCTAATTGATCTACACGTTAACTTAAATATACTTATCTTTTCTAGATCATAAATATCAATAATTTAACCACAAGAAAATATTATGTAACCACAAGGAGTCCGGAATCGACAAGTAATCCGTCAAGGTAACTTTCCCTCTATCTTATTTGCAAAATGATTTTAGGCGGAGCCTAGGGAGAAGGCCAAACATGAATCGACCTCGAGAAACTTTCACTCCGTATCAAACAGAGGAGCTGGTTCCTGTTTTCCCCTAAGAAGTTGTATATAAAGGGGCAAGAACGGAATAAAGTGGGCATTTGGTTCAATAAGCAATGGTGCTAACTTTGGCGCCCTTTGACTGATCAAATCAGATTATGGTTTCAGAACCAGAATGATGTTGACGTCCGATCCCAATTGGTAAGTTAGAGAGAGAGTGAGAGAGAGAAAGAGAGATTTAGACAGAGAAAGAGAGATTTAGACAGAGAAAGAGAGATTTAGACAGAGAAAGAGAGATTTAGACAGAGAAAGAGAGATTTAGACAGAGAAAGAGAGAAAAAGAGAGAGAGAGAGAGAGAGA
>JAJQXH010000054.1:505000-550000 GCA_022343465.1 Oscheius sp. G VE-2021
TGAGAATGGGACCGGCTACTTTGAGCTTTCCGAGGTCGTCGATCATCTGTTCCATCTAAATTCGTCACTAAAAATTGTTCTTCGAAGTGTCAAAGGAGAAGTTTAAGAAAGTAAACTCAACCTGGAAAGGAGTTATTTCGCTGCGATTGCCCTGTTGAGTTAACGTTAGTTTTTCTTCAGCCTGAACAAACCAAAACATTCGCAAAACCGCATCACCCACATTTCTTATTATCTCGTCGTAAATGCCTTCCATCGAAAAACTCTTATCACACATCCATCTAAGATACCATGCTAAGGGACTATGACTGGCTTCCAACGGCGACGCGGCTCTGGCTAAGGCAAAAAATACAAGTGCCTCTTCAATAAAGTTGTAAAGATTGGACTTCTCGGTGTATAAATATAACGTCTAAAAGGCTTTTGTACATAAAAACAATTTAGTAACCTCGCTTGCGCTTATCGGGGCACATTTTCTTGTGTAGAAGATGTAGTTTAAATTCTTATGATTGCTACTTTCACAATGGCAATCGGGGCATTTTTCATTAGGACGCAAATATTCATCTTGGGCTACCATTTTACACAGTACCATTATGTGGTCTCTCTTTCTACTCCTGCAGTTGTCGGCACAACAAAATCTTCCGTTTCCGGGTGGAGGGAATTTGTGAATGGTGAGAGATGACTAAAAATATTTTATAAAGTAGTCGTTAGTATTCCACTTTACTTTCATTTTTGTCGAATAGAATTTCTGAAAAAACCCCAGCATGTCCACAATAGGACCAGCCAAGGCGGTCAACTTTTCTTGGATTGGAGATTCTTGGCTATTGTATTTTCGCACTTTAGGCAACGTACTCGGCAGCAATTGGACTTCAGAATCCTAAAAATTAAATAATTATTTACTGGTCAGTTAAATACCAAGGCATTCGTCATGGGTTCCGTGGCAATGGTATATTTTTGAGAAAGCAGAACGCCAGTCACATCAAACATCAAGCTCTAAAATTATAAAATCGTTCTGTTTGTCGTTAACGTTAAAATGAAGACGAGAATTTCAATTGAACTAAAATTGAACATTTTGTAAAACTATCTGTTGTGACAATCGCGAAGGTTCGAATGCTTGTGAAGTAATTGTCAATACTTGTAACGATGTTTCTATTATTTTTAATCGATTTCACTTATTGCTCACTTTTGCGGTCATAATTGAATTATCAGACCCAAGACACAAATTTCAATTGCCACAACCCAATTTTCAGAAGGAAAAAACGGAAACCTATGGAAATTATAATTGGGTATACCTCAATTTCTTGAATCGAATCCTGAATCCTTTCTTCAAGCCTGCAAATGGCATTTTTGTAGTCATGTTCAACTTTTTGGAAAAGAGCCAGCAATTTTGGCTTATCGGTGTTATCTGTGCTCGGCGCCTTCAAAGCTACCTCTTTTAGGGTCTGAAAGTCAATATATATCAAGAATTGTTTAACAAAAAACCTTTAAAAGTTCTTCCCTGGCGAAACGCAGACATGCAATTTTTCGGTCGCATCCAGTAGTGTCAATGTCTTCACAACTAGTGATGACTTTGTCAAAACCAATTGCATTTTGGTGTTTTATCTGAAATCCTACTTTGTTATCTTTATCTATAATTGGCAGATGTCCGTGACTATGTGACCAAATTAGGTTTCTGTTTCTTTCTCAATTTGTTTTCATTAGTAAGTACTTTGTAAGTGTAGCGCAACCCTAAAGTAACTAAGCTTCTAGATTACAAATAGCCGAATGGCAGCGTTCCGAGTACGAAGAAAAAGGTCGAGGGTTCGACACCCCGAGGCTGCCCATTTCTTTTGCACGAACAAATTCAATTGTTGCTACTGTCCACAAGTCTTAGGGTACCGCGCGCTACGTGGACATTTTGTATCCACCCCTGGGTCGCGGTGCGCGCGTGTTTCAGAAAATCGATTATTACCAATTTTTACGAAACGAACCAAAGTTCAAAGTTTGGTTCCTCTACTCAATATTAGCTCATAGGCAAAAAAATACCATCATATCTCAAAGAAGGCGCGCGCAAGACTACAACAAACTTTAGGTTACGGTATGCGTCGAGTCGAAAATCAGGTACGCAATTGCGTATTTGCTGTTAGACGGTCCTTTGGGTGCTGTGTGGTAACAGGGATGGCCCGATGGTGTTTTTCTGCTTACGCAAGTGATCATACAGTATTCAAAACTAAGGTTAGTTACGAAAGATTGCAAAATAGTTACGTAAGGGTTACTGTAGATTAGCGGGCAGTGATTATAAAACTACAGTAACCCTTGGTGACGTCATCCTCTGGCAGAGCCGGAAGATTGCGAAATAGTGCCCCCTTACGCCTAATTGGGTTTGGCTAGGCCTCTTTGTAAAAAATAATAACCCTTCTATCCACAAAGAAAACACTCAGTATAAACCAGGATTACGAGAGAAAATAAAGAAAGAAAAAGAAATGGCGATCACGTCCTTCTCAGGCAGTGCTTTAAGCATTGTGAAATCGTGTCCCATGAAAGAGGTTTCATCATAATGGGCATGTCCCTTTTATGCTAATGAGGTGGGCATAGCTTATGGGAAGGAGAAAGTTTACCATTGTTCGTTTTTTCACCCCTGTTGACAGGTTGTTCCTATTTTTCCTCTTGGTTAAAAATGACACGTTTAATCATAATGGACATGTCCCTTTTATGCTAATGAGGAGCGATTTTATCTTAATGGGCATGTCCCTTTTATGCTAATGAGGTGGGCTTGGCTTAGGTGCGATTTCATCATAATGGACATGTCCCTTTTATGCTAATGAGGTGGGCATAGCTTATGGGAAGGAGAAAGTTTACCATTTTCGTTTTTTCACCCCTGTTGACAGGTTGTTCCTATTTTTCCTCTTTGCTAAAAATGACACGTTTAATCATAATGGACATGTCCCTTTTATGCTAATGAGGGGGCGATTCATCTTAATGGACATGTCCCTTTTATGCTAATGAGGGTGCGATTTCATCATAATAGACATGCCCCTTTTATGCTAATGAGGTGGGCGTGGCTTAGGGGAAGGAGAAAGTTTACCATTGTTCGTTCTTCGTCCCTGTTGACCGGTTGTTCCTGTTTTGGCTCTTTGTTAAAAAACGACACGTTTCATCATAATGGACATGTCCCTTTTATGCTAATGAGGGTGCGATTTCATCATAATGGACATGTCCCTTTTATGCTAATGAGGTGGGCGTGGCTTAGAGGAAGGAGAAAGTTTACCATTGTTCGTTCTTCGTCCCTGTTGACCGGTTGTTCCTGTTTTGGTTCTTTGTTAAAAATGGCACGTTTCATCATAATGGACATGTCCCTTTTATGCTAATGAGGGGGCGATTTCATCTTAATGGACATGTCCCTTTTATGCTAATGAGGTGGGCGTGGCTTGGGTGCGATTTCATTTTAATGGACATGTCCCTTTTATGCTAATGAGGTGGGCGTGGCTTAGGGGAAGGAGAAAGTTTACCATTGTTCGTTCTTCGTCCCTGTTGACCGGTTGTTCCTGTTTTTACTCTTTGTTAAAAACGACACGTTTCATCATAACGGACATGTCCCTTTTATGCTAATGAGGTCAGCAGCCTATTACTCGGTTTATCCAATTTTTGCTAATGAGGTAGGCGTGGCCTCTAAATGGACATGTCACTTTTATGCCAATGAGGTGAACTTTTATGCGGAGTTGTGACTCAATTACCTTTTTGCACCAGTTTTGATACGCGTTGCTTTGTGTTACTTATTTTATGTTAGTTGTCTTCATCGATTTATTTAGTTTTTAACAGACATGGAATCAAAATCGTATTGGCGACCTCATCCCGGTGATGAGAACATCGAGGATAGCGATTCTGATAGTTTAAGTGAAGAGTACATCGAAGACAACGACAGCGACGAGGATTACGAGGAAAGGTTAGATTAATAATTAGATCGTCTTTGAAAAATTGTTTAGTCTTAACGAAAGAAGAATAGAAAAACGTCGAAGCCGTCACAGAGAAGTGGTTAGAAGAACAAGATCTCAGTGAGTCTTTAAGTTGGTTGTGTGTGAAGGGGGTTTAAAATTTAGATATACGTGGTTGCAATATTGAAATGTCGGTATATTTTTTTTTGGTTTTTTCAGCGAAACCAACGAACAACGTGAAGTTCGCCTAAGTCAACTCGCCAACGCTGAAATACGTCGCAGAGCAAAGTGTATTCTATGTTAAGCCAGTTACATGTTTTGTTAAGTGAGACTGACCAACAACGTGAGGTTCGCCTTCGCCAACACGCCGACGTCGAGCGAAGGCTTAGAGCCAGGTTATTCAGAGTGTAAGAGCGGCCCTGTAAAGTTTGAATTTAGGGAACCATCCGAAGAAGTTGAGCATCAACGAATAATGAATACGGCAGCCAGGCGAGCCGCTCGGACCTCTCAACTACACGTTAGACGAGTCTCTCAAGGAATAGCATCTTCCACCGCTTTTCCTGAATTGCACTACGGCGGATCGATGTCACAAGTGTGCTTCCATTGTCACGCTGTTTTCTTTCAAGGTAATCCCAATTTTTGTCATTTGCTTACTCTAACTATAGGAGAAGCTGTCCAAGATCGTGATGGTACTTTCAACCAGTGTTGCAATCACGGCAAGATTACGCTGGCTCTCTTTGAGAATTTTCCCACTCTCTTCAAGAATCTGTTCTCAGGAACTCATCCCAGAAGTGCCAATTTCCTGGACTGCATCAGAAACTTCAACAATAGCTTGGCCATGGCAAGTATGAACTGCAAGGTAACATTTGTTTTCTATGTTTAATTTAATATAATTTAGCTGGAAGTGCCTAGAGGAAGAGGACCTTTCACTTTTCGTGTTCACGGTCAGGTATATCATCAAGTGAGCCCTGCCGTTGCTGAAGAGGGACATTATCCGCTCTATGGGCAGCTGTATGTTTTGGACTCCGGTCAAGCAGCTGATGAACGTCTTGGCCACCGAGCTAACGTCAACTGTGATGTTACCACGATGCAGCAGCTTTCGGATTTTATGCATCAGGACAGCCCCTACGCCCGAGCTTATCGCATGCTTTTTGAAATTTACGAAGAAGAGTGCAACCAAGCCAGGAGGGACAACAGGGAGGCTGTCGACGTCAGGATGTATTTTCATACTGATGAACATCAGGATCGCAGACGCTACAACCTTCCTACTTCGAACGAGGTTGGCTCATTAATGGTTTGGCAAAAAATAATAAGTTTTGGTTTTAGGTGGCAGTGGTCTACGTGGGAGAGGATGGTGATTTGCCAACACCCCGAAGTTACGCCGTTCATGCTCGAGGAAGAACACCGGATACTATTCCTTTGACACACAAAGTAAAAGTTTTTTTTAATGTTTTCTCATATAAACATCTTTTAGGAACTTGATCCGATGCTCTACCCGCTTTTCTTCACCAATGCCGACCAAGGATGGTATCCGGATCTCAAAAAGGCCAAGTTTGTTAACGTTTATAATTTTTAATCATAGTTTATTTAGCGGACGACGAATCACCCAGTTGGAGTTTTACGCCTACCATTTGGCTGTTCGTCCCAACATCTTCAATCCTATCCATCACGCCAGGAAACTGTGCCAACAGTACATTGTGGATGCATGACCAAGAGAGGGACCAAGAGGGCCAAGACGAATGACCAAGAGGGCCAAGACGGAGCAGAACCGGTTGAACTACATTCGTACACATCAGGTAAAAAATGTCCAGAAAATTAAATACGCAAGTATTTAGAAAGAGATGAGGTCGGAAAACTATCAGTTGCTTCAAGATTTTGTGACTGACGGTGCCGAAGGACTGGCTGGAGCGAGAATCGTTCTTCCGGCTACGTTTGTCAATTCACCGCGTTTTATGGTTCAAAGCTACCAAGTATGTTTGTGAAAAATACTTTTCTAATAGAATTAAGGATGCCATGACAATTGTCACTCGCTTTGGAAAACCTGATTTTTTTCTTACGTTCACGTGCAACCCCAAATGGAAGGAAATCCAAGAAAACCTCCTGCCCGGCCAACAACCTTTTGATCGTCCTGACGTTGTGGCCAGAGTGTTCCAGCTCAAATTCGAGGAGCTCCTCAAAGACATCAAACAACGCCAAGTCTTGGGAAAGGTAATTCCTTCGGATATCCAGTTGTAAACATATTTTTATTAGCCAATCGCGTGGATCTATGTGGTTGAGTGGCAGAAGCGCGGACTTCCTCACGTACACATGCTGCTGACTGTTGCCGTCGAAGATAAGCCTGACATTATCGAAAAAAGTAAGTTTGATTTTGTACTAAATTCAGTTCATGTAGTTGATAACCTCATCTGCGCCGAACTGCCTGATGCAGCCAAACCGAATTTCAACGAAGAACTCTGGCACACTGTTACTAAAAACATGATTCATCGCCAGTGTGGTCCAGGTATTCAAAAATTCAGCAAATTTTAATTAATTAAAGGAGCTCCTTGCTGGGTGAATGGTGCCTGTTCGAAGAGGATTCCCAAGGAGTTCTCTGAATTTACGGTTGTTGCGGATGCTGCCTATCCTAAATACCGCAGGAGAAAGAGCGGCGTAACTTTCACGCAAGGAACAAACGTAGTTTCAAAAGTTTGAAGTGTTTATTTTGAATTTTTAGGTGTATGACAACCTTTGGGTTGTTCCTCACAACAAATGGATTATTTTGAAGTACGACGCGCATTGCAATTTGGAGCTGTGTTCTTTCATCCACGCATGCAAGTACCTCTTCAAGTATGTCTACAAAGGAAGCGACAAGGTATGTAATCGTTTCTTTTTGAAAAAGTCACATTTTTTCAGGCAGCCTTGAAACTGAAACAGCAACATCGGACCGCCAATGGAGGAGTTAACAACGAAATTGAAGAGCATCTGGATGCTCGCTACGTGTGTGCTCCTGAAACAATGCATCGTCTCTTGCAATTTCCTCTTCAAGGAAAGTCCAACGCGGTGATTCATTTTGTTGGGACCCTGTCCATCTAGGTTGTTCCAGAATGTTCTATCACATTCTGGAATGTTCTATATTGTTCCATTAGGTCTAGGTAGCTCCGCCCCCTTTTTAGTCTAGAATGTTCTATTTCTTCTAGAACATTCTTAGGTTACCCTATATATACCCCGGGTTCCCCATCAGTGAGACTTTTGCTTTACGCTTCGTCTATTGTTACTTCGCTTCTACATAATAAACCTTTGGTTTATCACCACTTCTTCCTACGGACACAACAACTGGCGATCAGGATACTTCACGGACCGCTCCTCAAGAAACAATGGGAGACCAAGACATCTCAATGAAGGACCTGCTGCAGATGATGGCCAGCCAGCAGAAGCAGCTCGTCGACCAACAAGCTGTCCTCACCACTCTCATGCAGAAGATGTCGGATCCTCCTGCCACTCCCGCTACCTCCACCGAATCGCAGTTTGACCGCCTCTACAAGCGCATGGACAAGTTCGTCTACGACCCGGATCAAGAAGACTCTTTCGATCTGTGGTTCCGCCGCTACGAGGACGTGTTCACCAACGACTGCGCCTCTATGGACGAGAAGACCAAAGTGAGACTTCTCACTTCCCTGCTCGATGCTACTGCCCACGCCCGTTTCTCTCGACACATCATGCCGAAGAAGCCCTCTGAACTGGACGAATGGGACAGTACGCTCGATATCTTCAAGACGCTTTTCGGAACAAAGAAATCCCTCTTCCGCCGATGACATCGATGGATTCATCAACCTTGTCAAGGCAAGGTCCGCCGAAGCCAACTTCAAGGACATCAAGACAGAGATCATGGAATGCCTGGCTCTCGTCTTCGCCTTCCAAGCCCCGGAACTCGCCGAGTTCCGCCTGCGCTTCCTCCGGAAACTGGACCAAGATGACAAGTGCACCATCGACGACCTCGGCAAGGAGTATCACATGTGGAAGTCCGCCAAAGACGACTCCAAGATCGTCGAGGCCTCTTCCCGCTCAGCGATCCACTCCGTCCAGAAGAAGCCCTTCCATAAGACGAATCGCCCTCTGCCTCGGACCCCCTGTCCGATCTGCAACGGACAACACTGGAAAAATGACTGTCCTCAAAAGAAAACCTCTGGTACGCGCAAGGAGTTCCACCCTTCGTCCAGCCACAACAGCAAGCCGCGCACCCGCTACCAGAAGAGCATCGACGGCAACCAAGGAGACGTCCACCAGCACCTGGAAGTCCACATCAACGGACGTCCCTCTCTGCTCCAGTTGGACACCGGCGCGGATGTTACCCTCATCTCCCGCCCCACCTGGATGAACCTCGGATGCCCCAAACTGCAACCCTCCGCCGACACCCTCAAGACTGCTAGTGGTTACCCCCTGACCAACTACGGCTCATTCACCACCGATTTCGCAGTCAACGACGTCAAAGGAGGCTCACACACCGGCTCAGGAGTCTTTTACGTCACCGATGAAAACGACCTTCTCGGGATGCCTTGGATCAAGCAACTTCCCCCTTTCGAGAAGGCTCTCAGGATGTTCCACATCCATTCCATCAAGACGTTCGACCCCGCCACTCTCCGAGAACAGACGATCGCCTCACTGAAGACCCGATTCCCTTCCGTCTTCACTACCGGACTTGGTCGCTGCACCAAGGCGACGGCATCGCTCTGCCTCAAGCCCGACGCTCAACCTGTCTTCATCAAGAAGCGCCCCGTTCCCTACGCCTCTGTCCCCCTCATCGACAAGGAAATCGACCGTCTCTTAGAAGCTGACGTCATCAGTCCTGTCGACCACTCTTCCTGGGCTGCACCCATCGTCGTCGTGAAGAAATCCAACGGCACTACGCGTCTCTGTGCTGATTTCTCCACTGGACTCAACGACTCGCTGATGTTGCACCAGCACCCGCTGCCCACCGCGGAGGACATCTTCACCAAGCTGAACGGTGGCACCATCTTCTCACAGATTGACTTCGCCGACGCTTATCTGCAAGTCGAAGTTGATCCCGACTCGAAGGAGCTGCTCACGATCAACACTCAACGTGGATTGTTCCGATACAATCGCCTGCCCTTCGGTGTCAAATCTGCTCCTGGCATCTTCCAGCAGATCATCGACTCCATGATCTCTGGACTCTCTGGTGTTGCTGCCTACCTCGACGATGTCATCGTCACTGGCCACACTCCCGAACAGCACAACGCCAACCTGGAAGCCCTTTTCCACCGGATCCAAACCTACGGCTTCCGCGTCCGTCTCGACAAGTGCAACTTCGCCCTCTCGCAGATCACATACCTCGGGAACGTGATCTCTGCCACCGGACGCCGCCCCGATCCCAAGAAGATCGACGCCATTTCCAAGATGCCAACTCCGAAGAACATCGCCCAGGTCAGATCGTTCCTCGGCCTCATGAACTACTACGGATCATTTGTTCCTGAGGTGCGCCAGTTCCGTGCACCGCTCGACGCACTGCTCAAAAAGGATGTTTCGTTCTGCTGGACTTCCAACTGTAACAGAGCCTTCAACCGCGCCAAGGAAGTGCTCGCTTCGGATCTGCTCCTCACTCATTTCGACCCGTCTCTACCCATCATCGTGGCCGCCGACGCATCCAACGACGGGATCGGAGCAGTCATCTCTCATCGATTCTCCGACGGATCTGAGAAGGCTATTTTCCACGCCAGCCGCTCTCTTGCCGCCGCCGAGAAGAACTACGGTCAAATTGAGAAGGAAGGTCTTGCTCTCGTCTACGCCGTCCGCAAGTTTCACCGCTACCTCTATGGACGTTCCTTCACTCTTCTCACCGACCACAAGCCTCTCCTAGCCATTTTCGGAAGCAAGAAAGGCATCCCCGTCTACACCGCAAACCGTCTCCAACGCTGGTGTCTGACGCTCCTCGCCTACGACTTCAAGATCGAGTACCGAAGCACGACCGCCTTTGGGCAAGCCGATGCTCTCTCTCGCCTCATAGCCTCAGCCGCTGTACTTGACGAAGACCACGTCATCGTATCGATCTCCAACGAAGCCGGTCGCCTTCACCGACACAGTCAAGAACCTTCCCGTCTCCTCCACTGAAGTCGAGAAGTTCACCTCAGAAGACGACTGCCTCAGCGAAGTTCGGCGCTATATCCAGTCTGGATCTTGGCCGAAGAAACCTTCTCCAGTCATCTCCAGATACGCCAGTCTTCGCCGCTCGCTCTCTACCGAAAATGGATGCATTCTCTTCGGGCATCGCATTGTCATTCCACTGCCTCTACAGAGACGAGTCCTTTCTTCTCTTCACTCTGGACATCCCGGAATCAACCGCATGAAAGCCCTGGCCCGAGACTACGTCTACTGGACCAACATCAACGAGGATCTGGAGAACATCGTTCGCGCCTGCCGGAGCTGCCAAGAAGCTGCAAAGGCACCTACCAAGAACGTCCTCTGCCCGTGGCCTTCGCCGAATGGACCCTGGAGTCGTGTCCACATCGACTTTGCCGGCCCTCTGGATGGAAAGATGTATCTCGTCGTCGTCGACGCCTTCTCCAAATGGCCCGACGTCATTCCGATGTCTTCCACCACCAGTACTGCCACCATTCGGGAGCTGTCGCGCCTCTTCGCTCAGTTCGGCTACCCACAGACCCTCGTTTCAGACAACGGCACTCAGTTCACGTCTGCCGAGTTCAAGGAGTTCTGCCGCCTCTCTGGAGTCGAACACATCCGTTCCCCTCCGTTCCACCCGCAGTCCAACGGACAAGCCGAGAGATTTGTCGATACCTTCAAACGAACTCTCCAAAAGCTCAAGGGACAAGGAACAACTCTAGAAGCGCTGCAGACATTCCTCTTCACCTATCGCTACACCCCATGTGCCAGCTCACCCAACGGACGTTCCCCTGCTGAGAACTTCCTGGGGAGGAACATCCGTAACCCTTTGGATCTCCTGAAGCTGTCCGACTCGACCACTACCACCGCCAAGTCACCTATGGCCGATCAGTTCAATCGTCATCACGGAGCCAAGCCCCGCCGCTTCGAACCCGACGACACTGTCTATGTCCGCGACTACCGTTCCGGTCAACCTCGATGGTCACCAGCGCGTGTTGTCCATCGCCTTCGACAAGCCGTTTACGACGTCCTACTTGATGGAGCCATCTGGAAACGATATGTTAATCAGATGCGCCCCCGCTCGTCGCCCAACGCCGCTCTGGAACTGATGGCCGCCTTCGATGTGCCGCTCAATACTGCCCGTGCCACTCCGACGCCGGCCGCAGCCGTCCCGCTGCCCATCGTTGCCCTTACTGCCGTTCCGCAGACGCCTGCCCAGCCACAGTGCCTGTGCTCAAGG
Source organism: Oscheius sp. G VE-2021 (assembly GCA_022343465.1). NCBI lineage: Eukaryota > Metazoa > Nematoda > Chromadorea > Rhabditida > Rhabditidae > Oscheius > Oscheius sp. G VE-2021. The sequence goes on from JAJQXH010000054.1 coordinate 516,257, forward strand.
TTCCTCGACGCCCCGTTCGCTCTCGTCGCCCACCGACTCAACTTCAAGTTGACCCTCACCGCCAATCCTACCGTTGAGAGTCAAACTTAGGAGGGAGGTGTTGGGACCCTGTCCATCTAGGTTGTTCCAGAATGTTCTATCACATTCTGGAATGTTCTATATTGTTCCATTAGGTCTAGGTAGCTCCGCCCCCTTTTTAGTCTAGAATGTTCTATTTCTTCTAGAACATTCTTAGGTTACCCTATATATACCCCGGGTTCCCCATCAGTGAGACTTTTGCTTTACGCTTCGTCTATTGTTACTTCGCTTCTACATAATAAACCTTTGGTTTATCACCACTTCTTCCTACGGACACAACACATTTAATGGTCAGTTGTAATAATAGTTCAAAAATGTATCTTATTAAGGTGCATCTTCCCAACTTTCAACCGGTGACCTTTGAGCCTGGACACGAACTGGAAGCTCTTGCAAGGAACCGAAACACTACATTGCTTGGCTTCTTCAAACTAAACGGCGACTGGGCTGGAGAAGGACCTGTAGACCCTCGAACATTGTTTTACAACCAACTACCAGAACACTTCACGTTTGACAAGGTGGTCATTTGTGCTGATTTGTTATTTAAAGCTTTTTACAGAATCGCGGTATCTGGAAAGTGAAGAGATGTGCTAACCGCAACATCGGCAGAATCCACACGGTCAGTCCCAAGGAAAATGAGCGGTACTGTCTTCGCCTTTTGCTTCTTAACAAAAAGGGTTAGTAGTCCACTTGAAAATTTGAGTATTTTGTTTTAGGAGCAACATCATATGAAGACCTGTACACCGTTGGAGGACAACAGCACCGAACCGCTGAAGATGCCGCCAGAGCAATGGGTCTCATTGAGACCGCGGATCACTTCGGAGCTGCCATGGCAGATGCATCTACTTTTCGAATGCCTTCCGGTCTACGCAACATGTTTGTGGCGCTGATGTCATTTGAAGGAACCCTGGCTGCAGCAGAAATGTGGGATCGTTACAAGAGCGATATGGCGGAAGACTATCTACATGATCGTTAGTTGTTTCATTTAAATCGTTAATAAAAACTTCAGGCAACCTCAATCAAATGTGGGAAAATCCGGAAACTCGTGATGCTGCTCAGTCAACGGCAAAAGCTCTGGCCTACTTTGACATCATGGACATGTGCAGCCTGGCCAACATCCAATGGGACTGCATCGTGCCTCCACCTGTGCAGCACAGGCCAACCGTCATCGATCCAGCTGTTCAGCTGCATCATCAACACGAAGGCACCAGGATGCTCGGAATGTTGAACGAACAACAAAGAGAAGTGGTTGGTCAAATATTATATTTGAACAATTTACGTTTTAGGCAGACACAATTCTCTTAGGAGAAGAAACAGCAGTGTTTGTGGACGGGCCGGGTGGGAGTGGAAAGACTTTTCTTTATGATTGCATATATCACCTTTTGAAAGGTAGAGTTAGCCTGAGAAAAAAAATTACTTGATTCAGGTCAAGGAAGGAATGTGGTTGGCTGCGCTTGGACAGGCATCGCCGCCAATTTGCTTCCTGGGGGCCGTACAATCGCTTCTCTCTTCAAACTTTCCATTGAAGAAGATTGCCGAAGAAGCACAATGAAGCCGAACAGCGCTGATGGGCGTTCTCTAAGGACTATCAACACCTTCATCATCGATGAATGTTCCATGCTTGCACATTGGATGCTTGATGCAATTGATCAGCTTCTGCAAGACGTTCACAACGATCCAAGGCCCTTTGGAGGAAGAACTGTGCTCATGGGTGGTGATTTTTGACAGGTAATTATTATATCTGTAATAATCACGTTTTCATTGCAGGTTGCCTATTCCAAACAAGAAAACAGGCATCGACCCATACGAAGCCTGTTTGAAACATTCGTCGCTCTTTACCGGTTTCCGAGTGTTTCACCTGACAACCAATGTTCGCGCAGCAACCGAGACAGCCGACTGGAAACAATTCCTGTTAGATGTTGGTGATGGTGTGCTGGACAAGGACGAAGAGGAGAAAATTCACCTTCCTATTGCTGTCCTTAGGTAATAATTAAATGGAAAAACGTTCAATCTATATTGAGGTTTCAGCGCCCGACGTGCGAGTGTTTGTCAGCAATGACACCATCACGATGATTCACTTCACCTGCCAATTGGATTCCTCAATTCATTGGCACCGTCCGGATTTCCTCTTCACCGCTTGGAGTTAAAGGTAAAGGTTTTTTAGTAAAGCATTGATTTCGTTAAGGTGGGATGTGTTGTAATCCTCCTCAGGAACCTCTGTGTGAGGAAAGGACTGTGCAACGGAACTCGACTTTAAGTCGTCAGCTTTGGTAGCAACTTTGTGAACTGCGCATTCATAAGTGGTCCGCGCTTTGGAGAAACTGTGCAGATTCCACGCATAGCACTGATTAGCAAGCAAGGTTAGTTTTGTGTTTGCAATTTTCAAGAAATTCTTAGGGTTGTCGGACTCTTTTGCATTGTATTTTTCATTTTCCCATTTGTTGTTGAGTTTTTTATTGTTGACATAAACAACATTACATTTCTGTTTTATACTGTCCTACTGTGTTGATTCACAGCTAATACCTTAATTGTTGTTATAGTTTTGGTGATGAGTGTTTTAGGTTATCATGTCTTCTCCTACGAAGGTCAATAAACAGCGTGGGGAATCGGCTGTTATGTTAACCGATGCTGAAATTCAAGAGTCATTGGTAAGTGGTGAATTATTGTAATATATTGATTAAATATATCACCGTTTCAGGTTGATGTGAATCCCGATTACCCCGCCAAGAAGCATTTTGAGTACGTTATTGCGAAGGTTCGCACTTGCGATCCTTCAATGGCTAACTACCTCACGGGATTCGAAACAAGGATGCAAGCTGCCATCACGAGTCTTCAGCACGGTTACGCGATGCGCAAAGGAGCAATTCAAACTTTTCTCCACAAGAACAAGATGCTTGCATATAGCAACACGCTGCTCGAGGAGTGAGTGTTTTTGGCATTGTATCATTTTTTCATATTAACCTCAAAAATAAATGTTTCAGAGAACAGAATACGTTGAAGAGGAAGCAAAATTGGCTCCAGGGAAAGCTCAGGTTAATCATTTAAAATTATTCCAACAATCTTTCAATTTTAGTGTCTTCGAAAAGCCGCCCAAGAAGAGCAAGCCCATCTCCAAGGAGGATGACGATTTTGAAAAAGACGTTGAGCTGGAGGAAACCCCCGAAGCCGAAGTCATCGGAAAACTCCTTGACGATATAGATCAAAAGTTTCCTTAGTTGACTAGGCGTTTGCGTAAAACGCATCTTTAGACTTTGTTTTTGCCATAATGTTGACCCACACTTTATTGCAGTAAATAAAAATTTTAAAGCACGTTTTCGTACGTGTCCCTCTTGGCAGCAGGAAAGTGGTTTTTGTTTCCATGTGCTTTCAGCACAATTCCAGCGCGAGGGCCGCCGAAGGCGGCCCTCGCGCTGGTCTTCACATAATTTACATTACCTTTAATTTGCTGTAGAGAACAGTTTTGTGTTCATTATGGACTCCTTCCAACGCGCAACTTGGACAGAAGACAGCCTTTTCAGCCTGAATTGGGAAAATTAGGAACCTTCCAAGAATTTTACTCGTTGTTCATTGAGGATCTTATTGGCATCATGTCGGACAATTCCTTTGCTTATACAACACGGTAGACACAGCCGACTTTGGTCCTTCTTTATCAGCGAATCACACTCGGAGCACTTGTAGCAAGTTTGATTCAAACGCTGAAGGATGAATCTCGAACGCACACACGCACACAGACGTGCGTACACAATAACACACAAACACACATTAACCCTGCAGAAGCACAATACGTTTCAACACATACACTACTACACAAACACTTACACCCATATAAAAACGCACTTACGAGAACACATACCCACTATGCATATAAACATATACACTGCGGGCCATAATTATACGGCCACCTTTCTCTGTTAAATTTTAGTCATTGCAAAATTTGCTAAAATAGTATGGCATACTCCATTGGATTTAGCATGCATTTACAAAGAGATTCCTTTTTTAAAATCGGAATTTCATTGACATACGACTCTGTCACGACCGTTCCCGCGAGGGCCCTTGTTTCAGCATACGAAGGTAAATTTTTCTTGGTGCCAAAACAGACACCATTCGAGAGAGCATAAAAAGTTACCCAAGACTCTGTTCTTGTTTAATTTTACAAAAAATTCTGTTTTGAGCACTGTGCAACAGAAAATATAAATTTTGGCCATCAAACGGGAACAAGAAAAATTTTGGCACCAAGAAAAATTTACCTTCGTATGCTGAAACAAGGGCCCTCGCGGGAACGGACGTGACAGAGTCGTATGTCAATGAAATTCCGATTTTAAAAAAGGAATCTGTTCATAAATGCATGCTAAATCCATTGGATGATAGCATACTGTTTTAGAAATTTTCGCAATGACAAAAATTTAACAGAGAAAGGTGGCCGTATAATTATGGCCCGCAGTGTATACACATACACACAACTACACATACACATATAGACACACACAGGCGTTCACACACGCACACACGTGCACACATACACGTGCATACATCACATTCACACATAAGAGTACCTCTTCCTCAACCTTCATTTGACTTAGCTTCTTTTCAATATCGCTCTTTTGCTTACGCATAACTTCCATTTCATTCAAATAATTCTGCTGCTGCTTTTTCAACAATTCCAATTCTAAAAACAAACGTGAACGTGAAGTTGAAGTAACAACCCCTATCTTTAGCAATCTGTTCGGCTTCTTTTTCTTTGCATTCATTGATCAGTTCTAAAAAGAAAAGTCAATTACAAAACATCAATGATTCACCCATCAGTTTGTAGTTTACAGTTTCATCCAAGAAGGCGTAATCCCTTTGGCAGGTGGGGCACTTCCTGTTATTGATTGCTCGGCAGCAGTTGATGCACAGGGTGTGACCACAGGTACCAGTCACCGGTTTCACTCGCTCATCTTAACCAAATTGGAAGCACTTGGAATAAGCTTACCGAATGGGTAGGTGCAAATTGAACATTCTGTTGCTAGGGTCGTCATGGTTATACAAGTTTGAATTTAACGCTAAAATTTAAAAAAAATATAAAAGTTAATAGTTGAATAGAAGCCAAATAATTGAATTCGAGGCGACTTATGTCAAGCGCGAGTGATCTAACCAACTGATTAATCGAGAAGGCGAGTTATAGACAAAGCAGACAATTGATAAAATTTCTGCTTTGTGATTATTTCTCACCCCAGAACAATCGATTTGATAAGGAAATCACGCGCTGAAAGAACTGGCGTGTGCTCAAAACGGCTGCTTCAAGGTTGACGGCTTGTTGGATAAACAAAATACAAAGGTATAAGAATTTGTGGGCGAGAAAAGTTAAAAAAAGGCATCCGACCTCTCAAATTGGAGAGGGGGACGCTCTGGAAATGTGGTACCACCGAACCATCCTCTGAATTTTGTTGTTCACAGTGTTGAAAAAAGATAGGATCAATATTTATTGTTTGGGCAAACGAAAATTCAAACGCTTCTCTCAACGTTTGATGTGATGTTTCTAAGTTTTTTCTTTCCTTTCTGGCATACTCTTTTGTTTTTTGTTGTTTATCCCAATCAAATTTTAAAAGTATAGTATTTTATTTCAGGCCAATCATACATTGTGCCCTACAAATTTATCAAATCTTCAACAGATCCGGCTAACAGAATTGTGCATTGTAAAACCGCCGGACGTGAAGGCTTAACCTACAACGACTGCGCAACAACAAAGGAGAGCGTAAAAAGATAAAAAGAATAGTCACTGGTAAAACCAGAGTTCTAACAGAAAAAGTGGAGGAGTGTGGTCCACCGCAATTCTGGCCAGTCATCACCGGACAGTACACTACTCCATGTCATGATCATCAACATACTCCAAAGTCTATGCATAAGACCCGAACAAACAACTAGCCGGTGTAAAACGTCTCGAGGAATCAATGCAGTAATGCAACCGCAGTTGTCATTAGAAAACCGTTTCAGCCGTCTAGTTGTAAAAGTTGTGAACGTATATAAACGTCCCAAATCCGATAAAAGTATATTCACCTTGTGTTGTTCTACTTTTTTGTTAGGGTGTTTGTGGATATGTGGGGGTCGGCCGCCATGTTTGCCCTCAGCGTTTAATAAGAGCATAAAATGGAAATAATGTATGTGTCATAACCAAACATATTCCTTTTCCTAAGGAACACACAAATCTACCCAAAAAAGTTTTATTTGTTACACAACAATTATTCACGTTGTGAAGATCAAAGATCTTTAAGTTCTAGGATTGCCAGTTACAAGGCCGAGTTTCGCAAGAATGGGACCGGTTACTTTAAGCTTTCCCAAGTTGGCGATCATCTGCTCCATCTAAATGTTTTACTAAACGTTGGTTTAAAAAAGTCAAAGCAACCTGGAATGGAGTTACTTCGTTGCTACTGCCCTGTCGTGTCAGCCTAAGCTTTTCTTCTGCCTGAACAAACCAAAACATTTGCAAGACTGCATCACCCACTTGTTCTATAAAAATGCAATACATGCTTTTCACCAAACTATTTCCTAAAGGCAACAAATTACGAAGATACACTGCAAAGGTATCCTGATGGGCTTTCAACGAGGCATTGGGTAGGGCACAAAAAACAATTGCCTCTTCAATAAACTTGTAAAGCTTGGACATCTCGGTGTATAAATCTTCCATCTAAAACGCTTTTGTACATAAAAAAAATTTAGTAACCTCGATTGGACTTATCGGGCCATATTTGCTTGTGTGGAAGATGTAGTTGGAATTCTTATGATTGCTTCCCTCACAAAGGCAATCGGGGCATTTTTCATTAGGATCCAAATAATCATCATGGGCTAGCATTCTACATAGGACCATGATGTGGCCTTTCTTTATCTTCCTGCATTTTTGGGCCCAGCAAAATCTTCCGTTTCCGGGTGGAGGGAGTTTTTGAATGGTGAGAGATGACTAAAAACATTTTATAAAGTAGTAGGTAGTATTCCACTTTACTTTCATTTTTGTGGAGCAGAATTTCCGAAAAAACCCAAGCATGTCCACAATAGGACCAGCCAAGGCGGTAACCTTTTCTCTGATTTGGGATCTCTCGTAGCTGACATTTTGCCCTCTAGGCAAAGGCAAGGGATTGCGCAGCACTTGGCCTTCAAAACCCTAAAAGTAAATAAAGTAAAAATTAGTTCATAGTAAACTATATACCAAGGGTCTCGTTGCCACTTTTGGGAGAGCTGTTGCTTCTTCAGGCAGCTGGACATCTAGCACATCAGACAGACGCTGAAAAAAATAAGCTAATTGTTTCAAAAGTTTTTACTAAGAGCAAATAGAAAAGCCAAGGGTTGCTCAAACGAGGGCCCCTTACCAGACAATCGCAAAGGTTCGAATGCTTGTGAAGTAATTGTCAATACTTGTAACGATGTTTCTATTATTTTTAATCGATTTCACTTATTGCTCACTTTTGCGGTCACAATTGAATTATCAGACCCAAGACACAAATTTCAATTGCCACAACCCAATTTTCAGAAGGAAAAAACGGAAACCTATGGAAATTATAATTGGGTATACCTCAATTTCTTGAATCGAATCCTGAATCTTATCTTCAAGAGTGCAAATGGCATTTTTGTATCCAATCTCGACTTCTTTGAAGTAATCTAGTAGAATCGATCCTTCGACCTTATCTGTATTCAGTGCCTTAGAAACGAATTCATTAAGTCTCTGAAAGTCAAATTGCTATTAGTAATTTTAAATAGAACCTTCAAAAAGTTTTCATTTGCGGAAAGTAGATTCGTCAATTTACGGGCACATCCGGTTTCAGTAGCCTCGCAATCGGCGATTACTTTCTTAAAGCCAATGCCGATGTGGTGTTTCTCCTGAAAAAAAAACACCTAGTTTTCTCTTTAAACTCTTTTACAGTACCTTCAATTTGCTGTAGAGAACCGTTCTGTGTTCCTTGTGGACTCCTTCCAATGCACAACTTGCACAGAAGACAACCTTTTCGGCCTGAATTGGGAAAAATGAATACCTGCGAAGATTGTTACTCTTTGTTCATCGAGGATCTTTTCATGACGGACGATTTCTGACTTGTACAACACGGCAAACACAGCCGACTCTGGTCCTTCTTTATCAGCGAACCACACTCGGAGCACTTGCAGCACGTTTGGTTCAAACGCTGAACAGTATGAGTGTGTGTGTATGTGAATGTATGTTAGTGTGGGTCGCCGTTTCCGGTAGGAACGTCGAATTATAACCAGTATCTGGTTATATTTGCGTTAAAGAGAACTGAGCTAGAGCTTCTGATTAAAGGTCCCATTATTAAGCGCGCTCCGTTGCGAATCGTATCGTATACCCCGGAGCCCGCGAACTGACGCAATTCAAACGGACAGTCGAGGCTCTGCGCTGACGCTGAACGGTTCTCTGTTGAATTGCCCATTGTTTTCTTGATGAATTGTAAGGTTAGTGTTTACTGGTAATTTTCGTCACTTTGGGCAACTTAAATTGTATTCATGCGTGAAAAAGCGAATCGCGAAAGGAGTGGGTGGTTTGGTTCCTCATCGTGTAAAAAGAGAACAATAATTTTTTTAGAACGCTATAAAAAGAGAACAATATAATTCAGTTGAACAAAACTTTTCGAAAAGCAAAAACCACTTCGGAGGTAAAATTACTTTCTATCTTTTTTATAATATATACTTTATATCTTATACAGCAGTATCCAGTTTGTTCACGAAGTAAGCATTCACAAAACATTCTTGGTATCAGCCCGAGGTGGTTTTTGCTTTTCGAAAAGTTTTGTTCAACTGAATTATATTGTTCTCTTTTTATAGCGTTCTAAAAAATTATTGTTCTCTTTTTACACGATGAGGAACCAAACCACCCACTCCTTTCGCGATTCGCTTTTTCACGCATGAATTGTTCTCTTTTTATAATCATTCTTTGAATGATTAAGAAATTCATGAAAACCATAATGAAACCCAAAAACCTAACCCATCTACATTCTATATATAATACTGAATGGGGCGTCCAAAAATTTCGCCTTTGAAACCTGTCCACTAGCTAGCGCGCTACCTCTAAGGTAGCTAAGCATTACTAGGGGGGTCTTGGATTTTTAAAAAATCTTTCTGAATTTTCCTGAATTTACAAATCTTTTTTTCCGAAATTTCAATCCATCCTATCTTCCTTCGTAGCCGTCGTAGCTGTCTGAAATTTTGGCTAGGAACATCTTTCGACAACGCTAAGCCATAGCTGCAATAACAGTCAAATTCGTTCGCGTCGCGCCGAGTTAGAAAAGTGGGCGTGGCCTAAATTGGAGCGCTTTTTTTTGAGCTACGGGTCTGAAACTGCAGTATGTCGTAGATGTTGGGTAGTATACCAATCCTAGAAAGTATGAGCATATGTAATTTTTTTCTGATTTTTTATGAAATTTTAAAAATATTTTTAAAAATTTCAAGTCTTCATATCTTTCTTTGCCGCTATCGCAGAACTCTGAAATTTTGGCTCCAAGCATATGTTTGGTAGACTAAGCTACAGCCGCAATTAGAGCCTAATCGGCGCGCGCCGAGCTGAGTTGCAGAAAGTGGGTGGAGCCTAATTTGGCACAAAAAAGTTGCAGCCACAAAGTTCTAACGTCGTCAAGTTGTAGTACTTGATCATTGCAACAACCAGTTTTGGTTGCGAAAGTTTGAAATTTTCATTGAAGCTCAGCATACACCAACTACTACCAGTCTGACGACCAAAGTTCGATGCCCCACCCCGACCCATTCGCTTCGTTGATGATGAATCTTTTTTGTTTTCTTAAGTAAGACATTTGCAGACGTAGGCTACAAGATACTGTTAAAAGATTTCTAAAAACTTCATTTTTTTTAAAGTGGGCGGAGCCAAGCTCTCTGATTGGTCAATTTTCAACTTTGATCTATTGACCTACGTTTGTGTGGATTGGATAGCTGGTGGATTGAGTAACATTTTTTATTATTACACTTGGTTGCTATCTGTTCGTCGAACGCCGGGATACACTATCGACTATCAGTCGAGTGACCCGGGTTCGATGCCCCACCTCGACCCATTTACTTCGTTGTTGCTGAATCTTTTTTGTTTTCTTAGCTAAGACAGTTGCAGACATAGGCTACAAGATTCTTTTAAAAGTTTTCAAAATTTTTATCGTTACTCTATTCATCTGCTTTTGTTACGAATTACGAGTGTTGCTACTTGTGCTTACAACGTCTGTGTGCACCATACCAAGGTTCAACTGCTGGCGGTTAGCGGGGCCAAGATTTCTGATTGGTCGATCTAAAAAGTGGAGGGGGCGATGGCGAGCGCAGCGAGCCAGCGCCACCGACGTCGTGGTCAGGTATGTTGATTAATGTCAGGTCCCTGTTGACGTGGTTCTAACACGAAGTGGAGGGGGCGCTGGCGAGCGCAGCGAGCCAGCGCCACCGACGTGGTGGTCAGGTATGTTGATTGTTGTCAGGTATGTTGATTGTTGTCAGGTATGTTGATTGTTGTCAGGTATGTTGATTGTTGTCAGGTATGTAGATTGTTGTCAGGTATGTTGATTGTTGTCAGGTATGTTGATTGTTGTCAGGTATGTTGATTGTTGTCAGGTATGTTGATTGTTGTCAGGTATGTTGATTGTTGTCAGGTATGTTGATTGTTGTCAGGTATGTTGATTGTTGTCAGGTATGTTGATTGTTGTCAGGTATGTTGATTGTTGTCAGGTATGTTGATTGTTGTCAGGTATGTTGATTGTTGTCAGGTATGTTGATTGTTGTCAGGTATGTTGATTGTTGTCAGGTATGTTGATTGTTGTCAGGTATGTTGATTGTTGTCAGGTATGTTGATTGTTGTCAGGTATGTTGATTGTTGTCAGGTATGTTGATTGTTGTCAGGTATGTTGATTGTTGTCAGGTATGTAGATTGTTGTCAGGTATGTTGATTGTTGTCAGGTATGTTGATTGTTGTCAGGTATGTTGATTGTTGTCAGGTATGTAGATTGTTGTCAGGTATGTAGATTGTTGTCAGGTATGTTGATTGTTGTCAGGTATGTAGATTGTTGTCAGGTATGTTGATTGTTGTCAGGTATGTAGATTGTTGTCAGGTATGTTGATTGTTGTCAGGTATGTAGATTGTTGTCAGGTATGTAGATTGTTGTCAGGTATGTTGATTGTTGTCAGGTATGTTGATTGTTGTCAGGTATGTTGATTGTTGTCAGGTATGTTGATTGTTGTCAGGTATGTTGATTGTTGTCAGGTATGTTGATTGTTGTCAGGTATGTTGATTGTTGTCAGGTATGTTGATTGTTGTCAGGTATGTTGATTGTTGTCAGGTATGTTGATTGTTGTCAGGTATGTTGATTGTTGTCAGGTATGTTGATTGTTGTCAGGTATGTTGATTGTTGTCAGGTATGTTGATTGTTGTCAGGTATGTTGATTGTTGTCAGGTATGTAGATTGTTGTCAGGTATGTTGATTGTTGTCAGGTATGTTGATTGTTGTCAGGTATGTTGATTGTTGTCAGGTATGTAGATTGTTGTCAGGTATGTTGATTGTTGTCAGGTATGTAGATTGTTGTCAGGTATGTAGATTGTTGTCAGGTATGTTGATTGTTGTCAGGTATGTTGATTGTTGTCAGGTATGTTGATTGTTGTCAGGTATGTAGATTGTTGTCAGGTATGTTGATTGTTGTCAGGTATGTAGATTGTTGTCAGGTATGTAGATTGTTGTCAGGTATGTTGATTGTTGTCAGGTATGTTGATTGTTGTCAGGTATGTTGATTGTTGTCAGGTATGTTGATTGTTGTCAGGTATGTTGATTGTTGTCAGGTATGTTGATTGTTGTCAGGTATGTTGATTGTTGTCAGGTATGTTGATTGTTGTCAGGTATGTAGATTGTTGTCAGGTATGTTGATTGTTGTCAGGTATGTAGATTGTTGTCAGGTATGTTGATTGTTGTCAGGTATGTAGATTGTTGTCAGGTATGTAGATTGTTGTCAGGTATGTTGATTGTTGTCAGGTATGTAGATTGTTGTCAGGTATGTTGATTGTTGTCAGGTATGTTGATTGTTGTCAGGTATGTTGATTGTTGTCAGGTATGTTGATTGTTGTCAGGTATGTTGATTGTTGTCAGGTATGTTGATTGTTGTCAGGTATGTTGATTGTTGTCAGGTATGTTGATTGTTGTCAGGTATGTTGATTGTTGTCAGGTATGTTGATTGTTGTCAGGTATGTTGATTGTTGTCAGGTATGTTGATTGTTGTCAGGTATGTTGATTGTTGTCAGGTATGTTGATTGTTGTCAGGTATGTAGATTGTTGTCAGGTATGTTGATTGTTGTCAGGTATGTAGATTGTTGTCAGGTATGTTGATTGTTGTCAGGTATGTAGATTGTTGTCAGGTATGTAGATTGTTGTCAGGTATGTTGATTGTTGTCAGGTATGTAGATTGTTGTCAGGTATGTTGATTGTTGTCAGGTATGTTGATTGTTGTCAGGTATGTTGATTGTTGTCAGGTATGTTGATTGTTGTCAGGTATGTTGATTGTTGTCAGGTATGTTGATTGTTGTCAGGTATGTTGATTGTTGTCAGGTATGTTGATTGTTGTCAGGTATGTTGATTGTTGTCAGGTATGTTGATTGTTGTCAGGTATGTTGGTCGTTGTCAGGTCCCGGTTGACGTGGTTCTAAGCCAAAGTGGAGGGGGCACTGACGAGCGCAGCGAGCCAGCGCCAGCCAGCGCCACCGACGTGATGGTCAGGTATGTTGATTGTTGTCAGGTCCCTGTTGACGTGATTCTAACATTGGATGTGGTTCAAATCAAGATTAGCAGGCAACTATTCAACAAGTTGTTTTTAAAATTATCAATAGATGAATAATCAAATCTCGTGCATACTTCTGCCCCAAAAAGTAAACGTAACAAAAAGCAGTAAACAGATTTATAAAAAGTGGAAAACATATACACCATTGAGATAAGTGTCACCGTAGTAATCTATATTTTCACCAAAGTTTGTTGTTTTGGGGATGACATGGCTAATTTCAAGTTACACCTGTTATTGCTGTTTACGTAGGAAACTAGCGCGCGGAGCGCGCTAGTCTACATTCTATATATAATACTGAATGGGGCGTCCAAAAATTTCGCCTTTGAAACCTGTCCACTAGCTAGCGCGCTACCTCTAAGGTAGCTAAGCATTACTAGGGGGGTCTTGGATTTTTAAAAAATCTTTCTGAATTTTCCTGAATTTACAAATCTTTTTTTTCCGAAATTTCAATCCATCCTATCTTCCTTCGTAGCCGTCGTAGCTGTCTGAAATTTTGGCTAGGAACATCTTTCGACAACGCTAAGCCATAGCTGCAATAACAGTCAAATTCGTTCGCGTCGCGCCGAGTTAGAAAAGTGGGCGTGGCCTAAATTGGAGCGCTTTTTTTTGAGCTACGGGTCTGAAACTGCAGTATGTCGTAGATGTTGGGTAGTATACCAATCCTAGAAAGTATGAGCATATGTAATTTTTTTTCTGATTTTTTATGAAATTTTAAAAATATTTTTAAAAATTTCAAGTCTTCATATCTTTCTTTGCCGCTATCGCAGAACTCTGGAATTTTGGCTCCAAGCATATGTTTAGTAGACTAAGCTACAGCCGCAATTAGAGCCTAATCGGCGCGCGCCGAGCTGAGTTGCAGAAAGTGGGTGGAGCCTAATTTGGCACAAAAAAGTTGCAGCCACAAAGTTCTAACGTCGTCAAGTTGTAGTACTTGATCATTGCAACAACCAGTTTTGGTTGCGAAAGTTTGAAATTTTCATTGAAGCTCAGCATACACCAACTACTACCAGTCTGACGACCAAAGTTCGATGCCCCACCCCGACCCATTCGCTTCGTTGATGATGAATCTTTTTTGTTTTCTTAAGTAAGACATTTGCAGACGTAGGCTAGAAGATACTGTTAAAAGATTTCTAAAAACTTCATTTTTTTTAAAGTGGGCGGAGCCAAGCTCTCTGATTGGTCAATTTTCAACTTTGATCTATTGACCTACGTTTGTGTGGATTGGATAGCTGGTGGATTGAGTAACATTTTTTATTATTACACTTGGTTGCTATCTGTTCGTCGAACGCCGGGATACACTATCGACTATCAGTCGAGTGACCCGGGTTCGATGCCCCACCTCGACCCATTTACTTCGTTGTTGCTGAATCTTTTTTGTTTTCTTAGCTAAGACAGTTGCAGACATAGGCTACAAGATTCTTTTAAAAGTTTTCAAAAAATCTAATTCTGAAAAGTGGGCGGAGCCAAGCTCTCTGATTGGTCAATTTTGAAAAGTGGGCGGAGTCAAGCTCTGTGATTGGTCAATTTGAAAAGGGGGCGGAGCGAAGCTCTCTGATTGGTTAATTTTTATCGTTACTCTATTCATCTGCTTTTGTTACGAATTACGAGTGTTGCTACTTGTGCTTACAACGTCTGTGTGCACCATACCAAGGTTCAACTGCTGGCGGTTAGCGGGGCCAAGATTTCTGATTGGTCGATCTAAAAAGTGGAGGGGGCGATGGCGAGCGCAGCGAGCCAGCGCCACCGACGTGGTGGTCAGGTATGTTGATTGTTGTCAGGTCCCTGTTTACGTGGTTCTAAGCCGTAGTGGAGGGGGCACTGGTGAGCGCAGCGAGCCAGCGCCACCGACGTGGTGGTCAGGTATGTTGATTGTTGTCAGGTATGTTGATTGTTGTCAGGTATGTAGATTGTTGTCAGGTATGTTGATTGTTGTCAGGTATGTTGATTGTTGTCAGGTATGTAGATTGTTGTCAGGTATGTTGATTGTTGTCAGGTATGTAGATTGTTGTCAGGTATGTAGATTGTTGTCAGGTATGTTGATTGTTGTCAGGTATGTTGATTGTTGTCAGGTATGTTGATTGTTGTCAGGTATGTTGATTGTTGTCAGGTATGTAGATTGTTGTCAGGTATGTAGATTGTTGTCAGGTATGTTGATTGTTGTCAGGTATGTTGATTGTTGTCAGGTATGTTGATTGTTGTCAGGTATGTAGATTGTTGTCAGGTATGTTGATTGTTGTCAGGTATGTAGATTGTTGTCAGGTATGTAGATTGTTGTCAGGTATGTTGATTGTTGTCAGGTATGTTGATTGTTGTCAGGTATGTTGATTGTTGTCAGGTATGTTGATTGTTGTCAGGTATGTAGATTGTTGTCAGGTATGTTGATTGTTGTCAGGTATGTAGATTGTTGTCAGGTATGTAGATTGTTGTCAGGTATGTTGATTGTTGTCAGGTATGTTGATTGTTGTCAGGTATGTTGATTGTTGTCAGGTATGTTGATTGTTGTCAGGTATGTTGATTGTTGTCAGGTATGTTGATTGTTGTCAGGTATGTAGATTGTTGTCAGGTATGTTGATTGTTGTCAGGTATGTTGATTGTTGTCAGGTCCCTGTTGACGTGATTCTAACATTGGATGTGGTTCAAATCAAGATTAGCAGGCAACTATTCAACAAGTTGTTTTTAAAATTATCAATAGATGAATAATCAAATCTCGTGCATACTTCTGCCCCAAAAAGTAAACGTAACAAAAAGCAGTAAACAGATTTATAAAAAGTGGAAAACATATACACCATTGAGATAAGTGTCACCGTAGTAATCTATATTTTCACCAAAGTTTGTTGTTTTGGGGATGACATGGCTAATTTCAAGTTACACCTGTTATTGCTGTTTACGTAGGAAACTAGCGCGCGGAGCGCGCTAGTCTACATTCTATATATAATACTGAATGGGGCGTCCAAAAATTTCGCCTTTGAAACCTGTCCACTAGCTAGCGCGCTACCTCTAAGGTAGCTAAGCATTACTAGGGGGGTCTTGGATTTTTAAAAAATCTTTCTGAATTTTCCTGAATTTACAAATCTTTTTTTCCGAAATTTCAATCCATCCTATCTTCCTTCGTAGCCGTCGTAGCTGTCTCAAATTTTGGCTAGGAACATCTACTGACAATACTTAGCCATAGCCGTGACAACAGCTAATTCTGACCGCGCCGCGCCGAGTTAGAAAAGTGGGCGTGGCCTAAATTGGAGCGCTTTTTTTTGAGCTACGGGTCTGAAACTGCAGTATGTTGTAGATGTTGGGTAGTATACTAATCCTAGAAAGTATGAACATCTGTAAATTTTTTTTTGATTTTTTATGAATTTTTAAAAATATTTTTCAAAATTTCAAGTCTTCATATCTTTCTTTGCCGCTATCGCAGAACTCTGACATTTTGGCTCCAAGCATATCTTTGGTAGGCTAAGCTACAGCCGAAATTAGAGCCTAATCGGTGCGCGCCGAGCTGAGTTGCAAAAAGTGGGGTTGGCACAAAAAAGTTGCAGCCTCAAAGTTCTAACGTCGTCAAGTTGTAGTACTTGATCATTGCAACAACCAGTTTTGGTTGCGAAAGTTGGAAATTTTTATTGAAGCTCACCATACACCAACTACTACCAGTCTGACGACCAAAGTTCGATGCCCCATCCCGACCCATTCGCTTCGTTGATGATGAATCTTTTTTGTTTTCTTAACTAAGACATTTGCAGACGTAGGCTACAAGATGCTGTTAAAAGATTTCAAAAAACTTCATTTTTTAAAAAGTGGGCGGAGCCAAGCTCTCTGATTGGTCAATTTTCAACTTTGATCTATTGACCTACGTTTGTGTGGATTGGATAGCTGGTGGATTGAGTAACATTTTTTATTATTACACTTGGTTGCTATCTGTTCGTCGAACGCCGGGACACACTATCGACTATCAGTCGAGTGACCAGGGTTAGACTCCCGGCGGCGTCTAATTTGCTTCGTTGACCGTGAATCATCTTTGTTTTCTTTTATATGACTCATATAGATGTAGACTACAAAGTGATGCTAAAGATTTTCAAAAAAAATTAATTTAAGAAAAGTGGGCGGAGCCAAGCTTTACGAAATTGGCTTTTTTGACGAATTTTCAAAATTTGGGAGCTCTAAGCAAACTGATTTAGCTTGTACAATTAATAAATAGTTAGTTAATGTAATTTGAAAAGCCAATATGTAAACATGTCCGTAAAAAATGGCTAAAATAGGAAAAATTGGCTTTTTTTGACGAATTTTCGAAATTTTCAGAGTTCTGAGCAAATTTGAACTCTGTTCTCGTTAGTTTTGGTGTTTATGCATGCATTTTGATTTGCTGAACCTGCAGTTGGTCGAAAAACTTGATTGTGTAGCTTAAAATTCACGAAGTTTTCTAATTTAGACCTTTAATGTTCCCTTTTTTTCGGCCTGGTTTCGCCTGCGTTTAACTCAATTTTTGCAGTTTTTTCTTACTTTATTTAACTTTTGCAATTAATAAATAGTTAGTTAATGTAATTTGAGAAGCCAATATGTAAACATGTCCGTAAAAAATGGCTAAAATAGGAAAAATTGGCTTTTTTTGACGAATTTTCGAAATTTTCAGAGTTCTGAGCAAATTTGAACTCTGTTCTCGTTAGTTTTGGTGTTTATGCATGCATTTTGATTTGCTGAACCTGCAGTTGGTCGAAAAACTTGATTGTGTAGCTTAAAATTCACGAAGTTTGCTAATTTAGACCTTTAATGTTCCCTTTTTTTCGGCCTGGTTTCGCCTGCGTTTAACTCAATTTTTGCATTTTTTTCTTACTTTATTTAACTGTTTTCAGCTAGATGTCTTCGATTTCACCATTTTTCGGCAATAGGAACATTGGACCATGGCGGAGCCTGCCTGTGTTGGACGCCCACTAGATAAAGGTTAGTTTGTTCCTCCCGGGCGGGTTAAGAAACAAACAAAAACGGTTAAATTTTTATTTTTAATTTTTAAAATGATTGTTTTTTTTGTAGTATGTGTTTTGTAATTCAATTATGTAGCTGGGCGTTGACTAGACCTTTTGTCTTACTCCGTTTTTCACACATTTTGTTTGTATTGCGCTGCAGCCGTGGTGCTACAAACAAAATATGTTTAATGACGAGTAAGATTACAGGTAATTAGCAATGCTTTTGACCATTGTAGATTTTTTTTGTTTTCACTGCTCATTGAAAGCTTTTTTGCAATTTAATTATATTTTTTGTATTGCGCGTTTATCGCGGTACTACAAACAATTTAATTAGATTGACATTTTTGTATTTATGGGGCATTGTTCAGGCTTTTTATCTTACTTCTCTTTTCACTTGTTTTGTTTGTATTGCGCTGCAGCCGTGGTGCTACAAACTAAATAGGTTGAATACAAGTAAGTTAACGAGTAACTGACTCACGATGCTTTAGCAAAATGTAAATATTTTTTGTTTGTTTTGCGCGTTTATCGCGGTTCTATAAACAATACAATTTTTTTGAATGATTCTAATTTCTTTTCTTTAATTTAAAATTTTTAAAAATTTTCTTTTAAAAAAAATTAAAAGTTATTAACACATAGTTGCGCTTGCGCTAATTTCATAGGTTCTTAAGGGGAAGTAGGCCCTTTCAGATTGTGATTGTTCTTCCAACTATAGCCACATTTGTCTGTATATCTGTCGTGTTTGTCCATGTTGTTTTTTTATGTTTGCGGTATAGAGTTTGTGCATGAGAGCAACTTTTTTTTAGTAGCATTTAATAGTATGGCAGTCAGGTGAACATTTTGTATTGCGCTGCAGCCGCGGTGCTACAGAACGTTTAACTGACTTGTTCAAATTCAAAACAATTTCAGTTAGCTCTCCAGCACACCTATGCCGTTGTCCTTAGAATTTCTTGTGAGACCCTGGCTAAGGTGAGAGTCAGTTTGTTCTACGTCCATGTATTTTTCAAAGTGGCTCAGGTAATATTTTTTAATCTACAACAATAATTTTCTAAGGGTTGCGCTTAAGTGAATAATTCCAGGGCGTTGCCGTGGATTGTGTTAAAATTTAATACGAAACAAAATATGGCCTAGGATTTCTATGACATTAAAAATTACCAGTAACGAAAAAGAATTCATATACTGCATAAAAAGATTCACCAAGTTATTCATGTCGTATTTTTACGAAGAAGCTTTATTTGATCTTCTTGTTGTGTTCATACGATGGACAATCGTCTTGTAGCTTCTCACATTAGCATTCCTCTTTCGCCATTTTTTCTGCAACTCTTCTTCTTGTTGTGTCCTACGATGGACATTTGTCTTGTAGCAAGTTTACTATCTGCAACATCATCTTTGTTCCGTCTCGGAATTCTCCTGGTCAACTTACAATCAAAATACAATCAAACATTTTAGTTCAACTATCCGTCGGCGCAGAAGTCCTGTATAGGATGTAAGTACCTACGGTCAGCGCTTTATATAGATAAGCTGGTAGAAGGGGTGCGTTGCAAAGCAGCAGATTAACGAGTTGGACGTTCGCTGCGTTGCGGGACTTTTTTTCCTTGGACTTTTATATTAATTGGACTATTTTTCAGACATATCTATTATCTCTTTCAGACGTTTTTATTGAGTTTTCAAAACATAATAATGATTCTTTTTCAGATGACTGACGAGAAGCTGGCGATTCAATATGTGGTTACCAGATATCCTCGTTTTTGCACCAGTATTGCCGGGTCGTCGTGTGAAATGGTGAAAAACTTAAATGGTGATTTGTATTAGTTTCTTAAGGTCGCTCCTTCATCGGAGACTATCTCGTCTAACTTTGGCGGCAACATGGGCTCTTCTCCACCTTTGTCGTCGCCCGTGGTTGATGACATTTCAGTGGCCCAACAAGGAAATACCCGGGTTTGATTTGAGTTTGAAGATAACCCAGTATATCGTTTCAGAAGCGAAGAAGAGGTATGGGGAAAAACAGGCAAAGGAAACACAGCCGCGTCCAAGTTGCTCAGCATCAATTGAATCAAGTGCTGATGGAACCTGATGACAAAAGGGTGATGTGCTCTACCGGAGTTACTTTTTCAGTGTACGTTTTAAAAACTCTTTCTAAAAGAATATACTATGTTTAGAAAAAATGTGAAACAGCTTCTCACATCTGGCAGATTTATCAGTGATGACGTGGTTTACAATTTGCTGAAGATCGTTTGCGCCGGAAAAGTATAATTTTTTTCTCACTTAGTAACGTTTATGTGTTTAGGCAGACGTAGTTGATCCACTTCTCACTACGACTGGAGCTTCTGCTCAGTCCGCGGTGAACACCTTCAAGATGTCCCGCATGCTGGTGATGCCGTTGTATCACCTTAACCATTGGACCGTTTTGATTCTTCAAGTAAGCTTTGTTTAAACATT
Organism: Oscheius sp. G VE-2021; assembly: GCA_022343465.1. Classification (NCBI taxonomy): domain Eukaryota; kingdom Metazoa; phylum Nematoda; class Chromadorea; order Rhabditida; family Rhabditidae; genus Oscheius; species Oscheius sp. G VE-2021. The sequence continues at coordinate 536,494 of JAJQXH010000054.1, forward strand.
AATTAATAAACGATTTCAGGGACAGTCGTCCGTTCACTACTTTGATTCCTTGTATCCCTCTCAAGAATCGCCATATTCTCTTCATGCTCAGCAGATTCTTTTCTCCATTCGAGACGTGTTTGAAAAAGACTTGAGCTTCAGGTTTTTTGTTAAGCCGACTTTATCAAATCTCTGATTTTAGCAACGAAATCTGTTCTCAACAGGACGCCGACGAAAATTCTTGTGGCCTCCATGTGGTAGAGAATGCTGAGCGATACATAAGGTACTTTATATGTTAATCTTTTAAATGCGTTTTTTTCAGTAGTATTCCGATGCTGCATAATCGAGTGTTGAATCGAGAACGGGAGAGATTTGCGATGCGTCTTTTATACGGCTCCAATCGCATTCCTCAGGAAGATGAAGTGCAGTTTCAAGTTCCCCCGACGTTGCGGAGAACGATGATATTGTTATGCTTTGATTATGTTTTTTTGAATGTTGGCTCGGCTTATATAAATATAGAATATATTACTATGTATTTTGCACGGGTTTATGTCCCGTAAATTTTTCAACGTTTGAATAATCTCTGTTATATGTGCATTTTATTTTAGCCATGCCTTTCAAAAAAAGACGAATCAATGGTGACTCTGACAGCGAGAATTTGAGTGATCCAGATTGGAGCACAACGCAGCGTTCGCAAAAAAGAAAAACCACCCGCCACACATCAGGTGAGTTTTTTAAAAATCATGTTTGACTTTTAATTAATTCTGTTTTATTTTTTTAAAATTACTTTTGTTTTAGTTGGACAGTCAACACAGCAACATCCTTTTGAAAAAGATTCCAGTGCTGAAGACGATGATCCTACCTGGCAGAATCCTCGTGAAAGGAGAAACAGAAGCAGACGTCGTCAAAATGGTTTTCTTTATTTTTTCTTCTTAAATAACTTGTTTTGTGTTTAGGTGATTCGATTTCGCAAAGAGTTTCTGCATTTGTCATTGGCCAGAGGAGTTCATCTACAACTGTCACGAGGAATAAACGTCAACAAAGTATGCCGACTGCAGGTGAATACACAGGTACAGAGGGATTTTATCATGTTAAGAAGCATGTTAAGGTGAATTGAGCTCAGCTCATGCCCACAACAGCGATGATGATGACGAAGAATACATACCACGCAGAAGTACAGTATTATAAAGACAACTAAAATTTAATTATTTTAGGGCGCATTCCCGGATCGGTGTATCGAAAGAAGTGCAAAGCTGTCTCAACGAGCGAATCGGAAGAGGATGAAATTCATCCATCAACATGTTGGTGGAATTTGTTAGTTAATATAATACATTGGTTCAGTCATGGATGACCTCGTGCGAGCTCACAAGATCGAGTACAAGTGTAGTCTTTCGACACTTCGTTCCTGTCCGTATTGCAAGAGCATTCATTTCGATGAGACAGCATCTGTGAAGGACACCACATCAAGCGCAAGAAAAAAGAAACCCCCTCCGCCATGCTGTGATGATCTTCTGCAATACAAGCCTCACACTTGTTGTGACAACGGAAAGGTGTTCGTGCCGCCACTTCAGAAGCTGCCTCCTGAGATTTACTCTTTGTTCTTTGGCGATGTCACAGGATCAAGAAAGTTGAAGCAGAAGGCCATCACCTACAACACCTGCTTCTCCGTAGCGTCCATTCAACGCGACAAAGTGCAAGTTGCCCCGTTTGGGCCTCAGGTGTGTTGCGATTGTGAATTGCATAATATAACTAACGTTCAGGTTGAGAAGACTGTTGGACTTCATCGACATTTTGCGTCTACTGTGCTGCCAGCTGATGAAAATAGGCCACGATTTGGTAACTTCTATGTTTTTCAAGGCGACGAGGCCGTCAATCATCGCATGCGAGAATACAGCAAGCAGGAATTGGACGAACAGGTGAATTAACATGTTTAACAGTAAACTTTCTCATAGGTCGTAGCTCAGCTAGAGAAGTGTATGGAGCGTTGCTACCCGTGGGCGATCCTGTACAAAACGATGGGAAAACTTTTGAAGCAAGTTCGGAGCAAAGGAGAAGATGAAGACAAGATCCGGCTTCGCATCGTTGACGCAAGGATGGTAAAACCCGAAGATCTTCAAGAGGTATACCTTTTTAGCATACGGCAAATTGCCTTTTTCAGAACCACCCTGGAATCTATCGAGCGCCTCAGCAGCTAGGAGAACACGTGGCGTTATTCTACAGTTCCAGCCTTGAGCAAGACGTCACTCTGCCGGGATTGAACATTTATCCTCGCAGACGAAATTCCATCCCGAGGCCGATCTTCCCGAATGATCCTCGGGTATATACAATTCAATGTTTAAAAAAATCGTATTTTTGCAGATCAATTCTTTTTGTTACCCTCTTCTTTTTCCACACGGAGAAGTTGGATGGCAATTCAAGGGATTCACTTGCCGAGAACCCGCGATTGAGTTATGTCGATCGTCTTCGTGAGTATGGCAGTAAGAACCCAAGATGTGTAGACGACTGGGAGTTGGAGATCGATGCTGAAGAAGCTGTCACATCTGCCGGACCATTGCAACGTAGTTTCACAAAAAGGTATGTTCAACTAAGATTGTTACTCATCAACAACACTTTTTAGTTCTGATCCCAATGTTGAAGACTCTGCTGATGAAGAGACAGAAGACGATGACCTGCTAGACTCCTACTTGCATGAATCAGAGGTAAATTGTGTGCACACAGTAAACATACTGTATTTTCAGACAACGCACTTGACCACTCCAGATTCCCACGTCCGTGTACAAGAACGTGGTGGCGAATTTTACCCATGCGCTGCCGATCTTGGTCAGCATGAACCTATTACTGCTCCTGTTCTTACACCGGTATTTGACAAAGCTTGTAACTAATTATTCGATTGGTCAGGATATGGATGATGAGGACAACAACAACATTGATGATGACATTTTAGACGGTGACTTGCTGAGTGCGTTGGATCAAGAAAGCTACCCCATAACAATTGTAAGTTTATCATATTAAAATTTAAAAATATAGTTTTAAGGGAGATGATCCACACAGATCAACTTTGGAAGAAGAGGTTTCCGACGAAGAACAGCGTAGTGTAACTGGCGAGCACCAACAACCTGATCTCGATGAAGAAACTACAGTCGAAAGGGAACACGTTGACGATCACCGTTCAGAGGTAATTGTAGAGATTGTAAAGGTACCTGTAAGTTCAGCATCGCCGGTACGTGTCTTTGCGGCAGTGGGGCCTCTACATCCACCAGCATCGCGGAGTGATCATCGACAACAACGAGAAGAAGTTGTGGATCAGGAATCGCTTTTCCGCGTCCGGCAAAGTCGGACAGCTCTTTTTGATGGACCTTTGCACCCGCCTTTACCAGCAACGCAACAGTTTTCAGCGAGCACATCACACTGAGTTTATGACAAGCACACGGTTTGTTTTTGTAATCAGTAACAATTTCAAAAATATAGTTGTTTAGAAAAAAGTTTCTCGATGCCTTGCAACGACGAGCAACGCGTCATGGTCGCACGATCGGATGCGTTTCCTCTGTGCCGCACACTGTTCCTGGCTCGCCCCGTCACCTTCAGAAGCTCTTCGAACACACCGTCGCCATGTCTCGAACCCGCAACGGAAAGCCCGATCTCTTCATCACAGCCACTGCCAATGTTAATTGGCCGGAAATTCAGGTTAAACTGGCTGGAGCTTAAATGGTTAAATTTTTTAGAACAATCTCGAAATCGGTGAAACGTGGGCGGATCGACCTTTTCTGGTGAACGAGGTTTTTCACAAGAAGTTCAAGAAGTTACTGGATCTCATTGTTGGATGACCGTCAGATGCACCTCATGCTCAGAGACGTCGAGGTAAATATATTTTCTATCTATATGTTTTTAAAAAAAATATTTTTAGGTTTTTTCGGTCGTGTCAGATGGTACAGCTACTCCATCGAGTTCCAGCAGCGAGGCCCTCCTCATGCACACCTTGTAGTCTCTCTAAAGAACCACATCAAGACGGCGGATCAGATTGATCGCATATGCCATGCATATCTGCCAACTGGAGATTCTCCCAGAGACGTTGAGCTACGAAACCTTGTAGAAGGACTAATGATTCACAGGCCCTGCGACGACAATCCTACGGTAATTTTCAAAATATCAAATGTACTCATTTTTTTCAGGCGTACTGTCGTCTCAACAATCCGTCTCACTGGAAGCAGTGCAAGAAACATTTCCCGAAGGAGTTCACAACAACCACTCGCTTTGGGGACAAGAACTACCCGGAGTACAAACGACCGGATGACAAGGAACAAGCTGAGCTTAGTGGCGGTCACATAGCAGACAATCGGTTTGTGTGTTTCAAATGTTTCAAGAACTTCATTTATAGATGGGTTGTCCCATACAATCCCGAGTTACTCTACTTCTTCGGTTCGCATGTCAACGTGGAGATCGTGTCAAACTTGAGGGTTGTGAAGTATATATTCAAGTATCTTTTCAAGGTATTAAATTTTCATACAAAGTATTCAACTTTTCTTTAGGGATACGATCGTGTTTTGGTGGAAGCCATTACAAGTTGCAACGCTCCTGACACGGCGCACATGACGATCGAAGGGCATCTCATTTACTCCAAGGCTCTCAAGATCCCTGCTGGAGCAAAAATGGTACTTTATTTTGAAAACTAAACGAATTGATTTTATAGCAAAGACAAGCTCAAGCGAAGAAACTTCTGACCGAGAATGGAGTGAAATTGTGAGTCTCTAAAAAATTTTCTTTATTGTTTTTTGTTCAATAATATTTGTTTTTTTTTAGAAAGGACGCCCAGGGCAACCATGTTTTGGTCTACGACGAGTACTCGATGGTGGAAGACCAGCGAGCTTTAACGTCTTGTGAAGCCGCTTGGGAATTTGCCGGCTATCCACGCCATGGAGAGTCTCACGTAGTAGCTGACCTTTATGTTCACGGAGAAGGAGACGAACCGGTCACGTACAAGAGAGAAGAACAGGAAGCTATGGAGAGGCAACTTCAGGAGAACCCAGAAGTAAGGACGAGGTTCAAGGACTGGTTCGCTTTGAATCAACGAGATGCGGAAGCACGGTCTCTCACTTACGACCAGCTACCGAAGCACTACATTTTTAAGAACAGCCAGTGGCGCAAAAAACTACACAAGAGGTAATTTTTTTGCGGGTTTTCAAATTGTGCATTCAGGGAACAGTTGATCGGTCACATCAAAGCCGTACACCCGCGGAACAAGGACGTCTTCGCTATCCGCCTGTTAGCCACTGCTCAGCATGGACCTAGGAGCTTTGAGGAACTGCGCACTGTCCACGGAACAATCCAGCCAACCTTTGTATCTGCTGCAAAGGTAACCCAACATAGTTTTAACAGAACAATATGCAAAAATTCAGGCTCTGGGACTGATGAATGACCAACAGGAATGGGATATGGCATTGGACGAAGCTGCCGCAGAACGTGTCCCCGTCACTCTTCGTCGGATGTTCGCCACCATCCTCGTGTTTAACCCCGTGCAAAACCCCAACGAGCTGTGGAATTTGCACAAGGTTTTGCTTCTCCATAAGATCGCAATAATGTCATTATTCAGGAGAGCATGTTTGAAAGGAAAGCTGGGTGGAGTGATGACAAAAAAGAAGCTCACGCTTTGCATCACATTCAAAGTTTTCTACATGCTCATTTGACTTCCCTTGCTGACTTCGGCCTTCCCGGTAAAACATGCATGAAAAATTAACTCTTTTTAGCGATTAATGAAACGCTGCTGCCCACCGAAGACGAACTCATCAACGACTCCGGTTTTCATTCCACAAGTGTAAACGAAGCTCGACGTCAAGTCACTGTCCTTAAACAGGTAGCATTTGTTTTACTTTAATTTAAAACATCAGCTATTTTTAGAAGTTTAACGAGGAACAGAAGAAAGCGTTTTGTCGTATTGTGGAAGCCATAGCGGAGCCGAAGCACACTAAACCGTTCTTTTTGCAAGGCAGTGGAGGAACTGGGAAGACGATGATTATGAGCGCATTGTTTTACGAACTGACAGCAAAAGGACATAAAGTGACTTTAATGTTTTTATTTAGTTTAAACTTATTTTAAGGTGATGTGCGTTGCTCATACTGGTGTTGCAGCGCAGCTTCTTCCTTTTGGATGCACAGCTCACCGTGCCTTCCACATCCCACTTACCGTTGAGGAGAACATGCGTTGTTGTGGTGATCTCGAGAGCATCGAAGGTTAGAAAATACAATAATATTGAATTGTTCAAATTGCAATTTAGCCATTTCTCTCCAGCAAGTGGACGTGGTTATCTGGGACGAGGCGACCATGAGCGACAGGCGAATTCTTCAATCCGTGAATCTGCTCATGAGGGACTTGCATCCGGAGAATGAAGCCATGCAATTTGGTGGAGTGAAGTTTATCTTTGGAGGAGACTGGAAACAGACACTGCCTATTGTTCCTGATGTCCACGGACCGGCGATCGTCAATTACACGATGAAAGGCAGCGATTTGTGGAAACACGTTCAGGTTTTATTTTTCGCTACTGTAATACATGATAACTTCAGGTTGTTCCTCTTATGCAGAACATGCGAGCTAGGAGTGATCCTAACTTCGCAAACTGGCTTGCAGCAGTGGGCACTGGCTACGCCAATATCGACAGGGAGGAACCGAAATACGAAGATCAGCATGTGATGTTGGACTTCGGATCCCTTTTGGACAAAGAAGCCGAACTCATCTCCACGATTTTTGGCCCTCAAGACGTTCCGCAGAAGAAACGCCAAGTGTTCGAGACTTCATCCATACTGGCAGTTGACAACAAAACAACCTTTGACATCAACCACAAGGTGTTTTTTTGTTAATAAAAATAATTTTGAAAATTAAAGGTTTTGAAATTGCTGACCAGTGAGGAGCACAAGTTCTTCTCTGTGGACGAGCACGATCCCTCTCGTGGTTTTCTGAATTTGGACCCAGCTGTGTACCATGGCGAGACTCCAACAGGCATGCCACTTCATGAGTTGGAAGTCAAGGTTAGTTGAACATATGCCTTTTGTAATGCATCTGTCTTTTTAGAAAGGTGCTTTAGTCATCCTCCTACGAAACATCAACACTCAATTAGGATTGGTCAATGGGACTCGTATGATCATCAACGACATTGGTGAACACGTGGGTTCAAAAATCATTGTTTAAACATATGTGTTTTAGATCATTTGGGCCATTCCGCTTGGTGGAAACAGTCGTACTCCGAAACGCTGGCCTCTCACCAGGATGATGTTCATGCCGACGAATGTGCTTAGCCGAGAGCGCTCCTTCATTCGAACGCAGTTTCCAATTCGACTGGCCTTCGCGATCACCTGCAACAAGGCTCAAGGCCAAACACTTCAGCACGTTGGGATACTGCTCAGAACTCCATGCTTTTCTCATGGCCAGCTCTACGTCGCACTTTCTCGAGTGTGCGATTCTCGCAAACTGTTCATCTACAACTCGCATGGAGCAGGCGAAGAAGGCGAAGAGACACGGGCCAGCGAGCAGAAGATCACCAACAACGTTGTTTTTCCCAATGCTCTTGTATAATGGTTTTGCTCATCCTCTTTTTTCTGTGCTGTTTTTCACAAAACTGTCAATCTTCGTTTGGCGATCACCTTTTTTCAAGAAGTTGACATGTTTTGTTTTTGACAATTGTTCTGTTATTAATTTATGTAAGGCTCACTCTCTTCATAAATAAATTATCATGTGTTCGGTATTCACCACACAGGGTTAAATCTCTGTTAGTACTTTCACCTTGTTTATTTTTTAAAGTTAATCAATTTTAGTCATGAGTACGTCTGAAAAACAAGTGCGTTCTCCGCCTAGCACCAACTCGCCGCAAAAAAGGTTTTACTGCTCTTTTTTTAACGTTCCTCAACATTTTATTTGCAGAATGGCAGATGACGATGACACATCTCGTATTCCGAAAAAGCCCAAAATCATCTATGACTTTCTCAGCTCGTTCGAAAACATGTCCATTGGATTCGATCTGAAGTAAGTTTAAACAATTTTTCTATAGTCACCAATTCTAAATTTCAGCAGCGGAATCTTTGTTGTGCACTCAGTGGCTCATGTTGAAAAGACACCGAAAATCACCAATTTGGTGTTGGGAGACCAGAATGGACAGTTCGCAAGGTTCACCTGTTTCGGAGAAGATTCGGACAAGTGGAAGGACATTCCGCTGAACACAGTTAGTATATTTTTGAAGCTAACAATGTGCACTTCAGGTGATCGATGTGAGCAACTTTGCGTGGCATGCCGATGAAAAGCAGAAGAAGTTCAGCTCAGGTAAATATTATGGTTTCTTTAATTAAATATTCAATTCAAGCTGTCACTAGCGACTATTGTGGAACTCTCTCATCGCAGAGCTTTTACGAAGTTGTCGTCGAAGAGACCGCCAAGTTTCACAACCAGTTCGATAACGAGAACAAGCGCGTGTCTTCGCTTGCTGACATCCAGAGGAACAATAAGAGGTAAACATCTGGCAACATTCGTTCAAAAGCTTTTCTTTAGATTTGTTCTAAGGTTTCATAGCATTGAGACCAGGCAGAAGAAAGATGGCCAAGACTACCAAGTTGCCAAGTTTTAAACTTGCGATTTTGACTCTGTGGGAATCTCTTTCTTCGATAAAAACTACGACGACGTGAAGAAAATGTTTGTTGGCGGAAAGGTAAAACATTTGCTGGTGCAGCTATACTCTAATTTGAAAATTTCAGGCGTATCTTATCGAAGACACTGCCTTCTTCCAAGAACACACGAAGTTTTACGATGAGTGGTTCACTTGCCGTAAGGACAGTCGTTTTGCTGAAGTTGCGCACCCCACCGATGACATCGTGTTGCCCGCCATCACTAAAAAGGCGCCTCTCATCACTATGAAGGAATTGCTCAATAAGGAAATCATCGACAAGGCCGTTTTCAGTAAGCATGCAGTTTTTGATAAACATAATTAACTTAATTTTTAGGAATGAAGGCCTACGTTTGGACTCGCCCTGCTGGAGATGATGAGACTGTTGTCTGTGATACCACTAAGGATAACAACTTGACACTTCTGACTCTTGTGCATCACCAACAGATGATCGAGCTGGAGCGTGGAGATGAAATCGAATTTACGTTCCGCATCATCCAGAAAGGTTACAAGTTTCAAAAATTTGCCTTAAACTTTAACTTTCAGAAAGTCGCCGTGAACTCATGGTTGTGAGTGATTCTTTGACGAAGACCGGTGACAACAAGAAGATTCATACTGCCAACACAAAGTTCATCTGAATTTGTTCAGCAGACATTCTCACTTTTCCAGTTTATTCGAGTCTTGTTTGATATTTTGTTATTTTTCACAAAACCGTAAATCTCCCCCTAGCATTATTCAGAGTGTTGTTATCCATTCATGTTAGTATATCTGTGCTTTCAGTTATACATAGTTATCGTATGTTGTTAGTTGTACTTGATAGTACCAAGAATGGAATAAACTTTAATTGAAAATTAATGTTGCAATATTTGTTATACAAATCGTTTAAATATATTAAAAATAAACCCTCATGAGATAAGTATCAGAGGGACAATTTCTTTGCAAATCATTAAAAAAAACAGGAAGTAGATTACCGTAGTAATCTATATTTTCACCAAAGTTTCAAGGATAACATGGCTAACTTCAGGTTACACCTATTGTTGTTGCTTACGTAGGAATCTAGCGCGCGGAGCGCGCTAGTCACCTTCCTATATATAATGCTAACCGGGGCGTCAATTTTTTTTTAGTTTTTCAGTTTTTCTTGGTTTACTAGGTAGCTCCCGAGTTTCTAAGGTTCACTTCTTGGATTTAGAATTTTAAAAAATTTCTCCGTTTTTTAATGAATTTTCAAATCTTTTTTTCGAAAATTTCGAAGCTTCATTTCTCGGAGCTCCGTGAAGCAAATCGTCTGAATCTTTGCCTGTTGTTCTATTTTAGTAAGTCAAAGCTGTAGCCGCGATGGCAGCTAAATTCGCTCGCTGCGCGCCGAGATACAAAAGTGGGCGTGGCCTAAAAAGGGGGAAAAAGTTTTAGAGTTAGTATCAAAGCGTGTGTGGGTAATGTAGCTTAGCTATCCCTTATTTAAACGTATTGTGTCCCGACTCTTCTAATTGACGCTCAACGTTTCTGCAGCTCGAGGACTGTCAGTCGAGTGACCAGGGTTCGACTCCCCAGTGCGACCCATTTGCTTGGTTGTTGATGAATCGTTTTTGTTTTCTTAATTAGGACTTATATAGATGTAAGCTACAGAAAGATGTTTACTTTTTTCACAAATCTTCATTTTGAAAAAAGTGGGCGGGGCCACGCTCTCTGATTGGTCAATTTTATAAAGTGGGCGGAGCCAAGCTTCCTGATTGGCTAATTTTCAAAAACGATATTTGAACCTGATTTTGATTGCGATTGATGTATCAGACGAAACGCAACTATTTTAATTAAAGGATAATCACATATAGTTTTCGTTGAGCTCCGTAAATGTTGTTCATAGGGTTGACATGTCAACGTTGGAGAGGTCAGTCTTACATAAGGGGCAGATTTTGGGGCAGTGCCTCATATTTCGCAACTGAACGAGTTTGAAGTTTCGTAACAACAAAAGATCAATCGATCATATTTTGTAATTTGGGGCAGTGCCCCAAATTTCGCAATACTATATTTCGCTCTTTCAGCAGCAGGGGCTCCACGGTCACCTATTTCGCAATTTAACGAGTTCTAAGTAATGCTAAAAACGTCGATCGATAATATTTCTTAATTTGGGGCAGTGCCCCATATTTCGCAATACAATTATTAGCGCTTTCAGTAGCGGGAATTTAAAAGACTCAAAAACTGCTTTTTTTGCTATTCCTACGCGCTTTGCTATTTCGTAATGGAATGAAAGTAAAGTTTCGAAAAAAGCTTTTTTTAATAGTATCGTAACTAAGGTGAAACTTGTAACATTCTTCGTAATCTAAGAAGATTGAAGATCGCAAATGAATGAAAATCAAAAAAGCGAAACTGCAGATCTAATGAATGTGCTCCATGTCGCGAAGAAATGCATCGCGAAGCTCTCTAGTCACCTTCCTATATAAAATGCTTTACGGGCGTCCCACTTTTTTTTTCGATTTCTCCAGTTTTTCTTCGCTTACTAGCAAGCTCCCGAGTTTCTAAGGTTCACTTCTTGGATTTAGAATTTTAAAATGTTTTTCTGATTTTATATGAATTTTCAAATCTTTTTTTTTTCGAAAATTTCAAAGCTGCGTTTCTCAGAGATACGTGAAGCAATCCGTTTGAAATTTCGCAAGGCATCATCAGTTTGTAATAAGATGCTATAGCCGCGACGTCAGCTCAATAGGCGCGCGCCGCCCCGCGTTATAAAAGTGGGCGTGGCCTAAAAGGGGCGCACTTTTTTCGAGCTACGAAGCGGAAACTTTGCCAGCGCCTAGCTTATGGTTCCCTTAACAAACCTATTTGATAATAAAGTTTCAAAATGTTTTTGAAGCTTTTTATACACCAACTACTATCAGTCTCGCGACCAAAGTTCGATTCCCCGCTGCGGCCCTCTCGCTTTGTTGATAATGAATTTCTTTTGTTTTCTTATTTAGGACTTATATAGATATAAGCTACAGAATGATGTTAAAAGTTTTCAAAGATCTTCAATTTTAAAAAAGTGGGCGGGGCCAAGCTCTCTGATTGGTCAATTTTGAAAAGTGGGCGGAGCCAAGCTTTATGATTGGCTAATTGTCAATTTTAGCGTTTGATTGTGTTTATAATAGCAATCGATGCCACGAATGAATATCAACAGTTTGTTTTTGCATACCTGTTGACAAGTCAACTTCGTATAATCTTACGTAAGGCGATCACTTTCTCTGCTCTCTCACCCTCTCACCAAATTTTCTCTTACGTAAGAGGGTTACTGTAGATTAACGGACACTGCCCATTAAACTACAGTAATCCAGTGACGTCATTTTCTCTGCGTCTCTCACTATCTCATCGCCTGTTTCGAAACGTTTCGCAAATCTAAGGTAGTGCCGGAGAATGACGTCATAGCTACCGTAATCCTCTTACGTAAGACATCTCGGAAGAAACGGCAGTGCCCGTTTCCTTTTTCTCTGCTTCTCTTACTCTCTAACCTATTTTCTCTGCGTCTCTTACTCTCTACGCGATGACGTCATAGCAACCGTAATCCTCTTACGTAATTTCGCAACTAAGGCGAAACTGCTTTAATGTTTTGTAACATAATGATATTGAAATTTCGAAATAAGCTTCCTATGCTCATTTCGCAACTAAGGCGAAAGTGCTTTCCTGTTTCGTAACCAAATGAGATTGGAGATCGCGAATAAATCCCAATAAAAAAAAGCGAAACTGCAGATCTAATGAATGTGCTCCATGTCGCGAAGAAATGCAGCGCGAAGCTCTCTAGTCCTTTTATATAATTGGCAAATGTCCGTGACTTTGTCATCGATGACTTTTGATTTTCTTTCTTATAGTGTGTTCATACAATACTACTACCTAAATGTAGCACGCCGGTAAAACTTCAAAGGTCCGCGATTTCATCTAGCCGAATGGCAACGCTCCCAACACGGATAAAACGGTCGAGGGTTCGACTCCCCGAAGCTGCCCATTTCTTTTGCCCGAACGAAATCGACTGTTGATATAGGTCATTAGTCTTGGGGTACCGTGCACTACGTGAGCATTTTGTTCCCGCACCTGGGTCGCGTCGCGCGCCTGTTTCAGAAAATCGATAATTAAGAATTTTTACGAAACGAGCCAAAATTTTATTATGTGGTTCCTCTACCCAAGATTAGCTCACAGGCAAACGAATATCATATTATGTCCAAGCAGACGCTCACCAACCAACTTCGGGTTACGGTATGCGTTGAATCGAAAATGTGATACGCAATTGAGTATTCGGTGTTAGGCGGTCCGTTAGTCTGGGTCTAACAACAATGATGGTCCAAAGGCGTCTCTCTGCCTAAGCAAGTTTTGATACAGTAAAATACGTTGATTTGTTACGTAATATTGCGAAATACGTAAGTGGGTTACTGAACTTTTGCCGGTAGTACCCATAAAACTACACTAACCCTCGATAACGTCATACTCTGGCTGTGACAGAGAATTGAAAAATAGTGCCGCTGAGCAATTTGGGTTAGGCTGAGCCTCTTTGTTGAAACAAAGAGGCTTTTTCATCATCTTCGGTACTGCCCAACATATGACAATTAGTGAGCGTGTCCACTTACGTAAGATCTTCTACTGTAAAGTTACTGTAGCCCTGCCTAAAAGTAGACACTGCTGTGTTTTTCGTAAACTACAGAAATCTCAAAAAATTCGCACTCTGGATGATGATGTCACAGTAACCAAACCCAAAACAAAGCACTGTTTTGTTTCTAACTCTATCATCTCTCTCTCTATCGGATTACTGTATGAAACTTATAAACTAGGCACGTTTCTATCCGCCCCGTGAGATTTCGTCATCTTGGGCACTGCCCAACATATGTAAATTAGGGCGCGGAGCCTGTATCTTGGGCACTGCCCAACATATTC
>JAJQXH010000054.1:552500-595000 GCA_022343465.1 Oscheius sp. G VE-2021
AGAAGGAGAGAGAGAGAGAGAGAGAGAGAGAGAGAGAGAGAGAGAAAGAGAGAGAGGGAAGAGAGAGAGGGATTAAGCTGTGAGATACATTAAGAGGAAGAGAGAGAGGGATAGGGGAGGGATAGAGAGGGGAGGGAGAGAAGGAGAGAAAGAGAGAGAAAGAGAGAGGGAGACGAAGAGAGAGAGATACGGGAGGGGGCGAGGGGGATATAAAGAGATGATAGAATGAGGTAGAAAGAGTAAAAAGGAAAAGAGAGAAAACAGAAAGGGTGAGGGATTAAAAGAGCAAAAAAGAGAATAGAGATTAAGAGAGAGGGGAAGAGATGAACAGATGTGAGAGAAAGAGAGGAGGTCCATTATTCCTTACACCTATGTGGGTGGTCCGTTAGCCCCTCTGCATCAACATGGAAAATCTATTTTTCTTCTCCACATACAGGGGTGATCCCTCAACCTTTCTCCGCTCGTTAATGCCAGCGCGAGGGCCGCCGAAAGCGGCCCGCGCGCTGGTACTGAATATAGAGGCGACATTTGAACAAGGTCGCCAGATTTAGGGGAGGCGGCAATCTCCCCCGAATTGATAGGCGCCGCGCCATTTGGGGGAGATTGCTCACTGCCCAGATTTAGAGTCTAAAAAAACTAATCAACATAACAAGTTAAACATTCCACAAAAACTTACCTAGTTGTAGGGAGTCCACAGCCAATACGAATGTTCAAGAAAAAGTTATTGGTTAAAAACCACAAAATGATAACTTGAGAATAAGTGGAAAGACAATTTCTAGTCAGGCAAAAAGGATTGCCCGATGCGGGATTCGAACCCGGGTCGTGAGATTTAGAGTCTACAGTGTGCACCATTACACCAAAGGGGCGCCGCGCCCCCAATTGAAAATTCAGGGTTTCGCCCGCATTTGTTTATTTTTCAACGAAATAAGTTGAAACTGGGCGCGCCGCGAGAGACAAAGAATATCAATATACTGTGAAAATTTGATGGTCATAGCTTTATCCGTTCACTCGTAGCAACATTATATGCGACGGGAGACATCGCCGTCTTAGGCAGCGGAGAGGAATCAAACAACCGCGCAGCGCTACGCGCTGCGCGCAATAAAGCTGATTTAACAATCTCACAGGTCCCAGGCTTCTGACTTATGGCAATCGACCCTTGGGGAAAATGTTCCGTTGTTCCGTTGCTCATTCTTCCATTTCAGAACTGCTCTACTGATGTTCTGCAGAAGACTGATGCATTTCTGAAGCCTGATGTCCTGCGTCGACCCGTCATGCTGAACACCTGCCGGGTGTTCAGCATGACCATTGCTGTCTGTTTATTTTGTGTGATAGGTTTAGTAATAAACTTCGAGCGCAAGCTGAGTTCCGTGGGGTTTAAAGACGTCACTATGTTTGAATAATCACTACGCTCTTCTACGGTTGATACGAGGAAACCACCGCTGCGCATTTGTGGGCCAACCTCGAACCGCGTGGCACCTTAACATCTTATTATGGCGAGCACAGCCGGGAGAAGATAGCGCCTGAAACATAAGCTATCCCCACATGGAGATAAGTGCGTGAAAGTAGCGATAGTGTGTATGCGTGTATGTATCTATGAGTGTATGAGAAAAGAAGGGGGTTAGGGTGTGCGAATGTGCATATGGGTGTGTATGTGTGAACAAAGTCTCACTTGTTAACCTCACCTTTTCTTTTGCATCTCTTTCCTTTAAGGCATTGATCAGGTCTGAAATGAGAAATCCGTTTATGGGATGATGCTCCCGATCAAACGCACCTATCAACTGGTAATTGATGATTTCATCCCAAAAAGCGTATTCCCTGTTGCACGTAGGACACTTCCTATTTTCGATTGCTCGGCAGCAGTTGATACAAAGGGTATGCCCACAGGTACCCGTCACCGGCTTGAAATCTTGGTCATCTAAGAAAAAAATCAGAAAAATTTAATATCAATTTTACCAAGATAATTGGTGCAAATCGAGCACTCAACCTCCATTTTCAACAGTGGAACTGCAAACAAGAATAAGGGGAAAGTGACAATTAAAAAAAAGAACTTTGAAAAAACTTCTCTGAAGGATACAAACAAGAAAAGGAAATGTGTATGCGCCGATTGACGGCGAAGTGAAAAAGGTTAGGTGAAGCAGGCACCAACTAAGACCCCTTTATTTGTTAGCATAAGATAAGAAAGAGACCGGCATGCGGTGACTACACCTTTGGCGTTTATGAAACTGCAAATATGGCAACATCAATAAATTACAAATTGGCTTGACGATCCGAACAAATGTGTCATTCGCTTATCAGAGGCTGAAACAGCATCGCTTCTTCTTTTCGATTCATCTAGTTTTTAGCCTTGCCTCCTGCAGATACTTTTTTAATCTTTACATATGACAAGCGCGAATTTCTGACAATAACGGCTTTTATTCCTAAACTTTACAGCAGAAGAGACCACTGCTACATTAATTTTTGCAGGCGTTTCTTCTCAGAACTGAAATAAAAGTAAGAATTTAAAAATATGAAATCAGAGTGATAACAGTTCTCTCTTTCTTTTTCTCTCTCGATCTCTCTCTCTTTCTGTGTGTTTCTCTCACTGTTACATTTTCAAAACTCAAAACTTTGGGTGGATGCAAATCGCTTTAAACATATTTTTACAGCGGCATAATAGGCGCATAAGTTACAAATAGACATAAACACAAAATAAAATTATAAAAGAAAGATTCATTTTTTTCGTGACCATAATTGTTTCGAAAACAGTAATCAATAATTCCAGATATCTTATTCAACGTATTTCCATTTTAAAGTATCCTTGCACAGATGAACCCCATAATTAGATCATCACGCAAACTTCCGTATTCTCGTTTCCCGCGATATCGTTCCATTTATGGGGGGACTTTACCTTCCTGAAATTTAACACCTACTAGTATTAAAAGTAAAAGTACCCGAAGGGAATTTGAAGGCAGTTCTCGCTGAAAACAACTTTATTATTCCTTCGCAAGCTTTTCTTACTCAGAATTATTTTTCGGCTCTCCAGACGCCCAGTTTGTATAACTCAAGGGCCTTTGAGTGTAATCCCATATAAATCTCCCGTTAGATTTGGTGGCTCCCAACCACATAGCTCCGAAATAGTTAATTCTGCCGACTGTATCATATTTCTCTTCAAATTGTTTGACTGATTTGAATTCGTTTTCTATGGCGTCTGAAAAAATCGGGAAAAATTAGTTTTTACCAAGAAATATACCACTGATGACATTTTGTTCCAATTGACTTTCGACAGGGGCCAGGAATGTGTTTGGCATGTTTTGGCAAAACGATTTAGCTCTAGTGTTGTTCCAGCCAGTGTACCAGCCTTCGATATACTGAGTTTTCTTTGGATCCTTTTCGTTTATAAAAACCTAGAAGCGTTAAAGACTTTTAAGAATTTTTTTTTGGCTAACATATTTATTTCGGCAAAAAAAATTATTTTTTGGTAAAACGTTTTTTTTTGTTGGTAAAACGTTGCACAGAGACTCGATTTTAAAGATCTTTGATTTTTCGCGCGCCGCCTGAGATACTGTAGCGCAAGCAGAAAATGATTGAACCATTTTCAGCTGCATGAAAAACAAAACCTTAAACATATGTTTTTTTTTAAATTTTTTTATTTATTTTCAACCTAAGTGGCTTCACTTAAGAAATCTTTTATGTTTAGAAACTTTGGTACCGTACCTCAAAAATTGACTACCATAATAATCTTACCTTGTAGCATATGGTAGTTCCGTCTTGACGCTTGTGTTCCACCCAATCGAATAGGAAATGTTTATTTGGAGAGTTGGGTTGGTTACAATTTGGTTTTGGCTGAAAGGGAAAATTCATAGATAAGAAATTAGGATTTATATATCGCAAAATAAAAAATGATTTTGCTTATTTTTGCGTCAATGGCGGTGTTTGTAAGCATAAAAGAGCTATCGAAGCCATATTTCTTTTTACTTAAGCCATATTTCGTTTCACTTTCGGGTCACTTACCGTAACCTGAAACCGAAAATCGATATTGATCCAAAATCCATATAGTTGCTTTCGCAACTTTTGGAACAAATCGAAGACTACTACCGAATCGAAAAAGTCACTGGCAACCAGTAAAATTTAAGCCAAAAGACAGTATTTTATAGATTTTGACAACAAAAAAAAACAATAAAATGTCTTACAGTTGTAGTTGCTGACGTCGACGTTGTAGTCGTTGTACTTGTACTAGTTGTGCGCATCCTTTCTCTCTTCTCTTTTATAAAATCCGTTTTTACTTGTTTGTATACCACATATTCACTTCCCACATCTTTGGAACAAATGTATCCATGCCTACATCTTTCAAAAGTTTTTTTTCAAAAGTTAACCGGTTACTATTAACGGCAGCTGTGGTATACCCCAAGTAAGAATTTTTTCTTCCTTTCCTCCACAGCACCAAACTTTGTGGTTTGGCAGAGTTTTGTATTTTTGGTGACCATCTGAAGTAGTCGACTACGGAATTGTCGTGGAGTTCCCATTTGGTGGAGAATATGCTTCCGCCGATCCAAAACGAGTTAATTAGTTTTTGGGGAAGGTGGCCTGGAATTCAATTTTGGGCAAAAGAGATTGGGCCACATTTGCCTAAAAGTGTCCTAATATCGTCATCATTGTGGGCAACGAATAAGGTAGATTGATAATGTTTTAAACAGTTTCTAGAGGCTTTGACGATGTTTACTTCTGAAAAATAGCTAAAACTGTAAAGAAATAGAGAGAAGTTAGAGAGAGAGAGCGACAGGACGTACTCTGGTCGATAATGTTTACACATTTAGTTCCGATCTTCTGTCCATCGCAATTTCCAATCATTTCTGAAACAATTGCGGCTTTTTTACTAAAAAGGGTAATTCACTAAAGACACACTGTGCCGTAATTGATTTCTGTGAAATTCCAAGAAGGTTAGCCGCTTTGCCTTTGTATTCCCTACTGACTTCCGTAAAAGGCAGGGCAATGTCCGAACATTGTTTTCTTTCAGGAATAGCAGCAAAACAAATTTCCTGAAAAGTTTCAGTATTCTTTTACTGCCACAAACCAATGATTCGTCAAAATGGGTACGGTAAGGTAAAGCCAGACATTTTAGTTTCACGAGAGTCACTGAAATAGATTAAATTTTTTGATTGAAATTGTCTTTCTTTACCCATAGAGGCAGGCACATTTTTATAACTGGAGTTATTTGGTGAGTCCGAGCCACTAGATCGGAGCCATTCTCCAATTTCCATTCCGTCGAAGCTTTCACCCAAACGGGCTAGAAGGAACTATGGAAGAAAAGGTAATTGATCTCTCACCAATATGTGCAGAATCATGTAGGAATCAGAGGAAATACAAGCAATAAGATCGTTTTAATAGCGGCGAAATTTTCCCACGCGTAATTGTTGCCGCAAATGGCCGAAAAAGGTGTAAAACAACACACGGTTTGGTATTGATTGTAAGGCTAAGCTTTTTTCACAAACACACTATACACTGGTAATTAAAGGGAAATTGAGAGAAAATAAGAGAGAGAAACCAAAACAATATCCGGTAGGGTAACACCAGGGCCTATGTGTTAAGATGTCAGTAAATATCGAGCAGGCCAGTGACATAGATTTTGCCCAAAAGTTGTCAACAATCATTATATAGGCTAAATATGACATTCTGAAACTTTTGGGTCAATATCGGGGGTTACGGTAGGTGACCCGGGTTACAGTAACTTTCTTCAAACTCAACCAAAATTCAAAAATAAAACATGAATCGATAGCTCTCGGTGTACTGACAAACTTAGTAATTGACGGCAAAATAAGTTTTTCCTGAAAATTTTTTCACTTGAGCCCAAAAACTCGAAAAAATGGGAAAATATTTGTTTTTTGCGTTTTCTGAAAAATTTTATCAAAAGTGCGGGTACATTCACCATATTAGAAAAATTCTACGCATTTTTCTGAGTCTTTTGAAAAAAACGACTTTGAATTTTGAGCTACTTTTGAGACTTTGAAAAAATTCTGTGTCACTGGCCTTAAGGGCCTCGCTCGACTTTTACTGACATTGTCTCTTAATGCGTATGTAAAAAACGAAGTATTTCTGTCTCTCTATGTCTCTCTTTACTTCTCTCTCTCTTTCTCTCACTGCCTCCATCTTCATCTCTCAGTAGTCTGCCTCTCCCCTCTTTGTCTTCCTTTCTTTATCTGTGTGTGTGTGTCCCCCACTCTCTATCTGTATGTCTCTCTTGCTATCTGTTTCATGTATTTCTCTGTCTTTATCCCTCTCCGCCTTTCTTTCTCTATCCCTTTATCCCACACCCTCTCTCGTCGCCTCTCTCTCTTTCCCTGTATTTCTCCCTGTCAGAGAGCCACCGCCACATGAATTGAAAACTTTTCAAGAAAGGCTCTCTCCGTTACGTAAAAATCTCCCCTACGTGAAACACCCAAATGAAGGCCACATTTCACTCGCCCGCGTTCCCTCGACCGGTCGCCATGTTCCTCCTCCTCTTCTCCGTCTCCACCTCCCTGGCCTCGTTGGCCTTTGTCCTCTTCTTCTGCGCCAAGAAGAAGGAATTCGACAAGGTAAACCTCCCCCTTCTCCTATTTTCCCGCCTCAATTTGAATCCAACCTTCCAAAATGATTCACTTTCCAGCTGAAGCCAAAGTCTCCACCGAAATCGCAGATCGGCGAGACGGACAAGGCACTGAAGGCGGCGAAGAAGACGAGCGGCAGTGGAGGGACCGGAGGAACGGCGGAGAGTGAGAAGAAGGCCGACGGAGGACAGCAGAGGTCCGCAGACGACATGGAGACCGTCGACGGCTGCAAGAGCAACTGGGGAGAGGTGCAGAACGTCGCCAAGTAGAAGAATAAAGTGCCATCATAAAGCAATAAAGTGTCATCATCAGTGTGTTTCCACAAGGTCTTCGGTGTTTTTTGTTTCTTGGAACTTCTGCAACGATTGAAAGACAAGAATCACTCAGATGGTGGCTGGAGAATTCCTTGCAACAAAACTGCAAGAGAAAAAGAAGACAATGTCAACTGGAAACTTTACTGAATTAATGTACGCAAAAGAGATGCATTCACGAGGGAGGGAGCAGAATGGGGGAATGTACAATGACCCGGAGAGGGGAGGCGCTGGGTACGGTAGACTATTCTTCTGTGGCTCGGAGGTAGCCTAGTCGCACTCGGCCATCGGTTCCTGGACGGCGGCGCCAATCGACTGGCGGAGAAAGAAGGAGAGAGAGAGAGTCAGAGATGCTGAAATTTTCAATTATCGATGCCCAAAATTAGCCTACTCCTTTCACGCAAAGTGAAAGTCTACGTGGCCTCCCTCCCCTTTCTCCTCTCATTCCCTCCCTTCCCTCACCCCCGTGCGGTAGATGGATCCTCTCGCCTCCTCTCCCAAGTTCCAGAAGACGCAGCAAAACCGCAAGTCTCCCCTTCCCAAGTCCTCGTCTCCCTACGGTATGTCTTCTTTTGCCTTCAAACTACCTGACTCCCCCCCCCTCTCTCTCTCTCTCACTCTCTCTCGACACATTTCAAATGGTATCTCTTTAGCTAACTGGCCTTCTGTTGCCGTTGTGGACAGGATGAAGGTTCCGGACACTCCTCATACGGCTCCGGAACATAACAGTGCAAAGAAGGTTCCGGTGGTCCCATCGGCCACCACTCCTCATTACTCTCCCATGGCGGTCACGGCTCCTATCCTTCCCAGTGCGAAGACTCCGTTGGTGGCGACCACCCCGATTGTTCCGAACACGGCCACCACTCCTCAGGTACGGGTGGTCCTTCTCTCTCTCTCTCTCTCTCTCTCTCTAACCCCCTCTCTCTCCAGGTCATCTCCACTCCTCACACCGCCCGAGTCCCTACCGTCAACACCGCCATCTCCCCTCTCCCTCCCACTGCCTCCCCCTACCTGACGGTGGCCACCACCCAGAGCAGCATTGTCAAGTTCACCCCGATTCTTGGAGGAGCCACTTCGCAGAATGTGACTGAGTCCATCAAGGCGTGAGTGCCGCTTTGGGCAACATCAGGCCGCTTTAGCATCGACTTTGATGAGGACCTCAGGTTGAGCAAGGATCACATGGATATCATTAAGAATGACTTTGCTCTTCAGAGACAGGCGGAGGGGAAGGCGATGAGCCGTGATGATGTGGTGAGGAGAGAGAAAGAGAAAGAGAGAGAGAGAGAGAGAGAGTGAGAGAGAGAGAGAGAACTACCGTAACCCCTCCTTCAGAATGCCTTCACCTACGTGGAGGAGCACCGCCAGCACATGCAGACGAGCCTTCAGGAGTGTGGCCGCCACCTGGATATGATGATCGGCAAGCGGTACATCTACGTCACGGATGCTTTGCAGGTAGATTTGGCTGATTTAAAGGTCTAAAAGTTGGATTATAGACCCTGGAGCAGGTGGTTTCGATGGGTCTCATCACGGAGAAGGAGGTGGTCCTGTCGCACGATGTGGAGAAGCTTCATGCGGTAAGAGGGAGAGGGAGAGAGAGAGAGAGAGAGAGAGAAAGAGTGAGAGAGAGAGACAGAGACAGAGAGAGAGAGAGAGAGAGAGAGAGAAAGACATTTAGGCGTCCAGCTCGGATGTGATCACCGTCCACTCGCTGTCGAACATCGTGCGGAAGATCCTCCTCAGCCGCAGTGGAACGCAGAAGTGCTGATTGGACAACAGCCAATCGATATCGATTTGTAAATGATGTCATTACGAGTTATAAATCGTCTGCGGGGGTTGTTTTATACCAAAATTTCACAAATACGCATGAAAAACCTATTTTTTATTGTTTTACAACACGTTTTTGTGAAATTATTTTAGTTTACTGGGAAATTATTCAAATAGAACCATAAAACCATAATTATACTTCATATTCAGGGTTACGGTGGCATTCAAATATTATCTCCAATTTGATTACTGTAGCTGCAGTTTGATTACGGTAGTTGCCCTTTAATGACTGCTGGTTACTGTATAGCAATAGTTTTCGCACCAATTTGTGGGTTACTGTAGTTTCTAGATCATTAAATGAATTACAGTAAGTTATCCACCAATATTTGGGATACCGTATATGATATAGTATCATTGATGGATTACTGTAGTTTGTAACTTTTACAGTTTTTTTTCGTTGGGTTACTGTAAGTTCACATGGATCTGGATTCTGCAGGGATTAGAAGAAATCTCCCTTCGACGGCTGCAAGAGCAACTGGGGAGAGGTGCAGAATGTCTCTCTCTCTCTCTCTCTCTCTCTCTCTCTCTTTCTCTCTCTTTCTCTCTCTCTGTCTCTGTCTCTCTCTCTCTCTCTCTCTCTCTCTCTCTCTCTGGCTCTCTCTTCTCTCTTCTCTCTCTTTCATTCTGTCTCTCTCTCTTTCTCTCTTTCCCTTTCTCTGTCTTTCTCCCGTCAACTGGCATAAGCGACCTCTAATTTACG
Organism: Oscheius sp. G VE-2021; assembly: GCA_022343465.1. Lineage (NCBI taxonomy): Eukaryota > Metazoa > Nematoda > Chromadorea > Rhabditida > Rhabditidae > Oscheius > Oscheius sp. G VE-2021. The sequence goes on from JAJQXH010000054.1 coordinate 561,899, forward strand.
GCCTCCGTCTGGCGAACAGTTGCCCCTTGCCCAACCGCCAAAAGGGGGCGGGTATGGCTGGTGTCACTGGCCTCATTAAGGCCCCTCACTCTTTACCTCCCCTCTTCCTTCCTTGACCATTCTTTCCCTCCCCATTTATGATTTTTCTTGGTTCTTTTACTTATCTAATTGATCTACACATTAACTTAATTCTATACATTCTTTCCAGATCATATATATCTCAATTTTTAACACAAGAAAAACGTAATTATTTGGCCGAAATATCTCCGTTCCCTGGATAAAATGAAGTAACTATTTTGTCATCTAGGCTTACTAACATGATTTTAGATGGGCTCAGCAGATTCCGGAGAATAAGGCTCTGAAGAAAGCGAACCTGATGAGAGTGGCTCTCTATGCTCACTCACAGGTTAGCAGAGAGAGAGAGAGAGCGATTTAGACAGAGAAAGAGAGATTTAGACAGAGAAAGAGAGATTTAGACAGTGAAAGAGAGATTTAGACAAAGAAAGAAGGATTTAGACAGAGAAAAAGAGGTTTAGACAGAGAAATAGAGGTTTAGACAGAGAAATAGAGGTTTAGACAGAGAAATAGAGATTTTGACAGAGAGAGAGAGAGATATTTAGACAGAGAAAGAGAGATTTAGACAGAGAAAGAGAGATTTAGACAGAGAAAGAGAGATTTAGACAGTGAAAGAGAGATTTAGACAAAGAAAGAAGGATTTAGACAGAGAAAAAGAGGTTTAGACAGAGAAATAGAGGTTTAGACAGAGAAATAGAGGTTTAGACAGAGAAATAGAGATTTTGACAGAGAGAGAGAGAGATATTTAGACAGAGAAAGAGAGATTTAGACAGAGAAAGAGAGATTTAGACAGAGAAAGAGCGATTTAGACAGAGAAAGAAGGATTTAGACAGAGAAAGAGAGATTTAGACAGAGAAAGAGAGATTTAGACAGTGAAAGAGAGATTTAGACAAAGAAAGAAGGATTTAGACAGAGAAAAAGAGGTTTAGACAGAGAAATAGAGGTTTAGACAGAGAAATAGAGGTTTAGACAGAGAAATAGAGATTTTGACAGAGAGAGAGAGATATTTAGACAGAGAAAGAGATATTTAGACAGAGAAAGAGAGATTTAGACAGAGAAAGAGAGATTTAGACAAAGAAAGAAGGATTTAGACAGAGAAAGAGAGATTTAGACAGAGAAAGAGATATTCAGTGAAAGAGAGAGAGAGAGAGAGAGAGAGAGAGAGGGAGAGAGAGAGAGAGAGAGAGATTTAGACAAAGAAAGCGAGATTTAGACAGAGAAAGAGAGATTTAGACAGAGAAAGAGATATTTAGACAGAGAAAGAGAGATTTAGACAGAGAAATAGAGGTTTAGACAGAGAAAGAGAGATTTAGACAGAGAAAGAAGGATTTAGACAGAGAAAGAGAGATTTAGACAGAGAAAGAGAGATTTAGACAGAGAAAAAGAGGTTTAGACAGAGAAATAGAGGTTTAGACAGAGAAATAGAGGTTTAGACAGAGAAATAGAGGTTTAGACAGAGAAAGAGAGATTTTGACAGAGAGAGAGAGACAGATATTTAGACAGAGAAAGAGATATTTAGACAGAGAAAGAGAGATTTAGACAGAGAAAGAGAGATTTAGACAGAGAAAGAGAGATTTAGACAGAGAAAGAGAGATTTAGACAGTGAAAGAGAGATTTAGACAAAGAAAGAAGGATTTAGACAGAGAAAGAGAGATTTAGACAGAGAAAGAAGGATTTAGACAGAGAAAGAGAGATTTAGACAGAGAAAGAGAGATTTAGACAGAGAAAAAGAGGTTTAGACAGAGAAATAGAGGTTTAGACAGAGAAATAGAGGTTTAGACAGAGAAAGAGAGATTTTGACAGAGAGAGAGATATTTAGACAGAGAAAGAGAGATTTTGACAGAGAGAGAGATATTTAGACAGAGAAAGAGAGATTTAGACAGAGAAAGAGAGATTTAGACAGAGAAAGAGAGATTTAGACAGAGAAAGAGAGATTTAGACAAAGAAAGAGAGATTTAGACAAAGAAAGAGAGATTTAGACAGAGAAAGAGAGATTTAGACAGAGAAAGAGAGATTTAGACAGAGAAAGAGAGATTTAGACAGAGAAAGAGAGATTTAGACAGAGAAAGAGAGATTTAGACAAAGAAAGAGAGATTTAGACAAAGAAAGAGAGATTTAGACAGAGAAAGAGAGATTTAGACAGAGAAAGAGAGATTTAGACAGAGAAAGAGAGATTTAGACAGAGAAAGAGAGATTTAGACAGAGAGAAAGAGAGATTTAGACTTTTAAGATCAGAAATGGCTATTTCGTGGACGATCAAACTGCTCACCACATCTGCAAGCCGTTCACCTTGGGGCGGAATGTGGTCGCACAACTGAAGTTCCATTTGGTTAGCGCCTATAATTTCAAGGTTTTAAACACATTTTTAGCCGCTGGAACCCTGACTCGTCTTGTCCCCAGCTCCATGGTTCAATTTCTTCAGGAAAGAAAGAAGAGAAAGAAAACGCGAATGCTTGGGTAGCTAGAAAGTGGCAGGCCAAGAAGTCGACTGAAGATGAGACGAACCAGAAGCAGCATGTAGACGTGGAGCTTCTGCAGAAGATGAACAAGCAGGAATAGACATCTGTTCCATAGTTGAATTTGTGTTTTTATCTTTACGGTCTCATTTTTGCAACCAAATAATTTTTTACATTTTTGTTGTTTTTCCTCTCATTAAATCAGGGTGACCGGTGTTTTATTGATTTTTTGAATCATAGTGGTAGGCAATGAATTTTACAATTTTTTATTTCTTGCTTTTGCTATAGTGGTACTTGTCATTTACAAAGCCAGAGGTGTCGTGACGTGTCATCACGATACATTCTATCTTCCCGTCCCGGCGTCGGGATGAGTCAGTATCCTTTCTATCCGTCCTTCTGTCCTATCGCTCTCACATTCTCTCTCTAGATCCTTTATCTCTTTACTCTCTATCTCGTCTCTACATAGCCATAGATACCATAGAATAAATATATAGAAACCCTAGACCTGTTCTCCGTACTAGTATTGGACCACGTCCAAACAAGAGGTTCATTACCGTATCCCTCAGCTTTTTCAGACAAATTTTCAAATGGTTGCAGTCTAGTTTTGTCTAAGTGATGCCTAAGTGCTGTATTCAGTCGTTCCATTCATCCGATTCTTTGCGAAAACGCGCGCTAAATCTGAAACAAAGGCTTGGGTTTGAATCTGCCAAGAACGGGCGGCTGGCACCACTTATGACCATAGTCTAGTCGTACCAGCCGCCGTCATTCAGCTAGAAATACAACGGACTGCTCTCTCTCTCTCTCTCTCTCTCTCTCTCTCTCTCTCTCTCTTTCTGTCTCTCTGTCTCTCTCTGTCTCTCTCTGTCTCTCTCTCTCTCCCTCTCTCTCTCTCTCTCTCTCTCTCTCTCTCTCTCTCTCTCTCTCTCTCTCATCAACTGGCATAAGCGGTGCCTAATTCACGGCGTCTGGCGAACACTTGCCCCTTGCTCAACCGCCAAAAGGGGCGGGTATGGCTGGTGTCACTGGCCTCATTAAGGCCCCTCACTCCTGACCTCCTCCCTTCCAAGCCTCCTTGGCTCTTTCTTGGCTCCATTTCTCATCACACCTTAACTTAAGTATATATACCTTTTCCCGATCATATATATCTCTAATTCTATCACAAGAAGAACATTATGTAGCCACAAGAAGTCCGGAATCTACAAGGAGTAATCCGTCAAGGTAACTTTTCCTGCCGCCAATTTGCAACATGATTTCAGACGGATTCCATCCAAGTAGAAGTTTCCGGAATTCGATTGCTTACACTCATTTTCAAAATGGAGAATTACTGCAGTCATGGAAAAGGAACAAAGAAACGGAACAAAATCAACCGGTGGTTCAGTCATGACAGCTAAGAAGTTTGGAGCCCATCCGATTTAGTAAGTGAGAGACAGAGAGAGAGAGAGAGAGAGAGAGAGAGAGACAGAGACAGAGAAAATGAGAGAGAGAGAGAGAGAGAGAGAGAGAGAGAGAGAGAGATAAACTTTACCAACTTTTATTTACGACTTTTCTTAATTACTTAAGTTTTGTTACAATAAGTTTTCTTAATTATGCAGACTTTTCATCTTTTGCAGCAATTAACATGCAATTACATTGAGACGCAATATATACAATTAAGACATTATGAATTTCTTCCCTATCTATAATATAAGCAAGTCGTACATAATCAAGCTTCAAAAGATGAAAAATCTGCATAATTAAGAAAACAAAAAATAACTGCAGCAAAAAGGACTCGAACCTGGGAAAAATTGAAAAATATTAAATTGGTACTGGCGCCTTGGACCACTCGGCCAACCCTCTGCTGATTTCCTTCGATGCGCGATCGGAGATAAATCCTATGCAAAATAGGAAATGCTAATTTCCTCGAAAGTGAGAGGTCCGTGGCAGCTAACAAAAACGGTTTTGTGTAGCCCTAGGGGTCCCAAACACCGTCCAATCGGCCGATTTCGAAAACCTCGAATCGACCTTATGTAATTCCCTCGTAAGAAGTTTTGAGCCCATCCGATTTGGTAAGTGAGAGAGATAAGAGAGAGAGAGAGAGAGAGAGAGAGAGAGAGAGAGAAAGAGAGAGAGAGAAAGAGAGAGAGAGAGAGAGAGAGAGAGAGAGAGGGAGAGAGAGAGAGCGATAAACTTTACCAACTTATATTTACGACCATTTCCAGAAGGATAAAGACGATACGAGAAGTCTCTGATGTCAACATCGTGAACAGTCACATGGAACAGAATAGGAGGAACCAGACGCCGACAAAGTAAAAAAAAGTTATATTTTAAATAAAATAGTGAATAGTAAACATAAATAGTGAATAGTAAAGAATCTTTTTTACCTTTTATTATAGGTGAGTGAGAGAGATAAGAGAGAGAGAGAGAGAGAGAGAGAGAGAGAAAGAGCGGGAGGCAGACTTATCAACACGATTCATTCCAGCGACCGCAGTTAAAAGAAGACAAAAAGGCTACGAGGGCATAAAACAATGACGTCATTGAGATCGATTGATGACGTCACTTCCGGGCGTCGCCGTACGGTGCACACAGAAGTTCTCCATCCACACTGCGACACAGTAGCAGTTCTGAAAGTTTTCCATGTTTCTCTCTCTCTCTCTCTCTCTCTCTCTCTCTCTCTCTCTCTCTCTCTCTCTCTCTCTCTCTCTCTAACCTCCTTCTGTCCTCACTGCCCGCTTCCCATATCTTGGCAAAACGGCGCGTCCATATCTGAAAATAGCCCTATTATCGATTACTATTGTAGTTTGAACCTGGAAAGAAGAGCTGGTCGTTTTTCTGGAACGTCTTGGTCCTGAGCGGAAACGAAGAACGCCACCAAGAAGAGGGCGAGCAGAGCGTGGAGCCAAGTCTTCATTCTGAACTGAAAGTGAAATATATAGATAGAAAAAAAGTTTAGAGATTTAGAGAAGAGAGAAAAGTGCTATACACACCAATTCGAACGTTTACCCAAAAAGCAAAAGAATAGGGGGCACCCGGAGTTGAACCGAGGACCTCTCGATCTGCAGTCGAATGCTCTGCCACTGAGCTATACCCCCGCATTATCCGCGCGCGCGCCGACCGTTGATATCTGTGCGCCGGCCGCCACGGACAGATCCAAATGCGGTGTTCATTACGAAAATCGCGAAACAAAGGGCAAACAGGCGCTGTTTGGGGCGGGGATCATCCGGCAGAGGAGATTCTGTTGCACGGTGGGAAAGCGTCTCAAACGGCACTTTGTAGGAGGGGAAATCGTAAAAACTTGGCTAAAAAGCCTCTTTTTCCTTGGTTTTTCTTCAACAATTTCTTATTTTCCTAATGAAATGGTGTTTTCTTACTAAATTAAAAGTAATATCAGTTACAAAAATTTCAATCGATATCGATTTCCAGAAAGTTACCGTATTCTTTTATTTCTCGACCTTTTAAACGCTCAGGTTAGTCCAATTGACCAAAGATTGCAATTTCAGAGCCAAAAATTGCAATTTAAATTCAAATTCTAAGCGAAAACTAGGAATTGCTAATAATCTCGTGTAAAAAGCGCTGGGTGGAGTTGCGTTGGCGAAAATTGGAGTTAAAACGCGGTTCAAAACTGAAAATGGTACGAAAAATGAAATTTTTTAAAATTTTAAATGCAAAAATTGAATTTCTTTTTTAAAATTGTGTTTTACAACGTTTTTCAACAATATTTCGATTAGTTGAACGCAATCTACAGTAAGTGGAGGAAAGCGCGCCCCATTGCGAAAAAACGCGCGAGCATTAAATTAAATTACATAGTTGTATTTCAAAAATAATATTTTCTTTCGGACTTCCGTGGTTGGGTCCGGCAGCGAAATCGCGCCGAATGGAAAATGGCGCAGTGGTATCCACTCCCTTTCGGAGAAAAGGGTCAAGGGTTCGGTTCCCCTACCAAATTTCTAAAATTTTAAGCAAATTCCTAAAAACTGAGGGTGTTGTCGGTGGAGGAAACGTTCGTTTCTGCTCTCAAACCGAGGAGAAGGGGGCGTGGTCTCCCAAAAGGGGCGGGGCTTGCAATTGACTTTTTTCATATCTGGTTTCGACGAGAAATGTAAATAATTCAAGATTCTAGAGGTTGGTACACCTAAATAGCGTCAATAACACTAAAAGTGCGCCGCTAACGTGGGAAAGACGCACCGTGGTACAAAAGCGCGGCGGCGTACGCTGGGCTACGGCGACGGTATGGCGTAGTCGGTTAGCGGTTTGCTTGGCACCCAAGAGGTCGCAGGTTCGGATCCTCTCCAAGCCATTTTCTTTCGCCAACTTTATTTACCCCTTTTTAGTCCTTTAAAAAACAATTTTCATCGAAAAAATAAGATTTTGAAAAGAAAAGTCAGATGTGACGCGAAATCTATTGAATCAAAAAGCATTAGGACGATTTTAGAGCGGAAAAGGCTTTTTAAGATTCGGAAGCTTCGATAAAAATAACCTACTTTTAAACGGTGGAATGTATAAAGTAAACGAGGAGACAACAACAAGAAACTTTCAAAATAACTACAATTGGCGCGTATTACTACAATCCATCGGTGTTTTTAGTGGCGCACTTTTGATGCAATTCAGTTTGTAGGCCCTTTAGAAGTTTCTTGTTTTTCGATTTAAAAGAAGTGATAACACGAAAAACTGTCAAGATAGTTGCAGTTTGCGCGAAAAGGGAGATTGCACCAGCAAAGCACCAGTGATTTTGGTTGGCGCACTTTCGGTGTTCTGGGAATTAGTTTTTTTAAACAATCTTTTCCAAGAACATTCTTTGTTTTATTTCGATAAGTAAGAATTTAGGAATGAGAAAGCCATACCCTTAAGTTATATCAAGAGAAACTGGCGCATTCTCGGTGTGTGGGTAGGACACCAGAATTGCGTCAACATGTTTATTGTCGCTCTTTTGGCTAAATTTTGAATTGATTGGAAAAAAAACTTTCAAAAAACAATTTGAGATATACACTAAAATTAGAAGGTGAGGAAGCACCAGAAAAGCGCCAGTGAATTTGACTGGCGCATTAGCGGGGCATTTCTTTGTTGGCGTTTTTTTTGCGAATGGGGTCTTCTTTGAGGCGATACTCTATTTTGATAGTTTTATTAACTATACGAACAAAATAGACACTAAATTTGCGCCAACGGTGAAGCTGGCGCAATTTCGGTGTCTTGACTCCGGGCCGGCCCTATCCCAGATTCAATCAATATTCGACATTTGTAGAAATCACATTTCTAAATTCAAATCCATGCTAATCACACCAGAAATGCGCCAGTGATTGGCGCAATTTGGGTGTAATTTTTTGAATCGATTTCATTAGTTAGAATACAACAGACACAAAAATTACGCAAATCTAGCTGGCGCATTCTAGGTTTCGAGGAGTAGACAAATATTCCCACAATAACTGCGAGGCACCATAAATGCGTCAAAGATTTTGATTGACGCACTTTTGGTGTCATGCGAATTGGATCTATTTTGAGACTATATCTTTGGTTTTGCACTAATCACATATTAAAATGAAATAAATAGACACCCAGAATGCGTCATGACTGTCTAGCTGGCGCATTTTTGGTGCCTTGGGAAGACAATGAAAAGCTACATATCTGAACCACAGACAAACAAGTCGTGTTTCTGCGTTTGTAAAGCGAGAATCCCAGAATTTGGTTGTTTTTCGGCGGCTGGAAGAGAAAGAGAGGACAACTCTCGACCTATTCACCGCCCAGTCTCCTTTGTCGCCTTCTGAGAGAGCACGAAAGCAGCCAAAGTGACGCGGAGGGCGCCAGATGAAATACTAGCCATCACCTGCACCCACGAGTTATTGGACCTAATTGCACCTGAAACTGGAGATGGAAAGTTTCCGGTTGGTGGAAAGGCTAGAAGGGCCAGATTAGCCACAGTTTGAGCTGAAGTGACGCTAACAAAACAAACTGCAGCCGGAGGGATCGAACTTGGGAACTTTTAGTTTTTGGTCTAACCCCTACCCAGTTGAGCCATCGAGGAGCGAAAAACTTATTTGATTGTAGAAAGTGGCAAATTCAATGAAATCTGGTCAATTCAGGTTAGCAAAAAATATTCGATCAGGATGAGATTCGAACTCACGCGGGGAAACCCCAATGGATGAGAGAAAGACAGAGAAAGACAGAGAAAATGAGAGAGAGAGAGAGAGAGAGAGAGAGAGAAAGACAGAGAAAATGAGAGAGAGGGCTAGAGAGAGAGAGAGAGAGAGAGAGAGAGAGAGAGAGAGAAGGAGAGAGAGAAAGACAGAGAAAGACAGAGAAAATGAGTGAGAGAGAGAGAGAGAGAGAGAGAGAAGGAGAGAGAGAAAGACAGAGAAAGACAGAGAAAATGAGAGAGAGAGAGAGAGAGAGAGAGAGAGAGAGAAAGACAGAGAAAATGAGAGAGAGAGAGGGCTAGAGAGAGAGAGAGAGAGAGAGAAAGAGAAAGAGAGAGAGAGAGAGAGAGAGAGAAGGAGAGAGAGAGAGAGAACAAAACCTCTATTTTTGGATTTCCAAAAACAAATTCTTTTTCTATTCCACCCACCTAATAGTAAAACACATCTTTTTTGGGCCCTGGCCTATGTTTACCCTGCATTATGCTGATTTCACAACTACCCTGGGAATTCCACGTACTTCTGATGCAAAAAATTACGAATTTTGATCAAAACAAGCAGGAACAACGTAATCTCTCCTAGCAATGCACTCAATCAGCGTCAAGGCACTGGAAATACGCCATGGGTTGTCATTGGCGCAGTTTCGGTGTTTTGGCACAAATTAGGTGCGATTTGATTGTAAAAAATCATCAGCTTTCAGGGCGGCTACAGGGAAGAGACACAGAAAATGCGCCAACGATTGACGCGCCATTTTCAATCAATTTTTAATATTTAGAGCAATTTCTAGAAGAATTATTGAAATAAAAGTATACTCGTCGCTCCGAAATCGTTAGGTTAAATGGCTTTTACGCAAAGCGCTGTTACCATGGTGAAACTTAATGCGACACCGAAATTGCGTCAGTATTTTCTTGGCGCACTTTAGGCGTCTAAAGTAAATTTTAACCTTAAAGGTCCTAAAGGAAAGGAAATGAACTTGAATTGGAATTCCGCCCTTTTTAAAAGCTGGAAACTTTAAATGCACTAATACTTAAATCCAAAATTGGCCAAAATTCACTTCCATTGTCTAAGAAAGTGAACCAAAAGGCTGTGAGAATAATAAATTCATTATTCAATTCATTATAAATAAGTTAATTCGGCTTTGGGTTCGAAATTTACTCCCAAATTGGGATATAAAATACTAAAAGTGACTTTAAATCAAGAAAAATGGCAAAAATCGATGTTGGAGACGTCATCATTTCCATGACGTCAATTATTCTTGGCGCTTTTGGGGTGCCTTTTGACGTTTTTATGCTAATGAATTTGTTTTGCTAATATTAAGGTGATTTTAAGTTTTCTAAACTGTTGACACCAAAGTGACGCCAGTGATTTGTTGGCACATCTTTAGTGTATGTACTTTAGTCTTACCATGACGTCGTTTTTATTGACGCCTTTTAAGTGTATTTTACAATTGGGTAAGTTGAAATTTTTTTTTTGTTATTACAACAAACATATAAAATTATTCCACTTTTAGACTGTTGACACCAAATTGGGGCTAGCAAATCGTTGGCTCATTTCAGGTGCCTTTAGGTCTATCAAGTCCTTATGAAACTGTAAGGTTAAGATAGACTTCAAGGTTTGTTTTAGACTTCAAGGTTTGGAAAAACTGGATTAATACACCCGAAATGGGCCAATAATTTCACTGGCGCATCTTCGGTGTTTGATGAGAAAGTGGGCAAACAGCGAGGGGGTGGCGAACACTAGGACCGCCACGGCTCCTAATGTAATCCTAACGTAAATCGACCGTGTTTTGCGTGGAGACAAATTTCCACGTAAACAACGGACAGAGACAGAGATGAATTTCCTCCACCCAGTCCTTTAAATAGCGATGGAGCGCGTTTTCTGAGGATTCTAACGTCAGGAGATGTTAGTTCATTGGTGAATCTGAAATGGCACATAAACGGAGATTTAGGGTATGGCGAAGGGGTGAATTAGTCAAGACATGGACGCCTACACAATTGGAAAGAAGGGTTTATGGGGATTTCTCTCTCTCTCTCTCTCTCTCTCTCTCTCTCTCTCTCTCTCTCTCTCTCTCTCTCTCTCTCTCTCTCTCCCTGTCTCTCTATCTCTCTCTCTCTTCTCTCTCTCTCTTTTACTTTCTCTCTCTCTCTGTCTCTCTCTCTCTCTTTCTCTTTCTCTCTCTCTTTCTCTCTCTCTCTCTCTCTCTCTTTCTCTCTTTCTCCCTCTCTCTCTCTGTCTCTCTCTCTTTCTCTTTCTCTCTCTCTCTCTCTCTCTCTCTCTCTCTCTCTCTCTCTCTCTCTCTCTTTCTCTCTTTCTCCCTCTCCCTCTCTATCTCTCTCTCTATCTCTTCTCTTCTCTCTCTCTCCCTCCCTCTCTCTCTCTCTCTCTCTCTCTCTCTCTCTCTCTCTCTCTCTCTCTCTCTCTCTCTCTCTCTCTCTCTCTCTCTCTCTCTCTCTCTCTCTCTCTCTCTCTCTCTCTCTCTCTCTCTCTCTCTCTCTCTCTCTCTCTCTCTCTCTCTCTCTCTCTCTCTCTCTCTCTCTCTCTCTCTCTCTCTCTCTCTCTCTCTCTGTGCCTATTCTTGGCACTGCTCCAATCGCCCTCCGTGGGTGTTTCCTTCAGCTGTTCCTCCTTCTCCGGTGACAAAAGTGCGTGTCTCGGACGCCTTTGGCAAATGGCTTTTTAGGGACAAATCGGCGCCGAAACGGGACACCATAAGTGAGCCGACACGAGAAGTTCATTCTCGTGTTTCAGGAGAACGTGGATCAGCCGACGCCCACGGGACAAACAAAGAGGCCCGGAAAGATACGGGTGGTGGGGGTGGTGATAAGCCGGTTGTCTATTTCGGTATATCTTGTTCATTATAAAGATAAAATCTACGAATAGGCGGTTGATAGGCAGGAGCGAACTCGAGAAACTGGTAGAAGAAGAATGTGCAATCGGAAAATAGACGTAACCAACAAACCTGAAACAGGATTAATCAAAAATACTTTTGTTCTTATGATATTTCAACTGAAAAATACTACTTTTTTTTTAAATAATTTAATTTTATTTGTTTGGTTTACATTTAGTTTGAAAAATAAAAATGTTCGTTTTGGTTAATTGTACATACCCAAAAAGACATCTCCAGCATAAACTCTAAAACTAGGTGTAGGAGAAGCATGACAAATAGGCAAGTAGATGGAAGTCGAACACACCTAAAAATGATTATGTATTTAAAATCTTCTGAAACTTACTGTTTACAGTCCTCACATAGAGTTTCGGCTGCACGATGGGCGATTAGCTTCCTCACTGTTATCTTCCAAGGTACTGCTCAAGAAATCGACATTTTTCACCGCAGTGGAAAATTTCTTCTTGTGATGGTTTCTTTCCTTTTCCTTCTGGGTTTGGTTTAGCCTTTGGAGGGCGGCCTTTACCCCTTGGATATTCTTTTGGTGCATTATAAGGTCTAACAACGGTATATGGTGATCCTTCCATATTTTTATTGTCTTCACTCATTTCATCTTCTTTGCAGCAGCAGTGCAATACATTTCCTTTGTTTACTCCTTCTCCGAGTTCTGCAATGATGATATAATGATATTCATCTTTTTCTTTCTCCGTCTTGGATTTTTTGGAATTCTTCTTGGCACGCTTAGGAGCATTTGCCACTTCTTTGAGTTTGGCTACAAGCCTCCGGTCGACACCAGAATTCAGCGCTTGATTTAGTAATTCGTACGGCTTAATTGGTTTGTGCACGAGTAGCTCCTTTGAAGCAACATCAATGTTGCTGAAGACAACATCAATTCGTGTTTGTTTGTTGAAGGTTGCCCAAGTGTACGGCATCACGTCAGACATTCCCAATTTTCTCGCAATTTCAGGTGCGTAATGGGCCGAACCCGTACTCTTAAAGTTGCCATCTCCCATGATCACTGCAGAATAACCTTGACATGCCAGGGATAGAAATACTGGTACATTCTCCTTGCATTTTGCAGCAACACTGTTTGTGGCATGGTAGAAGTTCACAAGTCTTCTGATTATTTCTTGCTTATCTTTAGTGACCATCTTGATGCTGACAGCAGCGTACTCGCAGTCTCTTCCATCACTTATTACTTCTCCATTATCATGGTGCTTGCAAGTCATCGTTGTACCCCCACTGGGATTGCATAGGCAATCTACAAGTTCTTTCCGGTACAGAATGAACAATCCTTTCATGAGAGTGTTATTATCGGCAACAGTAGGAGGCAAGCGGCTGAAAAATATTTTCAGTAAGCTATCACGCTATGCTCGCTGAAAAAAAACGCAAGTAGAACTCAATGTACTTCGTCTGCCAGCGCGACGCGACCGCAACGCGCATGGCAGCCATGGGTCTCGACGCGATTTCCCTGGCATGCTTTTTGTTCACTATAAATTGTATTTTATTGTTTTTTTTAATAGTAGGCTTTAAAAAAGAATGGAGGATACATTAATTCGGGGAACATCCCAAGTAATTTGTTTTATTTTGTTTACCTTTTCTGGATTTTGATTAGGTGCGCTCGAATAATAAAACACGAGCGGTCGCGTCGCGCTAAGCGACGAGGACAAACGGTTTCTAATTGTGGGACAGTCACGCCGTACTATAACTCTTCAGATGTTTAAACACTTACAGGTAATTGTAATCCTTTGTAACTTCGGTTATTTTGGTCCAATTCAGTGTTCTTATTTCTTGAAGAAAAATTATCTCAAGCTTCAGAACTTCTGTAAGCACAAATAGCACTGCTAGATCTCGGTTTGTAACAAGGGCGTTTGGCGCTGGACCAATGTTCCAACTTGCGATTCGAAGATTCTACAATAAAAGTTAGATTTTTTTTTCGTAGAAAACACACCTGACTCCATGCAGTGCTTGCTTCTTCAGGGAGTTTCACCTCACTGCAGAGCGTTCGTATCTTAAACAAAACAAGTTATATGGAATATGAGTCAACTTGCATTACGAATGTTGTACAGTTCAGTGCTGAGGGGTGCAAGATTGTCGGCCAACTCCACGAGCAACTAGCAATTATTGTTATTAATTTTACTTTTGTCTTTATTTACCTTTCGGTCGCAGTAATCGCTCAAAGTACGGATTTTTTCTGGAAATTTGTTTGAAGAAATAATGTGCGAAATTTACCAATGTCTTTCCTTTGCGATAGTTCAGCGACCACAGCTTTCAGGTGTGTAAGCTAAAATAATGCATCAATATAGCCAAGTTTTGGCGTGGGCCAGCCAACTTCCAATTTTGAAAACAACATGGATATTTTGAATCGGGCCAGGGCGGATAGCTTGTGCTTCTAAATTTTTAAGGCTCGGTCCGCATTTTTAAAAAATATAATTGCAGTCTAAATTAGCTGAAACAATATGCCAAATTTTTTTTAAATATCTACGCGATCACATGCCACAAAATAGCAAGAAAAAATTTAACTTACTGGAATCGCTCAACATGGTATTAATTGATAGCAATTATAAAAGTTACACATACCTCTCGCTAATCGTAGTTTTTAGAAAATACTAAGAAGTGCCAAAATTATTGATGTTTCGAATTATAAAATCGACATCATAATTTTGACAAAAAGTAGAATGTTTCCAAGAACTAGGATTGCCGAAAGTATAAATCAAATGCGTACTGATTTTTTAAATCAAAGTAATTGCTTGCCTAAACGCTACAAAAATATAATTTAAAAGGGAGGAGACATTTCCCGGTTGGAGACACTTTTGAAATATCGCAGTTCTAAAATATCGTTGCACAAACAACCCGACTGTCCCTTTGAGAAAATGTTTTTTAAAAGTTGAGCATCGGTGTTTATTCCTAACTTGGTAAATTATTAAATTCTTACCAATTCTTCATCGATTGGATGTTTGTTGTTCTGGAGCTTTGCCGCATTCTGGCTTTCTATAAAAATATATTAAAAACGTCTAAGAATTAATTTACGTGATGTCTCCCCGTTGTCCCCTCCAGCCGCTTGAGCATCAACACCGACTGGAACATCTGAAAAACTCATTTAATTGTGTTTGGACGATAGACTTACCTGGCGCTGGTGGATCAGATGCCGGCTTGTTTAGCTGCATACCCTCCATATCCTTGATTAAATTGTCTAAACCCTTTTTGCCTAATATTCAGTGAAATTATAATAATTTGTTATTTAACTTACGCTGTTTATCCATTCTCTTTCCAGTTTCCGAAATTATCAAGCTGAAATCGCTTCAAATCTAAATCGGAGGAAAAGAGTATTCAAAATGAAGAAATACAGTAGAAAGTTGGGTAAACAGAATGGTCGAATGGTCTCATCAGGCAATTAAATGTGAGAGACTACGGCTCTACCTTCAAACTTCAGATGAAAATATTGGTGATACCGAGACTAAATAAATGAATCATGCAAGAATCGGTGCCAAACACAAAACAGCAACGGATGGTAGCGACAGGGGCACTATAGCTGGCGTCAAACATACCCTATGAATGCGGTAAAAGGCTTTTTTGAGACATGCACACACACTCACACACACACACGCACACACACACACACACTTACACAAATGTATATACACAAACACATACACACACATCGACACATACACACATTTACATACGCACATGCACACAGGAACACACCTATACCCACACTCACACACATACACACATGCGCACACACTTTCTCTGTTTATGTTCCTGTCTCCCTCTCTATCAATTTCTGTTCTCTCTCTGTCTCTCTCTTTCTTTGAATAAAACATATGTGCACTCTACTTTACAAGAAAATAAGTAAGTGAAAAAAGGAAAATTTGGGCCGCTGAGGCAATCGTGCGCAACATGAGTCGTTTCGATGGCAACAGCCCACGGGGTCGCGCACCGGCCAATCAAACTAATTACACGGCGTTTGGTGCGATGTAATGTATTTTTAGAACTTAAAACGTTGAAAAAAAAAGTTGAATTTTCACTCGTAAAAGTAAGTTTATGTCATAGTAGAAGAGAAAAAAGCATATCTGGAAAAATGTTTTGGTTTAACACAAAATAAGAACTACAAAGGCTGCTAAGATGGCGTCACACCGTTTGCCCCTTCGTTTTATTGTAGCAGTAAAACTTCCACGACAAATGCAAGACAGTGTCAGATTAAACAGAGAATCGGGATCACTGTGACAGATTTCAAAGCGTTCAAAACGCTTTTAGTTCAAAATCGGAACATTCATCTGTTTCGGGAACCTGATAAAACCTCTTTTTATTCGCTGCACTGTCACAGTGATCCAATTTGCCGAAGTTTTCGTATCATTTTCGCTGGAAGCCTGGCATATCACAATAGTTAACTCAGCAAACTCTTTCGAAGAGTACGTCTAAGAGTAAGAAGAAGAAAACAATAAAAACACGGGCCTAGGTAACTACCAATAGTTTTTTATAAGCTAACCTCGTAAAAGTAAGTTTTTGTAACAGAAGAACAGAAAAAATGTTTAATGTAAATCTAGAATATTTCGGTATAAAATCAGAATGGCAAAGGCTGGAAAGATGACGTCCTTCGTTTACATGTAGCAATAAAACTTCCACAATGGAATTCTTGTTGACATAATCCCTCTGTTTTGTCGAACTCGGCCTAACAGAAATCGAGAGGTGAAGCCAAAGCCGATGTGTGTGTGTGTGTGTGTGTGTGTGTGTGTGTGTGTGTGTGTGTGTGTATTTCCTTAATAACAAAGCCATAATAATATTCTTTAATGGCAAAATCTGCATATAAATTACAAAAGAGAAAGGGCCTCTGTCTCCCTATCTCTGTCTCTCTGGCTCTCTCTGAAATCACCACACTATCTCCACTAAATATACACTCTGTGCCGTCATCATATATAAAATAGGAGGGCCAGGCGGGGCTGAAAGTCTGTGAGACGAAAAGTGACCGAGAATGACCTAATTCGACTAGGGCGAGTGGGGGGTTACAGGGGTATATAATAATAAAACTTTGTTTTTTTCGGTGGCGACGGGAGAGGGGGCTCATATAAATAACTAAAAAGAGAGGGAATGGAGGGCCACTGCTGCGGCTCCGAACAAAGAGGGCAACAACGGAGGCCGCGACGGGGTTGAGGCGGCCGAAGGACGGATGAGCAAGTCTAGGAGAGGGAGGCAAGGCTACTTGTGCTTAGTGGCCGGAGTGCTACACGTCGTCGACGGCGCCGGCGTCTGGAACAGCTCAGGCCGGCGCGAGTGCTCCATCACACCCGTGCCTCCCAGCACAGGCTGCCACACCTGAAAAACAGAGATTTAGTTAAAAAAAGAAAGGAAAATACAGTCTAAAAGATTAATTCACACGAAAATTTGATATTTTCGTGCTGAAGGAAAATTTTAAATTTTCAAAGTTTGTATTTTCGTTCTGACGCGAAATTGCGCAAAAAAAGGCAAAAAAACAAATTTCAGTTTTCAAAATTTCGCCAAGATGCGGTATTTGTGCTCCAACTCTATTGTGGAAAAGGCACAACACGCTCCACGGTTAACTTTTCTGAAAATAATTATGCATCGTTGCTAATTTTTGCTTAAAAGATTTTTAATTGATATGTTTGATGCCACGCGCAGAAACCAATAATAATTCTATATTTTTTGAAAGTAAACATGCTCTATCGTGAATTCATACATAACCGTTGAATAAAGCGTTAAACAGAACAGAACAGAAACAGATCGTGAATTTCCCTTTTTCGGTAACCTTGCTCCAATATTAATTCGCCGGTCTTCTAAAAGTAACTCTGCTCCATTGTTAATTCACCTTCTTTTGAAAGTCAAACTGCTCTATTGCCAATTTTCTTCTTTTGGATGGATTTTTCCTGCTATAATGCTAATTCACACGGCTGTAAAAAGTAATTCTGCTCCATTGACAATTTCCCATGATGTAAACGTGCTCCATTGCTAATTTTGAAATCTGCTCTATTGTTAATTTTAAGTAGGTAAATCTGCTCCATTGATAATTTATATTTCTCTCTTCGCTTGGTGGCAGTAACTCTGCTCCATTGCTAATTTCCGTATCTGGCGGTAATTCTGCTCCAAAGCTACCGTACCTAAATGAACCGTTTAAAAACAGCGATCTATTATCAATGTTCTTTTTTGGGAGTATTCCTGCTCAATTGCTAATTCGAAACGGCTTTGAAAAGTCACTCTGCTCCAATGACAATTTCCCTGGATATATACGTGCTCCATTGCTATTTTCCCCTTTTGGGTGAGTAACGTTGCTGTATCGACAATCTCAATGGAAGAAAACGCGCTGCATTGCTAATTTTCAAGTCTTGAGTAGGTAAATCTGCTCCATTGATAATTTCTTTCATAACCCTGCTCCATTGCTAATTCACTTGTGTTTTGAAAGTAAACATGCTCTATTACCGATGTCCCTCTTTAGGAAGTATTCCCGCTTCATTGCAAATTCATAATTCTGCTCCATGTGCAATTTTTGTGGATAAAAACGTGCTCCATTGCAAATATTCCTGTTTTTAAAGCAATTCCGCTCCATTGCTAATTCGCCTGCCCTTTGAAAGCAACTCTGCTCTATTGCCAATTTCACTGGATATAAATGTGCTCCATTGCTAATTTTCCTGTTTTTAAAGTAACTCCGCTCCATTGCTAATTCGCCTGTCCTTTGAAAGCAACCCTGCTCTATTGCCAATTTCACTGAATATAAACGTGCTCCATTGCTAATTTTCCTTTTTTAGCGGTAACCCTGTCCCATTTCCACCGTACCTCGTATCCGAGACCAGTAAGTTCGTTGGTGATCATAGTGAGCAGCGTCTGCGACGTCTCTGAAACAGTCCTTTAACCCTTTCTCTCTTTCGTCTCAAACCTGGCTTGAGGAAGGCAAAAACGGAGCCTCCTCCTCCGGCGCCGGTCATCTTCGGATGGATTCCGTAGCGGGCGAGGATCGTACAGATCTGGTCGACCCGCGGGTGCCCCACTCCCATGGAAATCAGCAGCTGGTTGTTTATCCTACTCAGATCCTGAAAATCTCCAATTTTTGGCCGAATTTTGCACCAAAAATCTCGTTTTTTGCACAGAAAAAGACAAAATTCACGTGAAAAGACGAATTTTGCACAAAAAAAGGGAAATTTACGTGGAAAAAAAGGTGAAAATGGGGGGCGTGCGAGGGCAAAAGAGAGAAGCAGGGTCTTGGGTGGCTTACGTTGAGTTTGCTGAAAGAGTCGATGAGTTCTCCCTTCTCCGAGGTGGCTGAGATGGCGGAGGCGGAGGAGCCCCTCTTTCCTCCGGCCACGTAAGAGGTCACGGAACGGACGCTGCCGGCACGGTTCGGCTGAAAGCAGAGCACTACACAAAGCGCCGAAGCGGAAGCAACCGAGGAGCCTCTTTCTGTTTTGGAAAACTGAAGAAAACCCCTTGAAAATACCTCTTTTCCCCAAAAAAAACAGAAGAAAAACCAAATTACTGATTTTCCCGTTTACAGCTGGCCCGTGAGAACCAAAATTTTTGCAATCGAGACAAAAATGGATTTTTTAATCGGCTCGTTTATAAAAACCTTTTTTTAAATTTAAATTTTTAAAATCAAATTATTTTTTTAAACAAAAAAATGCAACCAAAATATTTAAAATATGTTGCAAATAATTTTTAAATTCTTTAAAATGCCATAAATATGTTTTAAATTTTCATATTAGTCACTTAGTTTATAAAAACCTTTTTTAAATTTTAATTTTTTATTAAAAACAAAATTATTTGTAAACTGTAACAAAACAATTTAAAATTGTTGAAATTAATTTTTAATATGCTTAATATCTTTAATATTTAATATCTTAATTTTTAATATCTTTAATATGCTTCTAGTATTCATATTAGTCACTTAGAGTTAGACAAAAAAGAAGTGCACCGAGTGGGATCGAACCTTGGTCGTTTGGCTGGTAATTTATTTCCCTAAAAACAGAAGAAAAACAAAAAAAATAGGCCACGGGTCGGGCTTTCTGGATAATTTTGGTGGTGTCTGTCTGTCCACCCAAATTGGTCCCATAAATTACCAACCAAACGACCAAGGTTCGATCCCACTCGGTGCACTTCTTTTTGTCTACTTTGTGACTAATAATAGAAACATATTTTGGGCAATTTAAACGGTTTAAAATTTAATTTATTTAATTAAAATTAAAGTTTTAATTTTTTTACATGTCAAATAGGACCTCCAAGTCAAACTGACAAACAAACGACCAGGGTTCGATCCCGGTCGGTGCATTGATTTTTTCTTATTTTAAAAATTGATTAGGTACACATTTAAGTTAAGTTATATTATTAAGTTATCAAAAATTATTTTAAAAAAATTAATGTGCCTTGAAAAATCAATTGGCGACCTCAGGCCGCTTTCCGCTTTTTTCGGCGACCTCAGACCACTTTCCGCCTTTTCCGGCGACCTCAGGCCGCTTTCCGCCTTTTCCGGCGACCTCACCCCGCTTTCAGCCAGGTCGTTTTCCGCCTTTTCCGGTAACCTCAGGCCGCTTTCTGCCTTTCCGCTTTTTTCTGGCAACCTCAGGCCGCTTTCCCCTTTCTCCGGCGACCTCAGGCCGCTTTCCGCCTTTTCCGGTAACCTCAGGCCGCTTTCCGCTTTTTCTGACAACTTCAGACCGCTTTCTGTTTTTCTGCTTTTTTCCGGCTACCTCAGGCCGCTTTCTACCGTTCCGCTTTTTCTGGCGACCTCAGGCCGCTTTCCGCTTTTTTTCTGGCAACCTCAGCCCGCTTTCCGCTTTTTCCGGCGACCTCAGGGGCCGCTTTTTGCCTTTTGATCTATTTATAGTTATCCAATTTCCGGTCCTCATCCATTTTTCGTGGCGGGACCCACCTGAAGAGTGTGGTGGTCGTGGTCGGGCATCGTATTCGACGATCCCCCGTTGGTCAGAGGTGCAGTCAGGTCTCCATTCTCGTCCTGTTTGTAGAGAATCTTCGCCGCTTCGATGGAGATCTCATCGATCGCCGTGAAAATGGACTCCACCACCGCAGGGAACTGAAAATACGTATTTTAAGCGTTTCTTGAAGCCAAAATGTGCCTTTTCTAGCCAAAAAAACGCATTTTTCTAGTTACAAAAGGCCATTTTCCACCCGAAAAATGCATTTTTCTAGCCAAACACGCATTTTTCTAGCCAAAACTACCTTCTTCAATCGCTCCTTGACGACCTGGACCATCCTGGCCGTGTTCCTTTCGACTTTGGAGTTGATGAGAATCACTCTCAGATCGGGGAGGCTGAAAAATCCGATTTTATTGATTTAATTAATTTAATTAACCAAAAATAAAATTTTTTGATAAAAATTGTTTTTGAAAAATTAGAATTTAAACAATGAATTTGATTAATTATTTTAAAAAATTTAAAAACTCATAGAATTTAATTTAAATTTTTTTAAATTATGAAATTTAAAATAATAGAATTCAAACAAAGAATTTGATAAAAACTTTAAAAAATGAGAATAAAAAATTTTTTTTAATGAAAATTATTTAAAAGTTTAAAAAAAAATTAAAACTATGAATTTATAAGCAAAGCAAATGATTAAAAATGTTCTAAAAATGAGAATTTGATAATAAAAAAAAAGTTTAAAAAATTGGGATTTAGCTAATTTTTTTTTATAAAAACTTGAAATTTAAAAAAGATAAAAAATGATACGACTAAAATATATTTAAAAAACAGAATTTAAACAAAAAAAATGGATAAAACATATTTAAAAAAATGAGAATTTCAATTTAAGAATTTGATGAAAATATTTAAAAATGAGAATTTAAACAACGAATTTGATAAAAAATTGTTTAAAATGAAAATTTATAAAACAAATTGGATAAAAATTTGTTTAAAATGAGAATTTAAACAACGAATTTGATAAAAAATTGTTTTAAAAGAAGGAAAAAATAAAGAAAAATCACTTTTTCATGTGTTCGATGGGTCTTCCTGGCTTGAAACTGGCGATTCCTCCTGAAATCCAAGAATTACGGTATATTTTTCGGATTACGGTATGCGCACGGACGGCACGACCAAAAACACTGAATAAATGGATAGAACAGTAGTCCTCTCCCTCCCTTCCATACCCAACACGCTAATTTCTGGATTACGGTAGTCTTTTTGGATTACGGTTGTCTTTTTTGGACTACGGTATCTTAAAAACTAGGATTTTTGGATTACGATAACTTTTAAAAGCCGCAGCATTCCGGAACTGAAAAGACACGCACTACGAGGGGAGAGCTGTCCGGTATGAAATTGAGGAGCGGGACCGTCGGTGAGGGTGCAGTGACGTGCGGGGGAGGGTTAGAGAAGGAGAGAGAGGTTAGGGACGGAGGGACAGAGTTAGAGACAAAGCCAACTGAAAGGAAAGAGACATGCTTCTAGACTAGGAGAGGCGAGGGACGATGGAACGGTTCTTTTTCGATACGGTACCTCACTCTCAAGATTTTTGGGTTACGGTAGTAATTTTTATTTACGCAATCTCTCTTTCTCTCTCTCTAAGCACACCCAGTTAGCGCCAAGACACTTAAAATGCGCCAGTGAATATCCTTGGCACATCTTCAGTGTCTTGACACAAATTCGCTGCATCCATGCCTCTGGTTTGTGGGAATTCACAAAAGTTGCGCCATGACACCGAAATTGCGCCAGTAATTATAATTGACCCATTTTCAGTGCCTTAGCGCAAATTAGGTGCATTTATGTAAAATTTCGTGGGAAGAAAACACGGAAAATGGGACATGACACTGAAAAGGCGCAAGTGTCTGACCCGCAAAATTTTGTCAACACCGAAAATGCGTCAGTAAATCCTTGGCGCACTTCAGGTGTCCTAAAAGTCTAATTTTAAAGCAAAGAAATTAGAATTTTAAAAAAAGAAGGTAAAATTTTCTTGGCGCTTTTTGTGGTGTCCTAAAAATATAAACAATCCGATTTTTAATTCTAAATTCATTTGACACCAAATTGGCGCCAGTCACTTGTTGGCGCATTTCTGGTGTATATGCTTCAAGCCGTCCTTTATTAATATTGGGTCATAACACTGACGTCACCTTTCCAAAGAAACAGATTTTTTAAAAATCATTTGACACCAAATTGGTGCCAGTGACTTGTTGACGCACATCTTGTGCATTGCTGGCGCATAGCTGGTGTATTCAAAACTTAAAGTGACGTAATGTTTGTTGGGGCTTTTTCAGTGTATATGACTATGACACCAAATTGGGACGAACGAATGGTTGGCGCACTTTCGGTGTCTGCATGTTCATAGTTGATGTAAAACTAAAAGTTTAACATATACGATTTCAGATTTTATTATACACCAGAAATGCGCAAACAAATTTGTCATACACCGGAGATGCGCCAATAATGTTATTATACACCGAAAATGCGCCAATAATATCGCTGGCGCATTTTCAGTGTGTGATTAAAATATATCAATAATTTTCTTCTCTCTCTCTCTCTCTCTCTCTCTCTCTCTCTCTCTCTCTCTCTCTCTCTCTCAGAACAGTTCCATCCCTCTTTCCGTGTGAGTATCCACTTAGATCACCTCACTTCACAGCACAATGTGCGGCCGAGTGAACCAAATTTACCATAGCATCCTACATGGCCGGAGAGCGTAAAACTCTGGTAGCCATAATCTCGGAATCCTATAAAATCGTCGATAAGTCTCCTTCCTTCTCCTCCTTTTGTGGTCGATTGTATGCTAATTAGCTGTCGATTGAATATGCTAATCTGCCGTGGATTGTATGCTAATCTGCTGTAGAGATGACAAAAGCGATCACTAACTACGCCCCGAGGGGCCAGAACTGTGCTTCTGTGGTCCACGAAAAACGTGTGGCGACGCGCGAGGATTCCCGCCTGTTCTACCCATTTATTCCCAAGCGACTAGAGGAAGAGAGAGAGAGAGAGAGAGAGAGAGAGAGAAACCTACCGTAGGTGCAGACGGCAGCGTCGAGACCGCTCGCCCGGCCGTGGATCAACGACTCGGCGGCCGTCGCCCACTTCCGGATCATGTCCAGGTCGTGACGCTCGTACGTCAGGTTGCCTTCGTCGTCGGCCTGAAAATGGCGATTTATTTAAATTAAAATTTAAATTAAAAAATTTTTAAATTTAATTTTTAAAAAATAATTTTCAGAGCAAAAATCATCTAAATCGACTTCAGCAGCAGGGTTCTTCTGTTTTAGGGAAATAAATTACCAACCAAACGACCAAGGTTCGATCCCACTCGGTGCACTTCTTTTTTGTCTAATTCGAATTGATTAATATGATAAATAGAAACATATTAAAAGCATTTTAAATAGTTTTAAAAATTAATTACAACAATTTTTAAATTGTTTTGCTAAAGTTTAAAAAATAATTTTGTTTTAAAAAAATTTAAAAATTTAAATTTAAAAAAAAGGTTTTTATAAACGAGCCGATTAAAAAATCCATGTTTTCTCGTTTGCAAAAATTTTGGTTGACTGTAAAATTTTAATCGGCCGGTTTCCGCCCATATTTCCCAATCCAACTATCAGCCACACGACCAGGGTTCGATCCCAGTCGGTGCATTTTTTTCCTAATTTTAATTAACTCGTTTACAATAAAAATACATAATTACATAAGTATTTTAAAATGGTTAAAAATAAATTAGTTGAACTTAAAAATTAAAATTTTTTTTGTTCAAATAATTTTATCCGCTTGTATAATGTAAATAGTCATAATGCATTTTTTAATTTAAATTTTAAAATTTAAAAAAATTTATTTTATTAAACTTACAACAATGCTGGGAGGAGAAATTAAACCGGCAGTTTGAAGAAGAGAAGTGGCAATGCAGACACAATAAGCACCTGAAATTAATCCTTATATAAGCCCAATCTCTGAAGTCTTAAGGTCCTTTAAGGTCTTAAATACCTTAAGGTCCTAAGTTAAGGTCAAAAAGACTTACCCGAAGATCCCAGTCCTACGCAACTGGGCAATTTGAACCTGACAGTAGCCTTGACGGCCAAAAGATCCCTGAAATAATTAGAATATTCCCTTCAAAAGGAGAGAAAATTAGAATGCTGCCTGGGTTAGAGAGAAACGGATCATGCGGGGGTTACAACACTGACTTCTCGGCGTTCTCCTTGTCTCCGCTGGCTTCGTTCTTCTTCGATCGGCAACTGAACACAACACATGCACCACAACACAAAGAAACTGAGGAAAGGACGATGGGCCGGCCAGGAACATAGGCACATAGAACGTCCAAATTTTTAATTTAATTTATTTATTTAAAAATTGATTTTTAATTTACAATTAAATTTTAACAAAAAAGAAAAAAACTGATTTTTTTAAATTTTGATTTTCCCCATAATAAAAATTCCAATTTTTTTAAATTGAAAACTTTTATCGAAATTTAACGAAAAAATTAATTTTTCTGAAAGTTAGAAATCAAAAAATATGACCTAACAATAAAATGTGCCCCAATCGCGTTTAGATCTTAAGATTACCGATATAAAAATGTTGTTCCCTTACGTATTCTATTTTCGGGTACACGTAAAGTATGGTTTTTTTCTTCGATTTTTTGAGTTTATTTCGCTAAAAAAATTGAATTTTAGTTTTTAAATGTAAAATTATAGAAAACATAAAATCAAATGCGTATTTTCAAAAAGTCTCCGAATTTTCAATGAAAATTTTAAACTAACATTCTGCCCTGGAAACCACCAAATTTTCACGGTTTTTGGAACATCTTTTAAAAAGATAATCAGAATTTTAGGTTAAAAATTTTTGATTACGGAATAATTAAATATGTATTTTAAAAATTCAAAAATTTATCAAAAATTTATAATTTTTTTTTAAATTTTATTTTTTTCTAAATTTTTTAAAAAATTTTGTTAAAAATTGGACGTTCCAGTACCTATTGCCCGGAAAGCCTCCAAACACAAGGGCGGCCCGAAAGCTGCAACCAAAAACGGGCCGTTCCGTGAAAAAAAGCGTTAAGGCCTTAGTTTAAGGTTTAATACCTTAATTTAAATCCCTAAAACGTACCTTTTCCTGTGGGCGACGCCCAAGAGCAGATACCAGAAGGCGAGGATGGCCATGTGGCCCACTCCGCAGGTGGCCTCACAGCTCCCCGAGAGCTTCCTCGCGATGGGCACCAGGACCTCCAGCGAGGGCGGCTGCTGGTCGTCTTCGATCGGGTGCTCGGCTGAAAATCAGTTTTTTTAAACTAGTAAAGCCGCTTTTTGGCAACCAAAGGCCGCTTGACCTGCTTTTTTGCAATTAAAAGCCGCTTTTTGGTAACCATAGGCCGCTTGGTTTGCTTTTTGGCAACCAAAGGCCGCTTGACCTGATTTTGGCAATTAAAGGCCGCTTTTGGCAACCAAAGGCCGCTTGACCTGCTTTTGGCAATGAAAAGCCGCTTTTTGGCAACCGAAGGCCGCTCGAACGAAGGTAAATGGGAAACATACCGGCTAATCGATCGGCGGCCTTGATGAGGTCCTTGAGCATCCACGTCTTCTCCACTTCGAGTTCCGGCAGGGAGAGGTAGATGCGGCCATCGGCGGAGGTGAACAACGACACGTACGTGCGCAGGTCGATAGATCCGGCGATCGCCGTCTGAAATCATAGAGTTAAAGGAACCTCAGGGACCTATTTTCAACTTATTTTGACTATTATGCTACTTACTGTATCCGGCGGGACTACCCTTGCCCCAGCCGCCGATCTCGTACGGGTGTGAAACTCGCGGCGCTACCATGTCAGACAACCAGAGTTTTCTGCGTCTTTTCAGGCGGGAACAGTGAAAATTCAAAAGTGACTAAAAATCGATAAATCAATAGATTGGACCGCGTAAACACCGTGCACGTAGTTCGTTAAAATGCCGGTAATCCCAGGTGCCGCCTGGAATGGCCAAAAATGGCATTTCAGATGCAGATTTCTCCAAAACTACGCATTTAAACCACAAACTGTTAAATATTTTCTTGAATAACTTTTCAGGCTCTTTAATTTGAGATAAGGTCAAAAAAGGATTTTTCCCCAAATTTTCTAGGTTTTCTCCCATTTTCACCCCCGAAATATGCTCCCGGTCGCCCCGAAATCACAGCGGATCCCGTGCCACGAACCAGCTGGCTGGCCGGCGCTGGGACAATTACACACTAAGGTCAAACCAGTTGCAGAAGGTGCTGAGAAGCACAACTGCCGTCTAATTATAGATTTGGAGTGTGTTTCGGAGGATTCAAAGACCGATGGTTGCCAAAAAGCGGGTTTTAATTGCAAAAAACCGGGCCAAGCGGCCTATGGTTGCCAAAAGCGGCTTTTTATTGCAAAAAGCAGGTCACGCGGCCTTTGGTTGCCAAAAAGCGGCTTTTTATTGTAAAAAGCGGGCCAAGCGGCCTACGGTTGCCTAAAAGCGGGCTACTCTATGATTGGTCCCGACACAATTGGAAACGAGCGTTCATTCCAAAAATTTGGGAATCGCGTGTATCCAAAAATGTCCCGATTTGAAATTTGAGAACAATATAGTCTAGACTTTCCAGAATCAAAAGTATGATTTACAAAATCAAAGACGTTTTTAAATTTTAAAAAAATCTTTTGTAAGGCGGTTTCGCCTACCTTGTAGTTTGTACTTTGAACCGCGGCGGCTAATACCACAATTTTCCCGCGCGTCCTTGTTCCACTCGGGATTTAATCAGTTACTTGGTTTATCCTATTCTTTTCCGCCTTTAATGTACAATAAAAGCATGTTGACCGCCTAAAATTGAAGAACCATTTCAAATGTATATTTTTTTTTACATAAAACTTACTTTAGGGTAGAATGTAATTTTAAAGGATTAAAAGTACCATGTAAGATTGAAGTTAAAGGTCTAAAAGCGCTAATTTAAAGCTCTTAAAGTGATGATTAAATGTCTAAACGAGTAATTTTAAAGGTCTAATTGACAATTGTACAAAAATGTTAGTTTAAAGATACTTTGAATGGTATAAATAACATTTTGAAGGTCTAAATAGCTAGTTTAAAAGCCTAGTTTGAAGGCCTAAAACTGTAACTTTCAAAGGAGTGTCTTTTTAAAGGGCTAAAAGTACCATCTGATGGATACCGTAACCCGGTTCGTGGCGAGACCCCAGCGCCGTAAGTTTCACCGGCCTGAGGTTGCCATAATTCGAAAAAGCGGCTTGAGGTCTCCAAAATACGAAAAAAGCTGCCTGAGGTTGCCATAATTCGAAAAAGCGACCTGAGGTTTCCAAAATACGAAAAAAAAGCGACCTGAGGTTGCCATAATACAAAAAGCGGCCTTATATTACCATAATTCGAAAAAAACGGCCTCAGGTTTCCAAAATCCGGAAAAAGCGGCCTGAGGTTGCCATAATTCGAAAAAAGCGGCCTGAGGTTTCCAAAATACGAAAAAAACGGCCTGCGGTTGCCATAATCCGAATAAAAGCGGCCTGAGGTTGCCATAATTCGAAAAAGCGGCCTGAGGTTGCCAAAATCCGAAAAAAGCGGCCTGAGGTTGCCACAGTTGGAAGTTACGGGGTTCTGGCTAGGTGGTTTCGTGCCAGATAGTTGGGTCCCGCCGCGATTTCCCTCATTTTCATAGGATTCTTTCTATTTTTTTATCGAAAATCGAACCTTTCCGTAGACGACGGCATGTTCTCCGAAGAGAATGATCTTGCCGGGAGCGCTGATGTAGAGGCCGCCGGAGGCACTGCTTAGGTTGCGCATCGGCGACGCGTGGTTCGACGCCCGCGAGCAGCTTCCTCCAGGAGAGTCCAGCGCTGAAAATACAATTTTTAATTTCATTTTAATTTAAAATTTTAATTTTACTCATTTAAATCCATTTTTCCCTTTTTTAATCACATTCTAACCCCTCAAAACCGCCGTAAATCTCCTTCTGCGGCCAATTTCTCGCCCTTCCTCCCTTATCTCCCCGTTCCTACGCAATATTCCAGGGGAAATCGGGCGTTCTCGCCAGAAATGACGCAGGAAGTTATCTTATCTTTCGGAATTTCAGGGAAATCTCAATCTTACGGGAGACTTTGTCACTTCAGAAGGAGAAAAAACGGGAGAAAACGGGATTTTAAACAAATTTTTACAAAATATTATGGTTTTTTTTACAAATTCTGTTTAAAATATTTAAAAAAAGGGAAGAAATCAATGAATTCTGCCCATCGATCCATTTTAGTCCGTCGAAATATCAACCAACCGACCAGGGTTCGATCCCGGTCGGCGCACTTGTTGAATAAAACGGTAAAAATCACATGTTTAATCCATTTTAAGCCTTATTTTTTACAAAAACATAATTGATTTTTGTTTACAAAATTTTTTGTTTTTACAAAGTTAGTAATTTTGTAACCTTCGGTTTCGACCGAGAGTTCGGCGACCGAGATATCGCCGCTACCTTCGCCCTCCAGGGGCATGTCGATGAGTTCTCCTTGGTCCTCAGTCGAGCTCATATTACTAGAAAGGGCGAATAAGGATAGAAAAGAGGAGAAAATAAAGAAATATAGGAAAAAAACAGGAAAAAACTAATAAAAATAGAGGAAAATTGATTTTTTGGGAAAATTCTGTCAATTTTGAAGAAGAAAATAGATAATTTCAATAATTTCGAGTAAAAAAAAAATATGAAAATCCAATCAAGATCGTGGTCGGACCGAAAAATCGTTGCAGGACCCACTGGTTTTTGCAATGTAAATTTTTTTTGTTTAAAAAATGTTTTTAAATGTTATTTTTGAGGCGAGATACTGCTCTTTGTATTATTTGAGTTTTAATTTGTATTGGAATATTTTCATGTTTTAAGAAATTGATGTTAGAGTGAAAAAAGAATAACGGGAGCTTTCTTTATTGGCTAAGAAGACCAAAATAGTAATTTCAATAAGTTCAAACCAAGGGTTTAAAAATCCAATCAATATCGTGGTGGGACCCAAAAATCGTTGCAGGACCCAACATCTGCTTCTTCAATTTTTGAGGACAAAAATTGAGGCTTTTAAAAGTTTTAAAAGCTAATTTTGAGACAAATTACCATTTATTTATTGTTTTTGTTCAACTGTTGTGTTTTAATATTTTTATATTGGTATAATCATGATTTCACTAAATAAAAACAATAAAAATTAATAACGGGAGCTTTGTTTATGGGGCAAATCAAATCCAGCGATTCAAAAATTTATGGCTCCATTTTCACGGCGACGGCGTTTTGCGTAAGTGCGTAAATAATAGCAGGCATTCATCGTAAATCAGCTGCATAATCGAGTTGGTTTAGCTCGCCGTGGAGCACTCAAAAATCGATCGAAATCCAAACAATCCGCGCGACCGCCTCACAGATGTTATTGTGGATTATTCTGGTGCAGACACCACCAACAAACGAAATGGTGGATAAAAACAACGGCGGATCCTCAAAAATCAGGGTTTTTGATTTTTGTTTAAAGGGAAACCAGAAAAAAACGGAAATGGAGTGATGTGCAGTAGCAGAAGGATTATAAGTGACACAGCCGACCTTTTCAGTCCGTTATCGGCCGACCTTCGTTTGTGTGCACTGCCGCCGCTGCTTTTGATTCTGCCGGCCATTGTCAACGACGGTCAGATTTCACTTTCCGCACACAGTTTGAGCAAAGTTGGGTACTTACGGGCCATGACTTGGAAAAAAAACACTTTCGGCTCGACCCAGGCTTTTCCACGGGTCGGGTTTCCTGAGAAAATTTGGCGGAAATCACAAAAATTGGTGCAATTAATTTGTAAATTTTTCAAAATGCCCTACATTTATTTGTAGTTACAATATAAGTCAATTAGAGTTAAACAAAAAAGAATCACACCGACCGGGATCGAACCTTGGTCGTGTTGTTAGTAATTTATGGGACCAATTTGGGTAGACGGACAGACACGGGCCGACCACAATTTCCCAGGCCCGTGAGAACCGGTATTTGAACCAAAAAAATTCAGTTTGACCTATTTTTTATGGCTTACAGAGTAGTTCTTCCTTGTTATTGTATTGAATCAAATTGTTGTTCGATTGTTAATTAAAGCGTTATTTTGAGAATTCCACGTGCCATTTGTTTTTTGGTCCTCAAAAGTGGAGCATCGAGAACAATTGCCAATGAGGAAATTTGAGCATTTTAAAAAAAAGAAAAAACGAGAATCTTTAATAATGTTTATGATATATGTAACCAAAAGAACGTGTTGGTTAAAAAAAGTGTTGTACGCAAGTTGCAGAAGGTGAGTGAGTGAGTTTTGAGCGCGTTAATGTGTGAGCGCGTGAGTGAGTGAGTCCTTCGTAAGTTGGAAGAGTGCCAGACCATTAGTTCTCTCAAATATGAGCCCAAAGACAAGTGTGTCGGTGGGTAAACAGCCGAGGAGGACAATGACTAGGAATTATTCAGCGCCTCTGCGTCATTGCTGCCGGTGTCGCTTTCGCAACTACACTACTTCCACCGGAAAACGCAATTTCACTTTTTGGAAATTCAGTATTCTCATAAAATTCAAAAAATGAAAATTTAAGAACTCAATCATACAAAACTAGCTGGGAAATGGGAAAACTTTGTCCGCCGAGTGCTAAATAGGGCCGTTGGTCGGGGCGAAAACCGAGGTGAATGTGTCGATTTCGGGATTAAATCGGGGAACGGGCGATCTGTCGACGTCAGCCGACTGGTTTGGTGGCAGAGAGGTTATTTGTAAGCGGCTAATAAGTAACCCAGATAGAGGGCTCAACCTTCGATAAGAGCCCACTGACGCACTGCAGAGGACCTTTCGACGCACTGCAGAAGCGTAGTAAATTATCACTTCTTTGGAGATACTGGGTTCTTTTTGCAACCGCACTATTCAGCATGACGTTTAACGGAATGTCCGATGTTTAGCAGTTGGCTTGTATGCTAGTATTTTTACACGAAGCCCGATGGTCCAGCGTTATGCGATTTTTGTAATTGATTTTTAGTCTGTTTTATTCGGTATTTATTTTACTTTTTTTAAACATTCAATTAATTTTGTTCGTTTTTAGAAATGCCGTTCAACCTCGTGGATCTCGTGCAAATCACCACTGTCGCCTTTCAGGTTTGAAATTATGGTGAAAATAAATTTAATTACGTAGTTTCAGCAACGCCGTTGAACCTCCCGGCTCTTGCGGCTTTGTCTTTCCGGTTTACTGTGATGATTTTCCCAATTCTCACTTTCCACACGAGCTCACGAGTTCCATAAAGAGGATTAGGCGCTGACGCCACTGTTTCAAGTGCACCATACAATTTGAACTAATCTGGGCTGATAAGTTGGCTTAAACAGTATTATAATGTGACATTGGACACGACCAGGGAACATTTAAAATTGTGGTTGAACGGTAGCTCGCAGAGAACGCTAAAATTTTTCTCCAAGTGCTCACATCTCAAAATATTTGAGGCAGTGATGTGAGCCTAAAAGTACGGGTGTACGGGTCAACATGCATTGTTCGGTGGGTTGGAAAAAACACATCAACGGCTGGGTAGAATGAAGGTTTTCTCAAGGAGAGCGCTGTAAAAAGATTTTATCTCGGAATGTCGATTGAAAATGACGGACTGTACGGTTCCGAGAGAGAGAAAGAGAGAGAGAGAGATGGATAGAGAATTTGAAAAATAAGCGGCCTGACGCTGCCATAATTTGAAAAAGCGGGCTGAGGTTGCCATAATTTGTTTTAGCATTTATGAAAAGATTAAATCAATTTTAATTTAACCTGGTCAAGCATCCGGGCCTTACCAAAGAAATTCTGGGCCCGTTTTGTAAAAATTATGCCAATCCTACCTGGAAATGCGAATTTTCTCACTGGGATCGCAAGAGTCTCGTGATTTATGTTCGTGTTTTCGGCAGTTGTCGAGCAGTCACGTCCGGTGACAAAATGGCTGCGAAAACAACGTTTTTCTACAATTTTTCAAAGAAATCACAGCTCGTCATCCGAGAATCACAAAGGAATCGGGAGAAATCGATAATTTCTAATTAAAAGCGGAAAAAGCGCTTTAGGCCGCGAAACACTGCGATCACAATTGTACAAAGAAACGATTCTTATGATTCTTATAATCTTGAGTCAAGTTCCTTGACATTTTTAATTGATTTAAATTTAATATTCAGGTAATGAAAAAATAATTTTGCTAAACAGCAATAAAACAGATTCTGCTAAGTAGCCGTTAAGCAGATTCTCCTAAACTTAGGTCAGTCACAAAATGGTTTTTTCTGGTCCACTTTTTTCTTTTTTGACCGAACAACGTGCCCCTGGTACTTTTTCTGGCTCTTTCTGCCTGGGATGGCTCTCTAAATCCGAAAAAAACTAATTTCTAGGACGCTTTTACGTATTTACACTGACCGACGACGGGCACACGCTGCAAAAACAAGCAATCTGTCTCGATGGCGCAAAGCATCGGCACTGAATAGCCCCCCGACCGACAATTGAGCCAATTTCGTCTCACGGTAAGACGGCTGCCTGGAACAACTTTCCGGCTGGTTGGAAGCCCAAAAGGACCACCATCGATGGTTTCACGCATGGCGGCGTTGAGCGGTCAACAAGGCGGCTGCCACAAACGTACCGAAGCTGTGGTGGGGGCAGCCGGCTGGCAGGGGGAGAAGACGTCGGCTGGCACTAACTGGTGGGGAAGCTGTCGTTAAGGGCACAGCAGAAAGACAA
>JAJQXH010000054.1:600000-627500 GCA_022343465.1 Oscheius sp. G VE-2021
CTAATCACTCAAGTGTTATTGACAGTTGGTTGGCTGAGGAGCCGTCTCCCAGGACAAAAACATAGCTTCCCACACACATTGGATGTAACTTATTTTACTAAATTTTATTTCGCAGAGCTGTTAAGGTAAACACGGCGCCGAGCGCGGTGTTCAAATAGGGCGGCGCGGCTACTGCTACTACCCGCTTCCGTAGCGCAGTAGGCAGCGCGTCAGTCTCATAATCTGAAGGTCGTGAGTTCGATCCTCACCGGGAGCAAATCTTTTGCTTTTTATTGTCTGACTGTGAAAACAATGATTTCTTTGGGAGAAAGGTTGAATGGAGGAAGTTTCGATGACGGAAGGCAATTTCCAAATAGAATTATGGGGGCGATGAATGGGATGGAGGCGCTGTAATTTGTTTTCGGCGGAATTGCTGCCTTTTCGGGGGAGATTTAGGAAGAACTCTCTCTCTCTCTCTCTCTCTCTCTCTCTCTCTCTCCTGGTCATAAATCGTCCTTTGTGAGGTCGAAAACCTCTGAATCGGAAGGGTCCGGAGGCTGCTCGCAAATTCGCTCGGCGACTAACGACGGGGCAGCGGCGCGGCTGAATAATTCCCGCTTTCTTTGTGTTGCTTTTTGCGTCAAGAGGTGGTTGCAGAGAGAAAGAGAGGGACTTGAGAGAGAATCTCACGAAATTTCACAGGACCACCCCTACTGGACCACCCATAACCAGGACCACCCAGACCGCTGGTCTCCTTTGGGTATGGGTGGTCCCATGTTTATGTCTAGGTGGTCCTTTGAATCGTTGGGTAGGGTGGGTTTTCCTTTGAAAAGGACAAAAAAAAAGAATAAAGTTCAAAAATTGAAAAATAAGGTGTTTTTTCATAGGTGGGTGGTGAAAATGTGGCGACTGGAGCCGTTTCGAGCCGCGTCCAAATCGAATTGGCCGCCTAAAAGGAGCAGTCACCGGGAGGACCCGTCGTTCCTTGAAATCGGGCAAATTAGTGGAACTTAGAGAGAGAGAGAGAGAGAGAGAGAGAGAGAGAGAGAGAGAGAGAGAGACGCAGATAGGGAGATGGTTAGAGACGCAGAGACAGGAAGATGGTTAGAGACGCAGAGACTGGAAGATGGTTAGAGACGCAGAGACAGGAAGGTGGTTAGAGACGCAGAGAGAGGAAGATGGTTAAAGACGCAGAGAAAGGGAGATGGTTAGAGACGCAGAGGTAGGGAGATGGTTGGATACGCAGAAATAGGGAGATGGTTAGAGACGCAGAGATAGGAAGGTGGTTAGAGACGCTGAGGGAGGATGGCTAGAGACAGAGAGGGATGATGGTTAGAGACGCAAACAGAGTTAGAGAGAGAGAGAGAGAGAGAGAGAGAGAGAGAGAGAGAGAGAGAACAGCGTTCCTTTACTCAAGGAAGTACCTGCAGCCAAAAATTGCCTCTGCAATCGCCCGAAATTTCCGTGAATCCGTCAACCGGGCAATTTTCGTCAGCCGAACGAGTAGCCCAACCCACAGCTCGTATCGAATCTCCATTTCGGAGTAGGCCAAGGCAATTTGAAGGTGCAATCAGGCGACCAACGGACCGATGAACACGGCCCACACCCACACAGAAACAGCATGTAAGAAAGGGGGAAAACAAAGAAAATGGCTCAAAAATGGAAGAAAAAAGATTTGCCGCCAGCAGGGGTCGAACCTGCGACCTTGGGCTTATTAGACCCACGCTCTAACCGACTGAGCTATGGCGTCGCTAGGTGTCTGTGGGCACCGGCGGGTTGTAAAGTGAGCGGCGGCGCCGGCGTGTCGTCGTGGCCAGCCGTTTTTGCGCGTTGTCCATTCCGCGGTAAGCCAGGGCCGAGGGCCAAATTGGCTCTAATCCAGGCCCACGGCGCCTGCTGACGTCACAGAAGAAGATTGGCACATCGCCAATTCCTAGGGACAGATTGCCGTCCGCTGTTGGTTTGGAACACAAACACTTTTACGACGAGGGATTCCGAAAAAAAGTTTGCAAGTTTTGCACAAAGGGTAGAAGTACATTTCCATGAAAAAACGGAAGTTTGCAAGAAAAGCAAAAAGAAAGGTCCCGGGGAGATTTGAACTCCCGTCGCAGGATTCAGAGTCCTGAGTGCTAACCGCTACACCACGGGACCGGCGGGAGCAGTCGGCGATGGGCGCATGATAAGCGAACGAGCCGCCGCCACTAGTGGCCGCGTGATTAAGGCGGCGGAAAGCCTGATTTGATCTGTTACCTTTCGCGTAAATATTTCATCGAGCAGCGGCTGTACTTTGTTTGCGGCAATTAGGGGCGGTGTAGGCGTAGATTTTCCCGCGTCTGGCCTAATCCTCCCCTCGAGCCGCCCCGTTTTATTAGTTTTGCCATTGCGCGCGAGAACTTGTGTGCCTGGAATGTGATTTTATAATTAAACTCATTCTTTTCGGGTAGATTCTGATCTTCCCACGGCAAAAAATTGTGCAGAACGTTTCAAGATAGGCAGCAAGCGGCAGCCGCGCCTATAAAAGGGGGACGCGGCGGGAGAACAGACGTGATCAGGTGGCCGAGTGGTTAAGGCGATGGACTGCTAATCCATTGGGATTTTCCCGCGTGAGTTCGAATCTCATCCTGATCGAATCTCTTTTGCATGTTTAAAAAAGGTGGAATAAACCTTTTTTTGCAGGAAAAAGTGAATTCCAGTTGTTTATTATTTATTTTTTGGGGTAAGTATCACTTAACGCCGTTGTTTAGCAGTGCGTAAACAGAAGTCCCTGGGAGGAAGGGAGAATTAATTATTGAAAGTTGACAAGAGAAAGCCGCCGTCGGCTCTTTTCTAAGCCTTCTCGGCGGAGACCCGGGAAAAACACACGGAATCGGCGGGGAATTTGGGAAATGACGGTTCACACGTAGGTGAAAACATGAAAAAACGCGTTTTTCAATTAAAATTTGAAAAGCAAAACGGGAAAAAGTGATAGCAAGCGTTTCTTGATTCATTTTAGATCAAAAAGGCGAAATATAATATCCCAGGGTGGATTCGAACTCGGGTCGTGAGATTGGCAAGCGAGGACACTGCCACTTGGCCGCCGGGGCGCGGCGGTTTGATAAGGCGGCGGCAAGGCGTCTGCCACAGGTCCTCGGTAGTATAGTGGTGAGTATCCGCGTCTGTCACATGCGAGACCCGGGTTCAATTCCCGGCCGGGGAGAATCTTTTGCTTTTTGTTTCCTCTTTCCAAAAATGTGCTTCTTTTTCGATTCCGATCATGTTTATCTTACTCTTTCCCAAAACGGTGATTAAATTCCGCTTACCCCGAGGCGGGGATAGCATGGAAAACGCAGTTTGCCGTGTGTTTTGCGTAATTTCCCCTGGGAAACGGCGCGATGTTCTCGGAAATGGAGGATGCCCGCCGAAGCCATAAATTAGGGCAATTGCTCCTGCAAAACGACACCGGCGGTGGTCCACCGAAGTAATAGGGAATATTGAATGGGAAAAGTCACGTATTTTCACGTAGGAAAGGTATTTCAGTAGAGAGAAATGAAAACAAAAAAGAATGGCGCAGGGAGGATTCGAACCATCATCGTTTGGGTGAGAGTCCTAAGTGCTAGCCACTACACCACGGAATCGGATTGGCGGCAAGAACGCGGCGGCTTCAAGTAGTCCGCCGCGATCAAAACACATAACACAAAGAAATTTTTTAATAAATACAAATCGGTTTAGAATCTTAGAAATGACTTTTTATAGATTTTAATTTATTTTTGAAGCTTAAAATGGCTTGAAATTCGATTTTGGGTTGGAAAACTAAGCCACACCCCTAAAAACGAGTTCAAAAATTAAATTTTGATCAAAAAGTTTAAACTTTTCCTGTTTTTCTATTAGTTTCAGTTATTTGTCCACTAAAATCTCAATTTCAGACCCTTAACGGTAAAATTGAAAGTTGGCTTGGTCAAATTAGGCCACGCCCCCTAAAATACGCCCGGAATGGAATTTGTGGGCGTGGCCTGATTTGACAACAGCTGGAAAAATGATCAAAATGAGGGAAACTAAAAAGAACCATCTAAAATTCAGCTTTCAGGTTCTAAAAATGAGGGCAAATTAGGCCACGCCCCTTAAATAACGGTTGGAGGGGGCGGGGGAGTTGGTCGCGTGGCCTAATTTGAATAATTTTGAAGAACTCTTTTAATTCTCTTTAAAAGATAAATAAGCTATAAAACAACCGAAAATTGAGTTTTCAATAAAGAAAAACGGAAAAATTAAGCCACGCCCCCTAAACTCAGGGCACTGTGTTTGTGGGCGTGGCCTAATTTGTATGAAATGAGGGAAACTGTCTTAAAAATGAGGGAAATTTAAAAACTAGCCAAAACCAAGCTGTCAAGTTCGGAAAAGGGGCGCGGCGGTGTAGTTCCGCCCGGAGTTCTCGCCCGAATTGTGCGGTCCGCCTCCCCGAAATTGGGCGGGAGGGCGAAAAAAGGCTGCGTTCGTGCGCCGCAGAAGTGCGTGTTGCCGGGGGAGAGGGAGGGGATTCGGTGTGGATCGATGCGGGAGCAGCCTGCGCACACGCTGAAGAGAATCGGGGGGAGACGGCGGCGGAGAGGAGTTGCCCCCAGGGAGTTCCTTTTGACCCAGCCATCGCATGCCTGCCACAGGCACTGTATAGCGCAATGGTAAGCCTTTTGCCTGTCACGCTGGAGGTCGCAGGTTCGGATCCGCTCGCCTGCAAATCCTTTTTTCTTTTATCTAAATACTAAAGATTCATCAATCAGTCGTTTATTTCTCCAAAATTCCAATCAGGATTGAAATGGCGTGAAATAGGAAGCCATTTGAATGTGAAATGAGGTGGTGCGGGCGATTCCCAGGCAGCAATTATCTTTCCAGATGGGAGTTGGCTGTCCTTATGAAGTCAAGGCGTTAGAAATGGGGATTGGCGAATGGAGAGGGGAAAAGCAAAAAGATTCCGTCGAGCCGGATTCGAACCAGCGACCTAAGGATAGCTGACAGATCTACAGTCCTCCGCTCTACCAACTGAGCTATCGACGGCACGGAGGAGAGGAGGGTGCGGCGGTTTATCATACGGCGGCGTCCCTGAGGCACATCCAAGCTGGATGCCATCTGTGGCCAAATGTGGTAAGAAGCGGCCTGAGGTTAAAATTTAAAATAAAACAATTTTTCTTCATTTCTGTACTTTATCGTGAACGAGAGAAAGTGGGAAAGCCGTGGATGGGTGCCTCATTAGCCGTGGCGGTAGCTCTCATTTCAACGAATTGAACTGACATCTGAGACACCCACGGACTTTGTCAAATTAGGGGGAAAATGAAGAGAAAAGAGTGATTTTCATGGAAAAATGAGTCAATTTAAAGATTAGAATTCAGATTTCAGCAGAAAGGGGGTAAAATTGCGTTTAGGCGCCGGCTGGCGCACCACTACAAACTCCAAAGCGGCGGATGATCCCTAATTAGAATATTAGCAGAAAAGATGCTTAAAAATCGTTCTTTGTGCTGAAATCCCGTTGATTCGTCCATTTTTCGGGCTCCTTTGTCCTAAAAGTGCGCGTCTCGTCCTTTTCTCGAAGATTAAGTGAAAAACGAGCTGAGGGATTGCGTGTTTCCGGGCGGGATTCATCAGTGCCTTCGCATAAATCAAGTGTCAAAAAAGGAGATGATTCCTGGAAGGGAGATTGAAGGAGGAGGGGGGGGGAATCTCTTATGCGGAGGGGATTTCCTTTGATGGAGGTCTTTTGGACGGGGGAGGTCTTCTGAATAGAGAGAGAGAGAGAGTCCAGAAGTAGGGGGAAATCTGGCAAGGCGGCGTGTGACGTCACAGGACGCAGCCCGAAATATAGATTATGGACGAGGCGGGGCTGCGCGGACTCTCCTGGACACCTGGAGAGAGAGAGAGAGAGAGAGAGAGAGAGAGAGAGAGAGAGAGAGAGGAGAGAGAGAGAGAGAGAGAGAGGAGAGAGAGAGATGGAGAAAAAGAGATGGAGAGAGAGAGAGAGGAGAGAGAGATGGAGAAAGAGAGAGAGAGAGAGAGAGAGAGAGAGAGAGAGAGAGAGAGAGAGAGAGAGAGAGAGAGAGAGAGAGAGAGAGAGATGGAGAGAGAGATAGAGAGAGAGAGAGAGAGAGAGAGAGAGAGAGAGAGAGAGAGAGAGAGAGAGAGAGAGATGGAGAAAGAGAGATGGAGAGAGAGAGAGAGAGAGAGAGAGAGAGAGAGAGAGAGAGAGATGGAGAAAGAGAGATGGAGAGAGAGAGAGAGAGAGAGAGAGAGAGAGAGAGAGAGAGAGAGAGAGAGAGAGAGAGAGAGAGAGGAGAGAGAGAGATGGAGAAAAAGAGATGGAGAGAGAGAGAGAGAGAGAGAGAGAGAGAGAGAGAGAGAGAGAGAGAGAGAGAGAGAGAGAGAGAGAGAGAGAGAGAGAGGAGAGAGAGAGATGGAGAAAGAGAGATGGAGAGAGAGAGAGAGAGAGAGAGAGAGAGAGAGAGAGAGGAGAGAGAGAGATGGAGAAAGAGAGATGGAGAGAGAGAGAGAGAGAGAGAGAGAGAGAGAGAGGAGAGAGAGATGGAGAAAGAGAGATGGAGAGAGAGAGAGAGAGGAGAGAGAGAGAGAGAGAGAGAGAGAGAGAGAGAGAGGAGAGAGAGAGATGGAGAAAAAGAGATGGAGAGAGAGAGAGAGGAGAGAGAGATGGAGAAAGAGAGAGAGAGAGAGAGAGAGAGAGAGAGAGAGAGAGAGAGAGAGAGAGAGAGAGAGGAGAGAGAGAGATGGAGAAAGAGAGATGGAGAGAGAGAGAGAGAGAGAGAGAGAGAGAGGAGAGAGAGATGGAGAAAGAGAGATGGAGAGAGAGAGAGAGAGAGAGAGAGAGAGAGAGAGAGAGAGAGAGAGAGAGAGAGGAGAGAGAGAGAGACAGAGGGAGAGAGAGACAGAGGAGAGAGAGATGGAGAAAGAGAGATGGAGAGAGAGAGAGAGAGGAGAGAGAGAGAGAGAGAGAGAGAGAGAGAGAGAGAGAGAGAGGAGAGAGAGAGAGGGAGAGAGAGAGAGGAGAGAGAGAGATGGAGAAAGAGAGATGGAGAGAGAGAGAGAGAGAGAGACAGAGAGAGAGAGAGGAGAGAGAGATGGAGAAAGAGAGATGGAGAGAGAGATGGAGAGAGAGAGAGAGAGAGAGAGAGAGAAGAGAGAGAGAGAGAAAAAGAGAGAGAGAGATGGAGAGAGATGGAGAGAGATGGAGAGAGAGAGAGAGAGAGAGAGAGAGAGGAGAGAGAGGAGAGAGAGGAGAGAGGGAGAGAGAGAGATTTAGACACAGAAAGAGAGTTTTAGACAGAGAAAAAGAGATTTTGACAGATAAAGAGAGATTTAGACAGAGAAAAGGGGATTTAGACAGAGAAAAATAGATTTAGGCAGAGAAATAGCAATTTATGCAGAGAAAGAGAGATATAGAAGAGATAGAGAGAATTAGACACAGAAAGAGAGATTTAGACAGAGAAAAAGAGATTTAGACAGAGAAAGACACGTTTAGACAGAGAAAGAGAGAATTAGACAGAGAAAGAGACATTTAGACAAAGGAAGAGAGATTTAGACAGAGAAAAAGAGATTTAGAGAGAGAAAGAGGGATTTAGACAGAGAAAGAGAGATTTAGACAGAGAAAAAGAGATTTAGACAGAGAGAGAGAGAGAGAGAGAGAGAGAGAGAGAGAGAGACATAGTGTGAGTGAGCGAGTGAGTGAGTGACTGATTGTTTCCCTCCCTCGTCTACCACCCCTCTCCCCTCCCCAGTGATAAGCGTCTGGGTGGTCTGTCTTCTGAAGTCGGTGATAGATTCGGCCGCTGCTTCCCGGGGGAACTCTTGAGTCGGCGCGCAACTCGGCCCCGACAACACTCCCAACTCATGTGGCTCACAATAGCCCAGGGGCACAAACGGGCGCCCAACCACGGGGAATTTGAAGCCACTCAAGCGCAAAGGTTTCGAAGGAGAGAGAAGGAGCAGGAAGTTGGCAAAAACGGCGGGGGAGGGAGGGGGTAACCATTTATTTTTCTGTTGTTATCATGTTTAAGAGCATTAAGGAGAGAGATAGAGAGAGATATAAAGATAGAGAGAGATAGAGAGAGAGAGAAATAGAGAGAGAGAGAGAAAGGGAGAGAGAGAGAGAGAGAGAGAGAGAGAGAGAGAGAGGAGCAGTTTTCGTAAACCTTCACAAGTAGATCAAATCCCTTTAGGCTAGGCTTGTGTCAGTTAAATACTCACCTTTGTAACCAAGAAGACACACTGAAGTTGCCACATTATTTGAATAAAAACAAACATTGCAGGAGGGAATGAAGCGATGTTCGAAGAGTACCTGAAAATAAAATTTTGTAAACAGCCATTCTTTGATGAATTGTGAGAGGGGCGATAGAAAAAAACAAGTGCCAGAAACAAGGGGAAACTATAGCTTATTCGAAATATAAGAAACATCGACAATAAAAGGGGGAGGACGATGAGAGAGGACATTTACTCAATGTCGACGAACAGGGCATGCCTGTGTCCCAGACGGAAGGCGCCGTTCATGAGAACCAATCCCAGTCCGTTGTGACCCCACGAGAGTCCCTTGCTAGAATGAGAAGACTGTCTCCAACCTCTCTCCAACTCACCTGTCTCCAACCAGCCAGGTCTTCTCGCCGTTGGCATCAGTCTGCCAACCAAACAATACGACCGCATATCTTTTTTTTAATTTTTTTGTGTGTTTTGTATCTCTCTATTTCTCTCTCTCTCTCTCTATTTATCTCTCTCCTTTCTTTCTCTCTCTCCCTCTCTCCTCTCCTTCTCTCTCCTTCTCTCTCCCCTCTCTTTCTCTCTCTCTCTCCTCTCCTTCTCTCTCCTTCTCTCTCCCCTCTCTTTCTCTCTATCTCTCTATCTCTCTCTTTCTGCTCTTTCTGATCTCTTTATCTTTCTCACTCTCTTTCTTAATTTTTTTCTCTCTCTCTCTCTATTTTTCTCTCTCTGTTTCTCTCTCTATTTCTTTCTCTCTCTCTCTATTTATCTTTCTCTATTTTGCTCTCTCTCTCTTTCTATTTCTCTATTTCTCTCTCTCACATTCTCTCTCTATTTTTGTATCTCTCTTCTCTCTCTCTCTCTCTCTCTCTCTCTCTCTCTCTCGCGCGCTCTCTCTCTTCCCTTTAACTCTTTATCTCTCTCTCTCCTTCAATTGAATCAGTGAATAACTATTATTTTCTATTTGTCTTGTTTTCACTGCTAACCAAACAATGGTTTATTCGAATGTATTTATTTTTTTCAAATGTAATAAATATTGTTTTCTAATCCTTCTTGTGTTTTCTCATTTTTCAGAACAATCTCAGTTGATAAAAACACATGTTGAGCTTTCTTCTCAAATTTGAACCGAAGAATTTCTTTTGGTCGTTGGTCACATTCCATCTCCACGAAGCCCGGTAGAAGTTCAAAACCATCAACGTCAATTAAACGGATCAACTTCTCCTTCGAAATATTTAAGAGGCTAATTCCAGGGGCCATTACAAAGTTGATTTGCTTT
The DNA here is from genome assembly GCA_022343465.1 of Oscheius sp. G VE-2021. NCBI lineage: Eukaryota > Metazoa > Nematoda > Chromadorea > Rhabditida > Rhabditidae > Oscheius > Oscheius sp. G VE-2021. Next base: position 609,476 of record JAJQXH010000054.1, read on the forward strand.
TTGCAATAAGTATGCCAACTGGGATCTCTTGGATTTGAATAGTCGAAGACTATTTGAAATTTAACTCTCCGAATACTGGGTTCCATCTCTTGCCACCTCTGAAATTTTGTTTTCATGCGTTTAAAAAGGGTTAATTACCTTTCGAATTGACCCCATTGTGGACAACAACCAAATTCGACTGTTTCCGTCAAGGACTATGTGATATGCTTCAGAAAGATTGTTGTAGTTATCGATGTCAGTGGAAACAACTGCTGTGGAATTCAAATCGTGTCGATCAATGAATAGATCAGTCGGTACTGAAAAGAAAATGATTGGGTCGCACAAATGTTTTCCTAGTAATCTGCGTCTCTAACCTAGTCTTCTGCGTCTCCAACCGGCTGTCTAACTCTCTGCGTCTCTAATCATCTGTCGTCTAACTCTTTGCGTCTCTAGCCGTCTGTCGTCTAACTCTCTGCGTCTCTAACGTCTGTCATCCAATTCTCTGCGTCTCTAACCTAGTTGTCTGCGTCTCTAACCTAGTCTTCTGTGTCTCTAACCTTCTGTTTAACTATTTGCGTCTCTAGCCGTCTGTCGTCTAACTCTCTGCGTCTCTAACGTCTGTCATCCAATTCTCTGCGTCTCTAACCTAGTCGTCTGCGTCTCTAACCTAGTCTTATGTGTCTCTAACCTTCTGTCTAACTCTTTGCGTCTCTAGCCGTCTGTCATCTCACTCTCTGCGTCTCAAACCGTCTGCCTAACTCTCTGCGTCTCTAACCTTCTATCTAACTCTCTGCGTCTGTAACCGTGTCTCTAACCGTCTGTCTTACTCTCTGCGTCTCTAGCCGTCTGTCGTCTTACTCTCTGCGTCTCTAACCGTCTGCCTAACTCTCTGCGTCTCTAACCGTCTGTCGTCTAAAAACATCTGCGTCTCTGACCAAATTTCCTGAAAATCCAAACTAACCTCCAATTTCTCTCTGCCAAAGTCCAATTTCTTTCACAAAATGCTTGAAAGATGCAAAATAAATTACAACATGGAAGCATTTGCATCTTCCGCTTTTGATAGCTTCTGCTATCCAATCTCCCAAAGGATTAATAACGGATCTCCGGAAATATTTTATATTTTTCTTTAAAAAAATACAAAACAACCATTTTTAAGGTGTCTATATTGGAGACAGAAAACAACCAGGTTATAAATTGTCGGAAAGTGAAAATTTTGTCGATTTCATCTGAAAAAATGTTGATTTTTTCAATTAGAAACTTTAAACCTTCAGAAAATGAAGTCATTAGTTTTTTGAATTTTGATTTTTCACCAAGAAAATTAAATCGATCCAAATCAGTGTTTATATCCATTTTGTATATGTTTCTGGGTGTTTCAATTGTTGGAACTCCCACATGATTCTAAAGAAGAGGCACTTTCAATTAAAAATTTAAAAATTTAAGTTTTAAATTTAAATTTAAAAATTAAAATAAAATTTCAAATTTAAATTTAAAAATTCACTTTTTTTAAACTTACCCTTGGTCCGTCAAGAATCTGGTGAAAAGATATGGAAACCAAAGGTTTCGGAAGACGTTGTCTATTAAAATGAACAATTTTTCTAAAGGTTTTGCAAATTCTGGCAAAACGAGAGACGTCCTCTCCTGGAAGAAGGCTTAGAATGTGAATCAGAATGTCTTCGGAGTATATCATCGGAATTGTACATTTTACATTAATATTTTAGTATATAATAATCAATTTTATTTAAGAATTGTAGTTTTTTAGAAGAGGGTTTATTTAAATGGGGAAGCGATAATAAAAAGCGAAGAAAAAGCTATTTTTGCTTTTTCTGATAGATTCTAACACGGAATCACACTCACACGCAATTGCACTTTCCCAAACACTCACACGAATTCACACGTACACACACTCACACACTTTCACACTTAAGACAGGAAATCTCTAATGGTCGAGCAGTATCGTCACCCCAGCGACATCGAAAAATTAAACATGTTGGATTTTCGCCAAACATTGACTAACACATGTATTTGACCTAAAAACATCATTCTGAGACTTTTAGGTCAATATCGATTTTTTGACCCGGGTTACGGTAGGTCACCCTGGGTTACTGTAAGTCAGCTCAAAGTGCTCCAAAATAGGCGTTCGATGCGGCAATCGATTCAAAACAACAAATAAACCATTGTTGTGTTTACCGGAAATACCCAGAACTGGGCGAGCTGTGGTTTATCAAAGTTTAAAAAGTGGCCATTTTTACAGTTTTTGGTATTTTTCACCATTGCAGACTAAATGGAGAGCATTTTCATTATGTTTGCCGAATTCTCCATGAAATTAGTCACAAAATCGCTGCCATAAAACCCAATTTCCGTTTCCTAAATATAGGATAAATAAAATAAATTTAAAAAATAAAATAAATAAATACTCTCCTCTCTCTCTCTCTCTCTATTTCTCTCTCTCTCTTCTCTCTCTCTCTCTATTTCTCTCTCTCTCCCTCTCTTATCTCTCTCTCTCTCTCTCTCTCTCTCTCTTGACTCCATCTATTTATCTATTTATCTTAAAATTACCTACGCTTTTTAAATTACGTGGCGCATTTGATACATCACTCCACTGTTTCAATACGATGAATTACAATTTCAACTGTTTAACGCTAGCGTATTAGATACTCAAACAACTCTACAAGCCAATTAGGTGGATGAAGCTTTGGTGGCCAAGGAAGTTCATGTAAACTAAAGATGATCGTATTGCCCCTTCCTATTTCTTGTAAATGTATTTTGACTCCTTCTGCAAAATCTCCCTTTTCTTTCAACCTTATATCTATCTCCATCTAACTTTTTATTTGCCTAAAATGACAACCGGCAAAGAAACTGATGGAATATCTTATTCACAATTTACTTTTGAAGAAAGTCGTTGTGTCTTCAAAGAAAGCCACGAGGAGTGTCGCCGTCTTCTCGGGCCTTCCTTCGATATACGGTCGTCCTTGTTTGTCCTTGATTTGATCAAGAGAAAGGCTATTCATAACAACGAATCCTTTTTCGAGAGCCCACTGAAGCAAGGGGTAAGTTGGTAATTAAGTCTCTCTCTCTCTCTCTCTCTCTCTCTCTCTCTCTCTCTCTCTCTCTCTCTCTCTTTCTCTGTCTTTCTCTCAATATCCTAGGGTACCCACCTTGGCTGTCCTCTCAGTCAGACTCGCTGATGAAACGACATGAACTCCCTTCTCGATACAAACTCTGCAGGCTTCCTTCAGCATCTGGTCTCCAATTCCAACTCCCTGTGCTGCTGGAGTCAAGATTCCGTAATCCATAAAACATGCAGAGTTGAATTTTGGAGGAATTCGATTCCAAAACTGAAGTTAACTTCTTCTTTTTCTTGAATTGTTAAGACATACGTTTTCCTCAAGTTTTTCGCTGATCTTCTCAATCACTTGAAAGCGATCTGGCAGATGGAGGTAATCGGAGTCATACTTCTCATGCCTTAAAACATAGATAAATTTCTTGTACACACAATCACACAGCCACACGCTCTCACAAACCTGTGTTCAATCCTTCCCATGAAGACTCCTTCGACCTTCCCGTCAATCTCGGCCACAGCACACGCTCCTTTGATGATGTACTTCTTCAATCTAACTTAATCAATTATCTGAATGTAGTAAACACAATTCAATACTTTTGAATAGATCCTGCATTGCCTCTCCACGAATTCCCAAATGAACACTTAAAGTTTCATATTCTGAATAGAATTTGATCAAGAGCCCCAGTAGAGCATCAAAGTCGCCCATGTTCCCTTTTCTTACGTGGATGCTGGTAACTGTTGTAGTTTGATCTTCCTTGACCATTTCTAAAGTTTTTTTGTACAGATAATTCCAAAAGAAATACAATCAAAAAAGAAAGAAAACATCAGCCGGAAAAAAAGTATAAGTACGGATGAACCAATTCGTGCATTGCTTGCAATTTGATGCTTGCCAAAAACTGACAACAAGAAAACTGAAAATTGAAATGTTGAAGTCAGAAAAAACAGAATTTCCGTCACAAACATCAGTTCTAAACAGATTCCTTTCGCCGAAATCAATGACGTCAGCAAGCTGAAAAGACTAACGTATAAAAGTAAGAGATGTGTCCAAATGTAGAAAAGTATTTCAATAAAAACATGCTATTACCAAATAAGAAAAAACCGCAAAATCCAAAAAAAAATTATAAACATAGGTTTATTTATAAGTTTGAAACAAGAAATTGCAAGATATTTAGATTTTATTTCGTTTGCGGAGATTCGTTTTCAAGGATTTCTAATCAAGCGGTTTTTTCCTATTTAGAAATAGCATTTTTATTGAAATACTTATTTAGATGTGGACAAATCTTTTAGTTTTATACGTTAGTCTTTTAACACATATTGCAAACACTTTCTATCTTTTAATTAAAAGACAATTGTTTTACAAAAAGGCAAAAATATAGCCCTACAGAGGATTCGAACCAGAGGCCATTCAGGCTCCGACCACCATTCTCCTGAGGAGGGTTGAAAGCATCCGAATTCGTATTGAATCGTTTCTAATAGATGGAGGAAGACACACTAAACAAGAATATGACCTTGGGTTATGATTTTTAATGTTCATAACAAACGGTGGTCAACATTGTTGATCGATTGCTGTTTGGATCATTTGACATGTGAAAGTATCAAATATTATTGCATTTCCGGAATCTACGTCAAAAATTACCTATTGGGCGACGTTTTTACAGCGAAAAGTTCATTTTGAGGGGGGTAAAAGTAGTACCCGAAAGGCGGCGGCGGACATGAACGGCGCCAATTTTTTTAAAAGTGCGCTAGAACGCGGCAAGGGATCAAAGTGGTCTAAATTAACTTTTGCAAAAAGCACTCGACGCGTCTCGAAGCGCTGAGCAAAGAATATCGCCACTAAAACAACAAAAAAGTAAATATGAAAACGCTGCGCCGGAAAAACCTTGAAAAACTTTGCAAACGACCGCGCTTCGAGGTACAGGCCTGTGAAAAAATATGAGGCATTTTAAATCTTTAAAAGAAAGGTGAGGACGTAGCTCCACCCAAATAAGCTACAAAAGTCGTCTGCAGTCGCCCGAGTCTCCCAGAAGCCTGCGAAAAAGCTGCCCACGACAAGGAGAGCTGTACCAGCAACTTGGACGGCGGGCAATCATAGCCGATTCAAAGGAAACTGTGGATTGAACAAGATTCTTCGAGCGACCGAAGCGACAACTGTAATTCATTCTGGCGAATCATGGTGTATCCCTAGAGAATAAACCGTTTGTATGTATGTATGTATGTAAAATACTCAGTACAAATATAATTTGAATCATGGCGTAAAAGAAACTGGAAAGGGATTGTTAAAGATGGTAAAGTGCATACGTGTACCTTCGCTTTGTTTAGAAATTCTAGTAAAAAATTAGAAAACATGAAGAAAAAAACGGTGCGCCCACGGTCACTGATCAGCAAGCAGGTCTCAATGTCGTGCTTCGGTCAATTGAACCGTCGCCTAATGATTGATCTCATTTCTCGGGGGTTGAGTAGTTCCGCCTTATTCTTCTCTTTCGATGATCGCTAGGACGTTGCCGAACTAACATTACAAAAAGCATTAACTTGTCTTTGTCTTACGCGCAGCCATCTATCACAGATAAGCATGAAATTTACGGTGGAAAAAACGGCGGATGGAATTTAACAGAACTGATTATTTTGTTAGAGATGTATTTAGTTGCACTGAAGCACCTAAAAGTCTAGACAAAAAATTAAACAACATACTAAAGTCCGTCAAAACAAACACACTGAGTTTAGATTTTCAAGAAAACAAAGTTTTATTATTTTCACTTGAATTTCTAGTTTTTACTAACTAAAAAGTGCTTGAGCTTCGACCAATCTGGCGTACTTTCCGTCAGCTTCAATCAAATCATCATGCGTACCGTATTCCACAACACTGCCGTTTTCGATAAAATAAATTCTAAAAAATATATATGTATTAAACTATATATACTTACCGATCAGCGTTTCTAATAGTGCTCAACCGATGAGCAATCGATACCGAAGTTCTACCGGTGCTCGCATCATTTAGAGCCTTTTGAACTTTCTGAAATTAATGTACAATAAAAGTGTAAATATTTGAAATTCGCCTTTTCATTTTCTGTGTCTAGGGCTGAAGTGGCTTCATCCAGAAGAAGTACTTTTGGATTTCGGATCAGAGCCCTAGCTATGGCTATTCGTTGTTTTTGACCACCTGAGAGGGCACTTCCTTTCTCTCCAACATCAGTTTCATAGCCCTTTAAATAAACATTTGGTAGGTGGGTAGGTGAGTGAGTGAGTGAGTGAGTTAGTGAATAAAAAAATGTGCGCTTACCTGAGGGAAGGCTTCGATAAACTTAACCGCATTCGCAACCTCTGCCACTCGTTTAACATCCTCCATCGTTACATCGTCTTCACATCCAAGAACTATGTTTTCAAAAATCGAGCCTATAAAACAATCAAATTTCAAACTGATACAAAAACTCATACCTTTAAACAATATAGGCTCTTGACCAACCAAAGAAATGTTGCTACGCAAGTGCCGCAGTTCAATATCGAGAATGTTGTTTTTGTCAATTTTCTAAATGAGACTGAATTTCACAAATCTAGAAATTGTCAACAATATCTCCACTGTCAGGAGTGTAGAATCTTTCCAAAAGTTGAATAATTGTACTTTTCCCACAGCCTGAGGCTCCTACGAGAGCAATTGCTTGTCCTTTCTTTGCTCGCAGGTTTAGAGAACGAGCGACCTAAAAAGGAGCCAATATTAGGGAGAGAGAGAAAGAGAAATAGAGATAGAGAGAGGACATCACTAACATTTACATTTGGCCGCGATGGATAAGCAAAGGTCAGCTTCTCAACCGACAATTCCCCTTCAATTTTCTTAATGTATACTGAGTATTTATGATATTGTTTACTTACAGGGCAAGTTCCAGCATCAAGATTCTTCCCCGTGTTTCCAATCAAAGAAAAAAGGTCCTTAGCTGCCGAGCATGCCTCAACCACTTCGCTATAAGTTGGTATAGCGAAAACAGTCGACCTGAATGGTTTTTACAGTTTCCATACAAAAACATCTAAAATGCAACGTACCATCCTGCATAGGTCGCCGTCATGGCTGCTGTAATCCCTCGAGCAGCGGAAATTTCTCCAGCATAGATAGCTGAGGCAGATACAAGATAGCCGCAGAAGTCGAAAATATACACCGCAGACACGGACATCATGAAAATGGCAGACTGGAGGTGGTCCAACTAAACAATGTTTTTGTGTGTGTTAGACCAAATAAAACCGACTTTGTTTTGAATAACAGAAGCCATCTCTTGTTGCCTGGTAAACCTATCAGAAAAATAACTTTCGACCGACATCAGTTGGATGGTCTTTGCTTGTTCGAAGATTTCAATTGCGAACTAAATTTTAAAAATTAATTATGACTCACTAATTCACTCACTCACTCACTCGCTCACTCATTCACTCACTCGCTCTTACTTCAGCTGTTTTGTCAACTTGTGATTTCAGCTTCATGCTCTTTGTCATCTGACATGACAAGTAACCAACACATAAGATAAACAAAGCTAACAACAGAGTGGTAACAACACCCATTTTCCAAAAATTGAAGTACGTTATCAATGTTGCAACGACCAAAGCAATGATGCTGTTGGAAAAGATCATAAAACGGTAGTCCAAAAACTGAAACGTTTATGTCCTAGATTAAGTGAAATGCTTTTAACTTACCGCATTCACTTCTGGAGACCTGAGAGCCAGTGTGGAGACACAAGCGGCGTTACTTTTTCCTGGTTTATCAAAGAAAGCAGCATCGCGGTGAAGAAGAGAACGAAGTACGCTTGTTTTTAAGCCGTTCACTGTTATTTCGGATGCCCAGCCGCCAAATCCAACCTGTAATGTATATGTGCGTGTGCGTATGTGTATCTTTTGTCTATTACGTGTAGGTGTAGGTACATGTGTACGCATGTCTGTCTGTTTGTTTGTGTTTCGCATGTTTGGTTAAACTCACCGCAGCAGTTATGAAAATTAAAAGCCATACTCCGATCAACAAAAACGCCGAAACGGAGTATAATAAATAGGGCATAAACGTTTCCTAAACCAAATTTCTTATTGTGCATTCCATTTAGTTGAACCTTATCCTGTTCCAAAGCTAAAAACGGCAGAATTTGAAGTAATGAGTAAGCAGGAAGCTCCAATCCTCTGAGAAAGCAACATACAAAAACTAAAATTTTCAGCCATCTGCCATCACGGGAACCATACAGACGGAAAAGGATGTTGTCATTTTTAGAGACTGTCTAAACAATGATAATTAATAAACCTGCCTTTTAATTTGTTTATACTCACCTTGTCGCCGTTTTTGTCCACCTCCGGAAATGTTTCTTCGTCCCTTGTCACTTTTCGAGTCTTCGAAGCCCTCAAGCTTAATGATGATCTATCTGAGAAGCGTATGAAATCAGTTGGGACAGGGGAAGTACTAAATTAAAGTATAGTTCGTTTGTAGGTAAAATTGCCTGATTTTAGTGACTTCGTCAGAATCCTTTTGTTTACGTTCTTCTGTAATTCCAACTTCTTGAGCTTTTGCTTGTGCCCAATATAATCCTTTCGTTGCCATTAATTCAGAATGAAAACCTAAAAAAGTAATTACATTATTTAGGTTTACACGGTAACCTGCTTCAGCAACGATTCCTTTGTTGATTACATGGATTTTGTTGACGTCTTTCAGAGTGCTGAGGCGGTGAGCAATCACGATAGTTGTTCTTCCACGAGAAGCTTTGTTAAGGGCGAACTAGAAACAGCTGTCTCTTTGCCTATCTCTCTCTCTTTCTCTCTCTCTTTCTCTCTCTCTCTCTCTCTCTCTCTCTGCATCTCGCCAACCTGTACAACTCTTTCGCTCTCCGTGTCCAATGCAGAAGTTGCCTCGTCAAGTAGCAAAATCTTTGGGTCAGATGCTATAGCTCTGGCAATGGCGATTCTCTGTTTCTGTCCTCCAGAAAGAGCTACTCCACCTACTCCTAACAACGTATCATAACCCTGAAACAACTTAGTTGTTCGTACTACTTTAAACTTACATCTTTTAGCTTCATTATGAATTCATGAGCGTTTGCAATTTTCGCAGCTTCGGTAACCATGGAGTTTGATATATCTCTTCCAAGAACGATATTTTCCCTGATTGTTCCATTAAATAGGCAAGGTTCCTGTTGCACTATTCCGATAGACTAAAAAGTGTTAGGTTTTGTTTCGCCTTTTTAAATTAGCGCCCAGAACATGTTTTGAGCATTGAATAGGTATTTTAAACTTAAACCCCACCTTTCTCAGATCAGTCAGACGAATTTCCTCAATGGGAGTTCCATCGATTGTAATCTCCCCTGCACATTTATCATAAAGTCGTGTGAGCAGTCCAATCTTGAATGAAATAATTAATACCCTTCATACGGTGTGTTTACACTTGTACTTTTTCCACATCCGCTGTGTCCGACGAAAGCCACCGTTTCTCCAGCCTTTGCCTCCCAGGAGCAGCCATTCAGGATTTTTGTCTCTCTGCGACTGATTAAACACAGAAAAAGAAGTATTTCACCTTGATGGGTATTTGAAATGTACGTTTTTGAAATTGATGTCTCCGCGGCACTTTTCCATTTCTCGGCCTTTTTGGCAGACGGGATCGATTTTAGGGGTCTAAAAGGATAGAATTATGTTTTTCTCATTTTTCTTATTTCTTTAAAAACGTGCCTTTTTGGTCATTCAAAAAGACTTTCGTTGGGGTTTTGTGTCTTACTGTTGTTCCGCCACATACGGCTGCCTGGTCGTTTTGTTTGCATGCGCCGCCGATATTATACGAATAAACGTCTGCGCTCTGTGCCTGACAGACGACAAAGTCAAAAAACAAAACAAAGTAGTAACGCCCTCCCTACCATTGAATGTTCCTTTAAACTAAAAAATAAAACTTCCCCTGTCAATTGTGTGGTAGATCACAGCGGCAGAGACCCTCGCCTTGAGAAGAGCCATCAAGTGAGGTGCAAGTAAAGAGAGAAAGTAGCCTCCTTAATAAACATAAAATCATGTGAAACTCTTTATAAAACTAACCCAGCTGTGTTGTATTCACAGCTATCAAGATCGTACCCGGCTCGAACGGAGCACTTTCAAAATAGACGACAATTCCATAGCTAAATCAGAGGATTTCTTTAAAACTCCCTATAAATCTACAAAATAGCGCCGGCGAAGAAAAAGTAGATCTGGAAGAACATTAAACCCTCGAAGAAACCATTCAAAAAGTGAAGTTGGATTGTCTTCTTAAGACTTCTTTGGAGGACTGAAGAGTATTTCTGAAAACGGTTTGTTTTATTTGTTTTTGGAAAAAAAACCTTAATCATAGTCTCCTGTCCGTTGCAAGCAGCCACAGTTTTGGCATTCATGATGGCTTCTTCCGCAATGGCACTGGCTTCATTTGCACCAGCTATGGATTCCTTCATGGGTTTTGAAGAACTCTGAAAATAGGTTTATATGGTATTACGGATAGATCTATTCACTAAACCCTGAACTTGTAATGTTTTTAAAAGCTTACCTTAGTCATCAGTCCCATAGTTATAGCTGCCAGAGGGCCGGATAAAAACGCAATCATGGTGACCCTCCAATTTATAAAGAAAGAAATAGTCGCAGAGAATATGAAATTAGAGAATCCCCGCACGATGAGGCCAAATTTGTCAGCGATTCCATCTTGGATCCTCTCGATGTTGTTGTTCAATTGGGCAGAAAGGCGGCCAGCGTCGTTGGTCTCAAACCAAGTGGCGTCCTGGCGAAGAACCGCCTTTACGTACTCACAACGAATACGTTGTACAATACGGGTACAGGCAGAAAGGAGGAGGAAGGACTGAATAGATTACGGTATTTGTAAAAAAAAGGAAAACCTGGAAATAGCTGGTGACTAGAAGGACTAAAGCGAAGACAGCCAATGCCAAGCACCAATGAAAAACAGACCAATACAGATGGTCATTTCCAATCTTCTGAAGAAATCGTTTTAGATGACAGCATAATAAGTTTAGGTATGTTTAAATTACTGGTAAGTATCTGTCTCTTTTACGCTGTTTTTTTCTGTTCTATTTATCTCTGTCTCTTTCTATCTCTCTTTATCTCTCTCTCCCTCATTCTCTCTCTATCTCTTTCTCTCTCTATCTCTTCATCTATCTGTTTGTATCTCTCTTTCTATGTGTTTATCTGTATTTTTCTCTCTGTCTCTTTCTCTCTAACCTACATCCTTGTTCGTCAGGTAAAGATTTGCAATGAACCCAGTCAAAATCCACGACGAGGCCTGAAGTACTCCAACTATCGCAGCCAGAAAAAGCCCTATTGCAATCATAAATCTATCTTTTTTCGTACTAAAACGGAACTGAAATTGATTTTGAATTTTGAATTCGAATTAATCAAACCAGTTCTTTAGTCGAAACCGGTTGTGTTTCAAGTTTCTCCTCAGCGAGGTCTCCTCTGAATGATTAAGATTTAGGGCGTTTGTTTCAAACAAACCGGCAAAGGAGGGAATTCATTAGCCTAGTGAACCAATCGGGAAATATTACGTCCTCCTTAGTTTCTTCCGATGCCATTTTTCTCAAATAAAGTTTAAAGAAAATGGTAGGAAAGAGTAAAACAACAAATGAGTAGGCTGAAAAACAAAGGGTGCATGTTAATGGTTGGAAACGAAGGGGTTATCGATTTCCTGTCTTTCGACGTTCGGTGAATGTTCGCACTTGAAAATGCCGTTTCGGCGGGATCCGGTTTCTTAACATGGAAACTTTGTGTTTTACACTTTCGAATGTAATTTAAATTGATTTTCACATAATATCAACCTCTTATACAATTGGCTTAATCGGCAACAGGAAAAACCTGTCAATTTGACAATCAAATGTAGATCTTCAAATGTCGGCCGTTTTGAGGTGAATGACATTCACTGAATACTTATAGGTTCATAGAGAAACGTTTGATCAAATTCATAGAGATACAGGATTTCCAAAACCAAATTGATTTTGTCTCTTTCGCACTTTTGTGGATGAAAATGTATTTTCCAAATTAGAAAAAAACTTGGTTCAAAATCCTAGGAAAAAAAGGAAAAAAACAATTAAAATCATTGTGTACCAAAACGTTTTATTCCTTTAATTGAACCAGAAAAATGCTAAAAACTCGATTTTTTTTTCTTTTATTTAATTAAAAGAGTTTGCTAAACAAGTACGAAGTCTTACAATTAGCTTTATTTTCGCGATTTAACAAAAAAGGAAACAGTTGGCGGTTAGAGGATCGGATCCACCCACCAATCAAACGACAGGCCGATACCTACACCACTATTGAATGCAAATTATCTTGCGACACGGCAACATTGACGAGGTGGCACGCAATGGGGAAAGGAAATTGCTGTGACATTTCAATTAATAGTTGTCTTAGTTTGAAACTACCGTGAATATCATCATTATGTAAGATTTTTACTGTTTGGAGCAAGCTAAGGTTTCGAATTTGACGATTGATTGATGTTCAGAGCACTAGACATAGTAAAGACCAAAATGTTTTGGCATTGTCGGATTCTACTTCAAACTTTACACATTGAGCAACGTTTATTATGACAAAAACGCGCTTGGGGTAGGAACCGTTTCAGAAAACAGGCATCATCGGCGGACAGGAACGGCGCCCATTTTTTTGAAATCGCGCTAGAACGCGACTATGGTTCAAAATAGTCAGAATCAACTTTTGAAAAAGCAATTGAAGCATCTGACGACTATCATAATTACTAAAATTTCAAAAAGTCACAACTGAATTCACCGCAACGAAAAGCCTAGGCTAAGAGTTTGCAAACGGACAACTGCGCTTGGCACAAATATTTCAGAGGCCTTGGCCCTTGGTTATTGATTTCCTTAGTTCCGGGTGCAGTGGGTCCGCCGCATCAGCAAACAAAAGTGTTTAAAGACCGAAAATGAACCTGTTTACTGCGGATGGGCAAAAATTCCGAAGAAAAGGGACGATCACCGGAGATCACCAGCACCTAACATTCTCCGTCTTTGCGTGGTTTTTGGTTTCTATGTTTTCTATTTTTACATTAATGAGATCATCAGCCTCTTTTTCGAATGCACGGCTAATCTTATGCTAATCAGCCCAGTTGGAAAAAAAACTTCCTAATTGAAATGGTAATTAACATAAAGTAATTATTTTTTTTCAAAACTGAGGCTAAACTTCTTTTAAAAAGTTTTTTTTTCGGTTTACTTCAGTCATGTTGGCCTTGGAGCATGGGATCGACGAAGTGGACTTTCTGTTGAATCCAAAGGAGGACTTCTGGACCCCGCTTGTTCCAATTGTAATAATTTTTTGTTTAACAAAAGAATGCGTGCCATTTACTTTTACCCAAATGGATTTTAAACGTCTCACAAATATGTTGGAATTCTTTTTGTAATGCAGTGCTTTCAAAACGTCATTGAATTTCGATAAATTGACGTATTTTCTGCGTGGTTTAATGGCGCTCTTCGATGGCGCAGAGGCCAATATCCTGCGGGTGCCGCAAGTAGAACTCCTGTCTTCATTGCATTGACTACAGTAAACTTCATAAGACGTAACATAACATCGTGATTTGCGTAAATTAACAAATTTATCATTGACAATACGTAAACTATCGCTACTTTCCCGCACTTATCTCCATGTAAGGATCATTTATGTTTTATGTTTTACGACGGGTCGGCGCAGGACAGCAGGCTTTAAAAATGCATCAGTTTGCCTCAGAACATCTGCAGGACAGTTCTAAAATGGAATAATTAGCAACAGAACAACAACACATTTTCCCCAAGGGTCGATTGCCATAAGTCAGAAGCCTAGGACCTTTGAGATTGAAGATCTCAAGAGTTAAATCAAATTTAGACACATTAAGTTGCCCAAAGTGGCGGAAATTACCATTGAATACTAACCTTACAATTCAGCGCAGGAAAACCATCAGCAATTTAACAGACGACCGGTCAGCGTCAGCGCAGAGCCTCGAATGGGGCGTTTGAATTGCGTCAGTTCGCGGGCTCCGGGTATACTGTAGCTTTAGCAACGGCGCGCGTTTTGTGTTAGGACCTTTAATCAGTAGTTTAAAGGGACCATCAGGCTCCTTTCCAAAAGCAAAGCTAATCCTATGCTAATCAGCCTATTTGTGAAAAAACGTTGCTTGGAGCGGTGTTGGAAAAAATTATTTCAATTGAAAAGAGTGAATTAGCATATGGATCATTCTCATTTCAAAAAGGAGGCTGATGGTCCCTTTAAGCAGAGTTATCTTTAACGCAAATATAACCAGATTCTGGCTATAATTCGACGTTCCTTACGGAAACGGTGACAAAATCCATTAAAATTGGCTTGATGAAAAAACTAATAAAACAAAACACAGTTCGCCGACGTGGAAGGATGGACTTTTGTGCTCAAGGATTTTGACAACTTGCGAACGACTTCTGCCAATCAATGGTTTGCGGTTGCCGTGGAAAAAACGACGAATCGACCGATTTCCTGCGCGTTGCTCGTTCTGGATGAGGCTTCTGCCGACGGAGATAAACCACTCTACATCATTGGTTTCTACTTCACTCATCCCGAGTGGAGAGGCGCCGGTGTTGGAAGCAAACTCTTCCGGTTTGTTACAACAGTTACAAAAGGTATCGTTGTTTCAGAATGACAATGGATATCGCTGGGAATGGCAACGTCGCGATGAATAGTGGTCTTAACATGATTTCGCATTATGCTACAAAGTTTGGTGCTGACCAAATTCGTCCTTACATTTTGAACTACGCACAAATTTACTTGAAAGACGTAGTTCCTTCTAGGGAAACCAAAGGACTTGTTGCTAAGGTAAAAGACAAACTTTTGTTTATGTGCGTGTGTATGTGTGTCCGCGTGTATGTTTGGGTGTGTAACTGTGCAGCAAAGAAAAAGATAACAAAAGCTTGCAGAAACTAGATGAAGTGGATTGGAGTGATGTGGTTGCATACGACGTGAGCGTGCGCACGAGAAAGCGTGAGAAGTATCTGCGAAAGCTTCTGGAGCCTTCGGAAGATGTCTTTGGAAGGGTTTGTTTTTAAAATACAACCTTTTCCAACATTAAATTTTCAGGTTATTCTGGACGAAAACGGAAAGGTGGTTGGAATCGGAAGCATCCGCGGGGAATTCAACGGTTCTATGGCAATTGGCCCACTCTACGCTGACAGCAAAGTAAGAAGTTTTTAAAAAGTTATCACAACAACTAAAAATTTCGTCAAACAAATTTTCGGATGTTTCTTTTTGAAGGAAAAAAATTAATATCACTTGTTTCGTTTTATGGAAAAATTCACTTTTACTCAAAAATCGTATTTGAACGTACTTTTGACAATCAGGCGTTTTTGTTAAATTTTCATTGTAGATTTGGTTAGATTTTAATTCCGTTCTTTTTTTCAGGAAGCTGCGAGGCTGATCATTGACTCTCTTATCCCATGTGTTGACAAAGAAAAGTACAAATACATGTATGCAGTTTACCCAGCATGCAACTCGGAGGCTGAAAGGTGAACTTTTAGATTTTTCCTTTCGATGGTTCTATCTGGACGGCAAAATTGATTGCATCTGTTGCCAACGTGCAAGATACCGTTTTGCGGTATCATCAATCACAAAAGCGCCGATCTGAGATACACCGACGATCACTGAAGCCGAAAAGATAACGGAAACGTTGCGTTTTACATAAAATTGCAGCTAATACAGCAAAATCATCAAAACAGGCGAAAACCAGGGAATCTTCAATCACAAACGGTGTTTCAGACAGCAGTTGAACTAAACAATTTACAATGTTGTCGTTTTCAGGCTGATGAGCGAAGTGAGCGGCGGAATCTTCGAGATAACTCCGATCACGCAGCCTCAATTCACAAAGCGCATCATTCCGATTGTGGAGAAGAAGGTCTTCTCCGTCACCGATATTGGCATGCATTATGTGTAAACATTTCTTTTAGTTTTGTAGTTTGTTAAAATTGAAGAAGTTCGCTCAAATTTTAGTTTTGAAGAAGGTCGTTGGCAGATAATTTCAAAACGTGTGTTTTTAATTAGAAACTTCAAACCAGAAAATAAAATCATTACTTTTTCAAATTTTGATTTTTCGCAAAGAAAATTAAATTGATCAATCAAAATCAGTGTTTATATCCATTTTGTATATGCTTCTGGTGCTTCAATTGTTAGAACTCCCACATGATTCTGAAAAAGAGGTTTTTTAATTGAAAATTAAAATTTATAATCTATAAGTATAAAGATTAAAATCATTTTTTAACTTACCCAAGCTAATTTTGCCTTTTCTGATAGTTTCTAACGCAAACACAAACACACAATCACACGCATTTACTCTCTCACAAACACTCACACGGATTCACACACACACACACACTGTCACACACAATTTCACACTTAAATTCACACGCATTCACACTCACACGCATTCCCACATACACATACAAACAATTTCAAACACTCACACACACAATCATTTTTCATCTATTTTACTGAGACAACCATCCAGCCAGGGTGCTGGCAATGGTAGCCCTGGCGTCCTTAATAGCCTGAGAGTCATCAGAAGCAGAGGCGTACATGTCTCCACAGTGGGCGCTTCCTAAACCAATCAATTATTGATTTTATTGATTTTTTAAACTTTTTTGATTTTAAATTTAAATTGAAAATTCAAATTTAAGAAAAATCGAAACTCACCGGCGATGAGGACGGGAACGACGCTCTGCACGTTGCTGCTCACTTTTCCGAGTGCGTGCCAGGGGTCGATGAATCCGTTGGGGAGGACGACCTGGGTGGTCTGGAAAGAAAAAGATTACTGTAACTTTAGCCGTAGGGCAGGATTACGTTGAAGTTGTCGCGTCCTCCGTACCAGGAGTTGGTCTTGGCAATGGCGGAGTTGATGGAGGCGGCGGTGTAGGCGCTGCCGTAGATGTCAGTGCACTGCTGGGTGTAGTAGCTAAATTACAATTTTAAATCAAGTTTTTAAAATGTTTTTACAGCTTTTTAATTTTAAAATTCATTTTCAGAAGAAGATTAAGAATTTCGGATTGAATAGTAAATTCTCCCGCTGTTAATTCTCCATTAGGTGGTCCTGCCGCGAAAAGCTGTAAAAGTGTGCACTCATTGCAGGTGACCGAAAAGTCGGCAAATGCGTTTTGCCTAAATTTTGTGTGGAAACTGGTGTTTTTAAGGTATTAAAAATTATTTTTATTAAATTTTACAAGAGAAAATCTCACGCTCTCTCTTTTTTTTATTCTCACGTGCGGTTACATTTCAAAAAACTGTCTCACGTGCACACGTGTTCTAACAATGAAAATTCTCACTTACACACACGTACATTACGTGTTCTAGCATCAGATAATCTCACTTACACACGTGTTCTAAGAACTAAGTTTCTCACGTGCACACGTGTTCTAACAACTAGGTTTCTCACGTGCACACGTGTTCTAACAACTAGGTTTCTCACGTGCATACGTGTTCTACCAACGGAGTTTCTCACGTACTCACGTGTTCTAACAATGGTTAATCTCACGAATACACGTGTTCTAACAACGGCTATTCTCACGTGCACACGTGTTACTAAAACCGGTTTCACGAACACACGCGTTCTAAAATGGTCTCACGTACACACATGTTCTAACAATGGTTATTTTCACGTGCACACGTGTTCACACAACTAATATTAAGTTTTCTGTATGTATACACGTGTTCTAGCAACGGTTATTAGTAACTCTCATGTTACGTGGTCTAAAAACGGTCTCGCGTGCACACGTGTTTCAACAATGAAATTTCTCACGCACAAACACGTACACACGTGTTGTAACACGAGGTATTCTCACGTGTAAACGTGTTCTAACAACTACACGGTCACACGTGTTCTAACAACGGCTATTCTCGCGTACACACGTGTTCAAACAATGGTTATTCTCACGTGCACGCGTGATATAACAACGACTATTCTCACGTGCACACGTGATATAACAACGACTATTCTTACGTGCACACGTGATCTAACAACGACTATTCTCACGTGCACAC
>JAJQXH010000054.1:632500-655000 GCA_022343465.1 Oscheius sp. G VE-2021
GTTAAAAAGCAAAACTTTTGACCCAGGCAGGACTCGAACCTGCAATCTTCGGTTTAGGAGACCGACGCCTTATCCATTAGGCCACAGGGCCACGGGGTCATCTGTGCGCGCGTCCTTTATAAGTGAAGGCGCGGGCAGCCCTCTCTTTCTCTTTCTCTCTCTCTCTCTCTCTCTCTCTCTCTCACCTGCTGGTAAGTCTTGGTGTTGGTAGAATCGAAGTGGTCAACCTTGTTGGTAAAGTGCTGGGTGGGCACATTAGCCAGAGTGGACGGGTCAGGGTGCTAAAAACTTCCACTTTTCTTCCTTTTTCCCCAAAATCTACCTCAACCAAGGCCTTCTGCATAAATCCGTGGCGAGGTCTTCCGAAGATCATATTGCGGGGGTTCCTGGGAACCACGGAGGCGAATGCCACTCCGAGGAGGGCTGAAATTTTTAGAGAATTAAAAATTCCATTTTCAAGAAAAGTTACCGAGGAGAGCCAGATGGCGGAGAGCCATGTTGAGACGCTGACGACCGCTTCTGCCAACTCGTTATCATTTTGTGGGATGGGAAAAGCCGGGAGATAAGAAAGCCACGCGAAATGGGATGGGCTCCTCACGGAATGTGGGTTGATCTTAGCTGCAATTGGGTTTAGAGAGAGAGAGAGAGAGAGAGAGAGAGGAGAGAGAGAGAGAGAGAGAGAGAGAGAGAGAGAGAGGGAGAGAGAGAGAGAGAGAGAGAGAGAGAGAGAGAGAGAGAGAGAGAGAGAGAGAGAGAGAGAGAGAGAGAGAGAGAGAGAGAGAGAGAGAGAGAGAGAGAGAGAGAGAGAGAGAGAGAGAGAGAGAGAGAGAGAGAGAGAGAGAGAGAGAGAGAGAGAGAGAGAGAGAGAGAGAGAGAGAGAGAGAGAGACAGACAGACAGAAGACAGACAGACAGACAGAGGGACTTAGAACACGTGTTTTCGTGAGAAACATTTATCTTAGAACACGTGCTTCCGTGAGACCCTTTTTAGAACACGTGTGTATGTGAGAGACGCAGAAGTCAAAACACGTGTGTACGTGAGAAACTCCGTAGGGGAACACGGGTAGATGTGATAATAACGGTAGTTAGAACACGTGTGTACGTGAGAAGAACCATTTCTAAAACACGTGTGTACGTGATAAATAACCATTTCAAGAGCACGTGTGAACATGTGTATAGGAACACGTGTGAACGTGAAAATAACCTTATTTAGAACATGTGTGTACGTGAAATTTACCTTATTTTGAACACGTGTGCACGTGAGAGTAACCATTTCAAGAGCACGTGTGTACATGAAGACAACTTCATTAAGAACACGTGTGTGCGTGAGAATAACCATTTCTAGATCACGTGTGAACGTGAGGTGAGAAACGTGGGTAAAAGAAAACGTGTGCACGTGAAACCGTTGTAAACACGTGTGAACAAACACGTGTGAAATCACCAATCACCCTTGTTAGATCACGTGTGTATGTGATAATGACCAATAATCCTTGTTAGAACACGTGTAAGTGTGTGTGTGTGTGTGTGTGTGTGTGTGTGTGTGTCCTTTCAATCCCAGCTGTCCCTGTCTCCCTGGCAACCACGCGAGGTCACCTCTTTCCCGCCTTTGAATGTGATTCTCCCATTCAATATTCAAATTTCTTACTAAATTACAAAAGTATAGATAACTTTTTTTTTACAAAATGAATAAAGAAGAATCGGCCACAGCAATCCAACGATGGTGGCGTCGAAAATTAGAAGCAGACCGTCGATTGGCTGAAAAGGCAAAGAATCTGTGAGTATTTTTCCTTAATATTATAGTTTAAAAAATTATTTTCTCAATTTAATTGTTAAAGTACAAAATAAGATTAAGAAATGAATAAATACCCAAAAAGCAAAAGAGTAGGGGGCACCCGGAGTTGAACCGGGGACCTCTCGATCTGCAGTCGAATGCTCTGCCACTGAGCTATACCCCCACGCTGGACGCCGGCGCGGGGCGCATTTATAACCACGCGCCTGGCCGCCGCAACCGTTAAATTAACCATTTCAGGGCCGAAAGTCGCTACCTCTCCAGAATTTCACTACAAAATGACGCCTTATTGGAGAAATTGGCTAAATTAAGAAGAGAAAAGGTTGATTTCCCTACAGTAATCCAAAAATTATCGATTTTTATAGAATTACGAAGTGATGAAATACGAAAGAGTTCTGAATATGCCGGCGAGGGATGTAAATGGTTTTCTGAGGTCAGAGGCAGAGAAGAAGAGTGAACTCATGGACGAGAGAGAACTGGTGCTGGAGAGAGCGCTAGACAGACAGAGACACGAGGCAGCTCGCGTCATTCAAAGAACGGTATCGATTAATTGAAATTTTGCGTTTTTATTCATTTTAAATCAATAAATAATCGAATTTTTTTCAGTTTCGTCGATTTTATAGCCAACGATTGGCTGAAAAATATCTGCGAAGTATTTCCGTGATCAAACCGGGTCGGAGGGTGGCGCTCCTGGAGAAAATCAATAATCGATTGGGGATGAAGCAGTACGTAAGGACGGTGCCGTTGGAGGAAATTAAACAAGCAGTGAGTTCTGCGTCTCTAACTTTTCTTTCTCTCTGATTCTGCGTCTCTAACCCCTATTTCTCACTGATTCTGCGTCTCTAACCTCTCTTTCTCTCTGATTCTGCGTCTCTAACCTCTCTTTCTCTCTGATTCTGCGTCTCTAACCTCTCTTTCTCTCTGATTCTGCGTCTCTAACCCCTCTTTCTCTCTGATTCTGCTTCTCTAACCCCTCTTTCTCTCTGATTCTGCTTCTCTAACCCCTCTTTCTCTCTGATTCTGCGTCGCTAACCTCTCTTTTCTGTCTGATTCTGCATTTTCCAGTTGTCAGATCACCGCTCCTCCCAATCCAAAGAAGCGGCCAACTTCGCCCGGCGGCAGCAGTTGATCCAGGACGTAAACCGCATCTCCATGGCCTTTTCCAGTGAGTCCTCTCTTTCTCTCTCTCTCTAATTTTTTCTCTCTTTAACTGTCCCTCTCTAACTCAGCCTATCTCTTACTCCCTCTCTCTCGCTAACTGTCTCTCTCTAACTTTCTCTCTCTCTCTAACTCTTTCTCTCTCTATCTCTCTCTCTCCCTAACTGTCCCTCTCTAACTCTGCCTATCTCTATCTTTTCCCCTCTCTCTCTAACTGTCTCTCTCTCTTCATCTCTCTCTGTCTTTCTAACCTTCTCTCTCTGTCTCTCCATCTATCTATCTCTCTCCCTCTCTAACTGTCTCTCTCTCTAACCCCCTCTTTCCAGTGGCCTCTCTCTCCCACCCCTCTTCCCTTCGTCTCCTCAAAGGCTCCCGCCCTCTCTCCGAATTCAAGGCCAAACGTCACCACGAAGAAGAGATCCTCCGTCTGGAAGAGGACGAATGGGCCTAGTCTAGGCTATATTCCAATTGATTTTATAACAGAATAATGCATAAATAACAAAAATAAGGCTTTTTATAATGGAAAAGGCGATATGTATAACAAAAAACAACAATAAAAGTAACAATTTCAATTAGAATTCAGCGGAACTCGGATGTTTCCCAGTCGGATGAGCTCCTTCCCGAACTTTTCGTAGAGGGGGCCCCCTTCCTGGAATTCCAGGGCCGGCTCCCTCATGGTGAGGGCTATCCTCCTTCCGCGGATGTGATGAGCCAGCACTCCGTGCTTCCAGTCGTACCTGAAATTACAGTGATTTTTTTTAAACAGAATTTTTAAAAAAAATCCTTTTTTTTAAATAAAAAATTGGTGAAATTAATTTTTAAGCAGTTTAAAATGCCTTAAATATGTTCCTAGTATTCAAATTAATCAAAAAATAGACAAAAAAGAAGTGCACCGAGTGGGATCGAACCTTGGTCGTGTGGTTGGTAATTTAAAGGACTAATTTGGGTATGGGGGCCCGTGAGAACCCTACCGTAACCCTTTAAGGAATACAGTATACCTGCAGCTGTCGGCCATACAAAGAAGGGAGAGGTGGGGCATCCAGACATAGCACACCTGACGGGTGGTCTCATTGGCGAGGGTCATCACGGAGCCGGAGAGGAGGTTGATACTGAAAAAAGCGGCCTGAGGTTGCCATAAAAAGCGGAAAAGCGGCCTGAGGTTTCCATAAAAAGCGGAAAGCGGACTGAGGTCACCGGGAAAATCGGAAAGCAGCCTGAGGGTACCAGAAAAAGCGGAAAGCGGCCTTAGGTCGCCAAAATCTAACCTAATTAGCCTATTGCCCCAGATCCACATGTCGTCCTGGTGCATTTCGATGGCACTCTTCTTGCTCTCCTCGTATTCCAGGTTGCACATTTCGAACGGCTGGTAGTTTCCTAACCTAAAATTTTAAAAATTAATTTAATTTTAATTTATTAAAATTTAAAAAAAAATTAATTTTAATTTAATTTTGTTTTTACATAGAAATAATTTAAAAAAAAAAAAAAAAAAAAGAAAATCCCACCTTTCCTCTGAGAAATCCCGCATTTTCTCCAGCAACATGTCCGCGTAATCGGGCATTCCTGAAATTTCCTTGTATTTTTTAGACAAAAATTGGAATTTAAAGGAACCGTCAGGAGCCTATTTTCTACTTATTTTTGCCTATGATGCTAATTACTGTACGCGGCGGGACTACCCTAGCCCAGCCGCCGATCTCGTACGGGTGTGAAACTCGCGGCGCTACCATGCCAGACAACCAGAGTTTTCTGTGTCTTTTCAGACGGGAACATTGAAAATTCAAAAGTGACGACAAAAATCGATAAATCAATAGAATGGACAGGGTAAACACCGTGCACGTATCGTTAAAATGTCGGTTATCCACAGGTCGCCTGGAATGGCCAAAAATGGCATTTCAGATGCAGATTTCTAACAAAATGACGCATTTAAACCACAAATTGTTATATATTTTCTTGAATAACTTTTCCAAGCTCTTTAATTTTAGAAAAGGTCAAAAAAGGTCCCTGACGGTCCCTTTAAAAAATGAAAATTAAAAGAAATTAAAGGACTAACCGATAAAAGTGTCGGTTTTGACCTTCTTGTGCTTGAAATTGACTTTAGGACCGTAGTCCTGCTTCCTCCTGCCAGATTGGGACTGCGCCCATTCGACACGGTCAATTTTGTCCATCAGACTGGTCTCCTCCGCTTCGGAGAGGAAATCGGGGATCAGCAGAAGCCCGGGGATATCCATGGATCCATCAGAACACGATTCACTGGCTGAAAATAATGCTTTTTAGGCCACATTCCGTCTTTTTATGGCAACCTCAGGCCGCTTTCCGCTTTTTTGGCAACCTCGGGCCGCTTTCCGCTTTTTTGACGACCTCAGGCCGCTTTCCGTTTTTTCTGGCGACCTCAGGCCGCTTTCGGCTTTTACTGGCGACCTGAGGCCGCTTTCTGCTTTTTCCGCATCCTCAGGCCGCTTTCCGCTTTTTCTGGCGATCTCAGGCCGCTTTCTGCTTTTTTCTGGCAACCTCAGGCCACTTTCCGCTTTTTTTCTGGCAAACTCAGGCGGCTTTTCGCTTTTTTGGCAACCTCAGGCCGCTTCCGCCCTTTCTGGCAATCTCAGGCCGATTTCTGCTTTTTACGGCAACCTCAGGCCGCTTTCCGCTTTGTCTGGCAACATCAGGCCGCTTTCCGCTTTTTTTCTGGCACCCTCAGGCCGCTTCGACTAACCGGCGATGATTTCCTCGACGGATGAGGTGGATCCTAATTGCGGCGCTCTGGCCGGCTTGCCGACCGTCTTACTGTAGACGTAGAATTCATAATCCACGTATTTATCCTCCTCCACCCGGAGTTTCTTCACTCGATCGGTGCCCTCGCACAACGCACAGAAACGCACTCCCTTGCAGCCGCACAACTGACCAGCCGCCGTCATTTCCTTAAATACATTTTTCTTTTAAATTCCACTCTTTTATAAATAGCAAAAAAAAACAATAAAAAAAGAAAAAGAGAAAAATCAATTTAAAAATGTTTTAAAAATTCAAAATTCATTTAAGACTACGGTATCTTGTAAGATTATTGCTGCGTACGGCATTTTCGTTCAAATGTCCATTACGGTATTTGATGCATACCTTTGGTTATTTTTGTAGATTCTATTTTGACCCGTGAAATCTACAATTTTAAGGATTATGTTAATTCTTTTTTATATTTAAATTACAGTGAATTTAATTCTGATTACTGTAGGTATAAAATTTCCGCATTTGTATACCGTTTCCCGAATTTTTGAGCTAATTTATTATTTTATGTATTTATTTAGCGTCCATTGATTTAAATTGCATTTTTTGGGTCATTTGACTTGTTTATTCTGTTTAAAATTACAATTTTTATGTTTTTTTTTCTCTTAAAATTCCTGGTTTTCTTAAAATTAACCTTATAAACTCGGGGAAAAAGCGAAACTCAGCCAGATTAGTGCCTAATCTGACCGTACCACTTAATATTCCACGCTTTCAGCGGAGCGGAGGCGCGTATTTTGAATTTAATGTGAGCCACGAGAGGAGTTTTGCCTGGAATCGCGGTATGCCCCCACCAAATGCTGTCAAACCCGGAGTTATCAAGGCAAGTTTCTATTTTTTAAATAATTTTTTTCTATTTTAATTAATAAAAATTGATTTTTAAAGGTCTAAATTTATTTAATTTAATAATTTTTTTTAGGATGCTGCCCTGGCGTCCCTTTTCACCAGCAAAGACCCCGAACAAAGGTACGACGACCTCCGCGAAATCGGCCACGGGTCCTTTGGAGCTGTTTTCTATGTAAGTTTCAATATTCTAATTTTATTTTAATTAATTCGATTTTAATTATTGTTTTTTTTTAAATAATTTCTGCAATTTTTTTAAAATAAATTACATCAAAAAAATCAATTTTAGTCCTTTGACAAGGAGAGGTTTTATTATTTTTATTTAATTAAATTTTATATTTTTTTACATTAAAATTACATTTAAATAAAATTAATTTGAATTTAAGGCCTTCGACAAGGAGAGAGGAGAGACGGTCGCAATCAAAAAGATGTCCTACACGGGTAAACAGGCATCTGAGAAGTGGACGGATATTCTGAAAGAGGTAATTTAATTTTTTTTAAATTTTAATAATAAAAAAATGGAATAAAAACATTGAAGTTTTTAATTTTAAAAATTTTAAATTTAATTTAAATAATGTAAAATATCATTTTCAGGTGGCCTTTTTGAACAAAGTCAACCACAAACACATAGTCTCCTACAAGGCATGCTTTCTCAAGGATCACACCTGTTGGGTTCGTTTTTTATAATTTAATTTTAATTGTTTTTTTAATGAAAAAATTGATTTTTCTCGGTTTAATCAATTTTTAAGGGAAATTTTGCGTTAAAATCAATTAAAAATATGAATTTTGGGTGGTTTGAAACAAGCCAGCTAGGTGTTCAAATCATGGCAACCTCAGGTCGCTTGTTTCTATTTGTGCCAACCTCAGGCCGCCTTTTCGAATGATGTCAACATCAGACCTTTTTTTTTGAATGATGGCAACCTCAGGCCGTTTTTTCGACTCATGGCAACCTCAGGCCGCTTTTTTCAAATAATGGCAACCTCAGGCCGCTTTTTTCGAATTAAGGCATCCTCAGACCGCTTTTTTTCAAATTATGGTAACCTCAGGCCGCTTTTTTCGACTCATGGCAACCTCAGGCCGCTTTTTTCGGATTATGGCAATCTTAGGCCGCTTTTTTCGACTCATGGCAACCTCAGGCCGCTTTTTTCGGATTATGGCAATCTTAGGCCGCTTTTTTCGAATTTTGGCAACCTCAGGCCGTTTTTTACCAATCATGATAAACTAAGGCCGCTTTTTCTACCCATTTTTGTCTGAAAACTCTGTCTTCGCTTCCCTATCTCTCCTTTATTTGCTCTGAATCACCGTCCCGTCATAATCCCGATAGTCACCTGTGTGTTTCCCTGCCGACCGTCGCCTTCGCCGGCGGTTTATTGCAGAATTCTCGCCGAGATAAGAGGGAAATAAATGAAGGAAAAGGGGAGATAGGCGGTTAGGTTCCGCATACTCCATTGTTCCCCACAACTCGTAAAATTCAGAACTATTTCGAGGGGAAAGACAGGTCAGGCGGCCTTTGGGTGCCAAAAAGCGGCTTTTAATTTAAAAAAAACGCAGCTCAAGCGGCCTAAGGTTACCTAAAAGCGTCTTTTAATTGCCAAACACAGGTCAAGCGGCCTTTGGTTGCATATAAGCGGCCTTTTCTTGCCGAAATGCAGATCAAGCGGCCTTTTCTTGCCAAAAAGCAGATCAAGCGGCCTTTGGTTGCCAAAAAGCGGCCTTTAATTTGTCCCCTCGATAAATTGGCCTCCACCTGGCGGAGGGCCCCGCAGGGCCGAAATTTTTGGGGGTAAGGTAGGTACCTATGGATTTTGGGAGGGTCCGCAAAGGTTTTGGACAAAAACTTCCATTTTGGGGAGGGTCCGCGGAAAATTTTCGGGGTTGTGGGGGGTCCGCAGACCCCACCCGGACCCCCCAATTTAGTGTATGCTCGTATGCCTACAACTCGTAAATGATGAACTATTTTCGGGGGGAATTCCGGTTCAGACAGGGGATTATGAAATGACATGGAGGACTACTGTGTTTGTTTTGGGGATCATCGCCCGAAGGACAGCAGGAATTGGGAATGAGTCAGGAAAAGGAAGGAAGGGGGCCAGGAGGGCCGCTTTTTGGCAGCCATAGGCCGCTTTACCTGCTTTTGGCATAAAAAGCTGCTTTTTGACAACCGTAGGCCGCTTGAACTGATTTTGGCTAAAAAAGCCGCTTCTTGGCAACCAAAGGCCGCTTGACCTGCTTTTGGCTCAGAAAGCCGCTTTTTGGCAGCCAAAGGCCGCTTTGCCTGCGTTTGGCTCAAAAAGCCGATTTTGGCAACCTTAGGCCGCTTGACCTGCTTTTGCCACAAAAAGCCGCTTTTTGGTAACCATAGGGCGCTTGAACCGCTCCGAGGCGTCGTTTCTTTGGGGTTGGACCACTTTTGGCGCGACTTTTGGTAACTCAATTGAAAACAAAACCCCAAATTTGCATATAGCGCCCCAAAAAGATAACATACTTTTAGTGCCATTTTGAGCCAATAGCACCTTCCGCGGTGGTTTCAAAAAACCGTTTTTGTCAAACATTGGACTGGCGAGGTAATTTTGGGATTAGGAATTGAAGGAGTCTTCAGAAATGGGAAAACAAGGGGAATAAACCTTAAAAATCGGTGTAATTGATTTTAACCTGTTCCAAATGCCTTAAATATGTGTCTAGTATTCATATTAGTCAAAGATTAGACAAAAAGAAGTGCACCGACCGGGTTCGAACCTTGGTCGTTTGGTTGGTAATTTAAAGGACTAAATTGGATGGGTATCGTAATTTCAAACTTTCCCTGCCTGGTCCGTGAGAAACCTGGAGGGTTCAAGAAGAAGAAAAAAAACTACAAAATCTCACCTTCTAATCATCTTTTTTCAGCTAGTGATGGAGTACTGTATAGGATCGTCTGCCGATATTGTAGACGTTCTGCGGAAGGGCCTAAGGGAGGTGGAGATTGCAGTCATCTGTACTCAGGTTTGTTATTCTTTTTTTTAAATTCCTTTTCTTTTAAATACGGTATTTTTATTCTCAAATCGGTTTGGAACCACTTACGGGGGTGCTTTTCAGCTTCAAATGACACTAAAAAGTACTTTTTGGTGGGGTGTATGCTAATTTATACCTTATTTCAGACCCTGGATGCCCTAGAATACCTCCATTCTATGCAACGGATTCACAGGGACATCAAGGCGGGGAATATCCTCCTCTCCGACCAGGCCGTCGTCAAATTGGGTACTTTTTTGCCTTTAAAAAATCATTCGAAAAAACGGGCTGAGGTTGCCATAATTCGAAAAAAAGCGGCCTGAAGTTGCCATAATTCGAAAAAAAAACCGGCCTGAAGTTGCCATAATTCGAAAAAAGCGGCCTGAGGTTGCCATAATTCGAAAAAAGCGGCCTGAGGTTGCCCTAATTTTAAAAAAGCGGCCTGATGTTTCCATAGTTGGAAAAAAGCGGCCTGAGGTTGCGATAATTCGAAGAAAAAAAACCGCCTGAGGTTGCCATAATTAGAAAAAAGCGGCCTGAGGTTGCCATAATTATAAAAAAGCGGCCTGAAGTTGCCATAATTCGAAAAAGCGGCCTGAGGTTGCCTTAATTCGAAAAAGCGGCCTGAGGTTGCCTTAATTCGAAAAAAAAGCGGCCTGAGGTTGCCGTAATTTGAAAAAAAGCGGCCTGATGTTGTCATAATCCGAAAAAAGCGGCCTGAGGTTGTCATAATCCGAAAAAAGCGGCCTGAAGTTGCCATAATTAAAAAGGCGGCCTGAAGTTGCCATAATTCGAAAAAAAAGCGGCCTGTGGTTGCCATAATTTAAAAAAGCGGCCTGAGGTTGCCAAATTCGAAAAAAGCGGCCTAAGGTTGCCAAAGTCGAAAAAAGCGGCCATTGATTGCCACAATTTGAAAAAGCGGCCTGATGTTGCCAAAAAGCGGCTTTTTCAATAATGTTCCTATTTTCAGCTGATTTCGGTTCGGCTTCAATCATCGACCCTGCGAATACCTTCATCGGAACGCCTTATTTCATGGCTCCCGAGGTCATTCTATCAATGGATGAGGGGAACTACAACCAGAAGGCAGATATCTGGTCTCTAGGCATCACCTGCATAGAACTGGGTAAGTTGTGCAGAATGCAAATTAGTTGTTAACCCTTAAATTACCAACCAAACGACCAAGGTTCGATCCCACTCGGTGCACTTCTTTTTTGTCCACTCTTTGACTAAAATGAATACTAGAAACATGTTTAAGGCATTTTAAACAGTTTAAAAATTAATTTTACGACTTTTTATAATTAAAATTTTTAAAATTATTCATAAAATAATAATAATTTTATATTTTCAGCTGAACGGCGGCCGCCCCTCTTCAACATGAACACCATGTCCGCCCTCTACCACATCGCACAGAACGATCCACCCACACTTGCACCCGTCATGGAGGGACAACCCGAGTGGTTAGTTGGAAGAAAGCGGCCTGGGATTGCCAGAAAAAGCGGAAAGCGGCCTGGGGTTGCCAGAAAAAGCGGAAAGCGGCCTGGGGTTGCCAGAAAATGCGGAAAGCGGCCTGAGGTTGCCAGAAAAGGCGGAAAGCTGCCTGAGGTTGCCAGAAAAAGCGGAAAGCTGCCTGAGGTTGCCAGAAAAAGCGGAAAGCGGCCTGCGGTTGACAGAAAAAGCGGAAAGCCGCCTGCGGTTGCCAGAAAAAGCGGAAAGCGGCCTGAGGTTGCCAGAAAAAGCGGAAAGCGGCCTGAGGTCGCCAGAAAAAGCGGAAAGCGGCCTGACGTTACAGGGAAAAGCCGCTTTTTCGAATTATGGCAACCTCAGGCCGCTTTTTTGAGAGAAAAAAAATTCGATTCCATTTCTATATTCATACCTCGGGAGGGTATATCCAGGATATTCCAAGTTAGGGGTGGTAGACGCCCTGAAATTCCCTAAGTTAACGAATTGTTGATTTTGGGCCTAAAAGTTAATGGGGACTACCCCAACATTAGACCCAAAAGTTAAGGGTGGGACCGTCCACGGACGGACCCTCCCGGGGTATGTCTATATTCAAATTTTTAGGTCAATGGATTTTGTGAACTTTGTGGAACAGTGTCTGACAAAGGAGCCGGAGGAACGGTTAACCGCCTCCGAATGTATGCGGGTAAGGATGTTTTCTCAATTAAGAGCCGCTTTTGGCAATCAATGGCCGCCTGACTGAATTTTGCGTTATTTTGGTCCTAATGTGCTAATTTCAGCACCCGTTCATCACGGCGATGCGGCCACGGGACACCATCCAGGAATTGATCAATCGGACCAAGAATATGGTTAGTTTTATATTTAAATTAGTTTTGAAATTTAAAAAAAATTATTATGAAAATTGTTTGTTTTTATTTAAATTGTTTAAAAAATTGTTTTTTTTTTATTTTAAAAAATTATATTTTAAATATTTTAAAATAAAAAATACATTATAATTTTAAAAATAATTAAGTTTTCGAACATCGTTAAAAAAAATTAAATTGGCATTTTATTTTTTATAAAATAAATTTAAACATTTTTTTTATATTTTAATTCTTTTTATTTAAAAAAATTAAATTTGAATTTTACATTAAAAATCAAAATTAATAATTTGAACATTGTTTTGTTTTTATTTAAATTAACTTTTTTTTTTATTTAAAAAAACAAATTTAAATTTTTAAAAATTACAGTAAAATTGTAAAAATTGTAACATAATTTAATTTTTAAAAAATTAAACGAATTCTTTATTTTAAAATTAAATAAAGTTAACAGTTGCATTAAAAATGAAACTTTGGAACATGGTTTGTTTTAAAAAAATAATTTGCTTTTTTTTGAAACTTAAATTGTAATTTCAGGTGGTTGAACTGGACAACTTCCAGTACCGGAAGATGCGGAAGTTGATGTATTTGGATAAGGCGGAGGGCCGCGACGCGGAGACCACCCAGAGCAGCCACGACGACGAAATGGACGACCTCCCACACCACCACGTGGATGGATTGATGGTGGACAGGGCGACGGATTCTGCGAGTTCTCGGAGTGCCTCCCTCAAAAGCCTCACTTCCTATCGCTCTATGCAAAGTAGCAATGGACCGGGGGCCAATAAGAGACCACCCATTCCCAGCTGCATGATGCCGGAACCCATCAAGGTTGAGGAGGTAGAGGATTTCCCCCTTTTTGGCCCAAAAATCCGGCCTGAGGCTGTGAGAATTCGAAAAAAACGGCCTTAGGTTACCAGAAAAGCGGAAAGCGGCCTTAGGTTACCAGAAAAAGCGGAAAGCGGCCTTAGGTTACCAGAAAAAAGCGGAAAGCGGCCTGAGGTCGCCGAAAAAAAAGCGGAAAGCGGCCTGAGGTTGCCGGAAAAAGCGGCCTGAGGTTACCAGAAAAAGCGGCCTGAGGTTACCAGAAAAGCGGAAAGCGGCCTTAGGTTACCAGAAAAAGCGGAAAGCGGCCTTAGGTTACCAGAAAAAAGCGGAAAGCGGCCTGAGGTCGCCGAAAAAAAAGCGGAAAGCGGCCTGAGGTTGCCGGAAAAAGCGGCCTGAGGTTACCAGAAAAAGCGGCCTGAGGTTACCAGAAAAAGCGGTAAGCGGCCTTAGGTTACCAGAAAAAAGCGGAAAGCGGCCTGAGGTTGCCAGAAAAAGCGGAAAGCGGCCTGAGGTCGCCGAAAAAAAAGCGGAAAGCGGCCTGAGGTTGCCGGAAAAAGCGGCCTTAGGTTACCAGAAAAAAGCGGAAAGCGGCCTGAGGTTGCCAGAAAAAGCGGAAAGCGGCTTGAGGTCGCCGAAAAAAAAGCGGAAAGCGGCCTGAGGTTGCCGGAAAAAGCGGCCTGAGGTTACCAGAAAAAGCGGCCTGAGGTTACCAGAAAAAGCGGTAAGCGGCCTTAGGTTACCAGAAAAAAGCGGAAAGCGGCCTTAGGTTGCCAGAAAAAGCTGCAAGCGTCCTTAGCTCACCCAAAAAAAAAGCGGGAACGCGGCCTGAGGCTACCACAATTCCAATAAACTGTTCCTTTAACCCCTTTAAGTCTATTTCCCTCTCTAAATTCTAATTTTCAGAACCGTACCCTGATCCCAGTGGGAGACCTCCATCCTGATTCCGAAAGAGACGAGGAGAGTGGTCGTTCGAGCAGTCCTCTGCCGAAGACGGAGAGGAACATCAAGGTAAGCGGCCTTTTGTTGCCAAAAGCGGCTTTTTCATTGCAAAACACAGTTCAAGCGGCCCATTGTTGCCATAAAGCGGCCTTTTCTCGCCAAAAAGTAGCTCAAGCCGCCTTTGTTTGCCCAAAAGCTGATCAAGCGGCCTATGGTTGCCAAACAGCGGCTTTTAAATGCCAAAAAAGCAGCTGAAGCGGCCTCTGGCTCTGTTTACCTCCGCAATAATCCTTCCCTGTTTATCGTTTCTTCTTTTCCAGGAAGACGTTCAAACTCTGCGGAAGTCAAAGTTCTCCACCCTCCGGTCGGCCAAGTTGATTTCGAAGGAGCAGGAGGAATACAGCAAGGAGAACAACATGTACGAGCAGATGAGTGGCTACAAGAGGCTGCGGCAGATGCACCACAAGGAACTGCAGACGGTAGAATTAGAATATAGAGGAGGAAAGGGGGTTTCTTTCAGTTGGAAGAGCGGTGTTCGGTGGATGTGGAGATGTTGAGGGTACGGTTGGACAAGGAGTTGGAGCAGCTGCAGACCAGCAATGGGAAGGTGAGATTTCTGCTTTTTCTGGCAACCTCAGGCCGCTTTCCGCTTTTTTTTGCGACCTCCGGCCGCTTTCTGCTTTTTGTAGGTAACTACAACGTTTTCCTTCAATAATACTTATTTTTTTATATTATTTATTATAAAATTTTGTAAAATATTATATCAAATATGAGATCAAACTACAAATGTTCGGCAAATATTTAAAAACAGATTTTTTAATATTTCACATTATTTTGTTTAAAAATTTCGTCTTTTTTCCAAATTTCAGACCCTTTTTTATTTTCCTAATTATATCCTATGATGGGAATATATACTAAATTTTAAAAAATGAAGAAAATTTTGGATGCGACAAATTAATTCGTTAAAATATGATTTTTTTTTTAATTTAAAAAATTGTAATTAAAAGTTTTAAAAACCGCAAATTTCAATTTTTTACCAACAGATCAATCAATTTTCTCATAAAATCAATAAACTACTTCAATTTTTCTATATTCAATACGTTTTGTCCACAAATATAGCAGCCACACGACAAAAGTCCCGGTCGGTGCTTTTTTTCTTAATTAACATTTTTACAACATTTAAAAAAATAAAATTATTAAAAAAAATTTTTACAACATCCATAAAGCACCGCTAAAATTCTTATGGACCGCTCTTATTTTAATGAACCACTAATCCAAGATTACGCCGAAATAGTAACCAAACGACCAGAGTTCGACCCCGATCGGTGCCTTTTATCTGAATTTAAATATATTTTAATTAAACACTTTTTTATATTTTATTAAAATTTTAAACAATTTTGAATTTCAGGAGCGTCAGCGGATCCGGACCGCCCATCAGACGGAGCTCGACAAGAAGAAGAAGGAAGTCGACGATGGAGAAAGGAAGCTCCGGAAGCAGCTTTCTGTGAGTTTTTTTTTTTTTTTTCTTTTTTAAAATCTTTTTTCAATCAATAGGCCTCTGACCGTCGTCTTCAGGTAAGTCATTTTTGATTGATTTTTTCAATTTTAAAATTTTTTTCAATTTAATTTTTTTCAAAATTTGAATGCTTCACCCTCGTCTTCAGGTACATAAGTCAATTTTTAATTGATTTTTTTAATTAATATTATTTTTCTATTTTTAAAAATCTCTTCACCCTCGTCTTCAGGTGCGTCAGCAGCGGGAGATGCAGGCCTTTTCCTCGCAGCAGCTGAAGGAGTACAAACACAACAAGGAGCTGGCGAAAAGCGTGAGCAGATGTTCTATTTTCCTCCCACCCCGCCCCCCCGATTATACATTTCTGCGGTCGCATCTACCTCAAAAAATAACCGTTTTATTGTGATCTATTTAGGGTTTTTTCGATCTCTCTTTCGTATTACCTCACGGGTATTATTTTTATTATTCTATATTAAATCCTTCCCCCGACGCCTACTGTACCCATACTTCTCACGGACCGTGAGAACCACATATGGGCAACCAAAGGCCGCTTTTTTCGATTTATGGTACCCTCAGGCCGCTTTTTTTCTAATTATGGCACCCTCAGGCCGCTTTTTTCGAATTTGGCAACCTTAGGCCGCTTTTTTCGAATTTTGACAACCTCAGGCCGCTTTTTAGAATTTTGGCAACCTCAGGCCGCGTTTTAGAATTTTGGCAACCTCAGGCCGTTTTTTTTCGAATTTTGACAACCTTAGGCCGCTTTTTTCGAATTTTGACAACCTCAGGCCGCTTTTTAGAATTTTGGCAACCTCAGGCCGCTTTTTCAAATTATGACAACCTCAGGCCGCTTTTTTAGATTCATGGCAACCTCAGGCCTTTTTTTCGAATTATGACAACCTCAGGCCGCTTTTTCGAATAATGGCAACCTCAGGCCGCTTTTTCTGAAATTTCTAATGTGGGGTCTCGCCACGAACCGTGTTACGGTATCCTATGGATGGTACTTTTAGCCCTTTAAAAACATTTTTTTCTGTCTTTAAATTAACTGTTTTAGTCCATTAAACTAGACATTTAAACTGGCTATTTAAACCTTTAAAGTGATACTTTTATTCTTTTAAAATGACAATTTTTGACCTTTAAAATGTCATTTTGATCTTAAAAAGATTTAATATTATCATTTTTGTACAATTGCAATTCATACCTTTAAAATATCTTTAGACCTTTAAAAATATGCGTTTAGACCTTTAAATTAATCCGTTTAGACCTTTAATTCGCACTTTTAGACCTCTAAATTAACGCTTTTAGACCTTGAACATCAAGCTTTCAGAGTACTTTTAGTCCTTTAAAATTGCTTCCTACCATAAATTAAATTTTAAACCTTTTATTTTACATTTAAAGTGGCAATTTAGACCTCTAAGATCGATCCGGATTACGGTATCGTGCCCAAGTAAAACCCGTTTTCTCGAACCTCCCAGTCAAAACTGTCAAAAAAGCGACCAGGGTTTGATCCCCACCGGTGCATTTTATTTTTGGTCAATTGGAAATTGATTAGATAGACGGTAGAAGTACTAAAATGTTTTTTGCTAAAAAAAATTTTAAAATCTGCTCTGCTAAATCGATTTAAAATCTTTTGCTGGAGAAGTTTTCAATTCGACCAGTAGTTTTTAGGATTTTAAGTCCGATTTTTTAGAAATATGTCTGTACTTGTTTGTTTTAGTCGCTGAAGCAACGGGGGCTCTCCCGTTCGTCGTACGAACAGGCGGTGAAGGAGACGAAGGCTCAGCTGAACCGACAAAAACAACACGCGGAGGGAGCCTTCGATGGGAAATTGAGGGCAGAGTTTGAGCTGGAGATGCTGAGGTACAGGAGGGCGCAGCTGGCCAGACAACACGGAGTGGAGGAGAAGTTGGATGAGGAGGTAAGGGAGAGAGAGAGAGAGAGAGAATTAAAGGAACAGTCGGGAACCTCTTTTGGTGTCCTTGCCGCAACCGCCGACCTCGTACGGGTGTGAAACTCGCGGCGCTACCATGTCAGACAACCAGAGTTTCCTGCGGCTTTTCAGGCGGGAACATTGAAAATTCAAAAGTGACGCCCAAAAAATCGATAAACCAATAGATTGATCCGCGTAAACCCCGTACACGTAGTTCGTAAAAATGCCGGTTATGCACAGGTGCCGCCTGGAATGGGCAAAAATGGCGTTTTGGATGCAGATTTCTCCATAACGACGCATTTAAACAGCAAACTGTTCTATATTGCGTTTTTCAGGAGATGAACACCCAGGAGAGACACATGGAGGCGGTTCAATCGATGCTTCTGCGTCATCACGATAACTCCAAGGAGATGGAGATGACCCACCAGTGGGAGGTACACTCCATCAAGAAGAAACACCAGGTACGGTAGAATTAAGAATGGAGCAACTTTACTAATTTCAGGAAATCCAACACGAGGCAGAGTCGGCCAATCAGATCGAGTACAACCGCCGGTTGACGGAGGATCTGCGGAAGAAACACGCCTTGCAGAGCAGACAGCAGCCCAGGGAACTCAAGGTACTCCCTTTTTTTTATCGTTTATTTGCATTTTTAGGTTTTTTGGTCAAATTTTCGAAATTTTAAGCAAAATTATCAGTTCCATTTTTAATGTAAGCTATTATTTGACGCTCAATTACGTATATCCAATTAAAATGCTAACCTTTTCTTGTTGTCTTGGCAACCATAGACCGCTTCAAAATTGATTTTTGAAGGGTTTTATAGGTTATTTTTTCCAATTTTTAAAATTTAAAAAAAAACATTAAAAAATTTAGGACCTAAATTTAGCACCCCAAATTAGCATATAGCACCCCAAAAATGTGCTTTTCAGTGCCATTTGGAGACCAATAGCACCTCCAACGGCGGTTTCAAACCGTACCTGTCAAACATTGATTTAGGTCGAAAATTTTTGATCTATCGTTATCGGACTAAAAATCATATATATTTTAAACACCTGCTTTTTTCAGTTAAACGCTTAAAAATGTGTTTTCTTTCTAATTTTTAATATTAATGTTTTTTTTTTGTTTTTTTTTGTTTACCTCCATAATATTGCCCACATTTCGATATATATGACATTAAAAAATTGTATTTTAAAATTAGTTTTAATATTAAAAATTTTTATGTTTTTGGGGTTAGGAAGGTTGTGGACCGAAATTGGGTAAAATCCAAGGTGGTTAAATTGACTATTTCACGCGATCCGGTCTCATTTGAAAATAACACCCCAAATTTGCATACAGCACCCTCAAAACCAAGTTTTGAGCCATTGAAAAGAGATTTTTAGCTGATTTTTTTTAATATGTTTAGATGATATGTTTAGCTGACTTTTTTAAACATATTTAATCTATATTTTCAGCTGAAGGAGCAGCAGATCCGGAAGCAGTACCGCCAGGCGGTGAAGACGCAGACAAGGCAGTTCAAGCTGTGGCAGACGCAGTTGCTCCAGGCAGCTCCAAGGGAGGAGCAGAAGGAGATTGCGAATCGACTGAAGGACGAACAGAAGAGGAAGATTGCCCTGTTGGCATCTCAATACGAGAGCCAGATTGAGAATATGGTACAGGAGAAGACGATCAAGCTGGAGTCTTGGCAGGAGGATGAGGCCAAGGGGTTGGCGGAGAAACTGGCCAAGGAGTTGGAGGAACTGAAGGCATACCAGACACGGCAGAGGGGGAATTTGGATACTGCGGTGGTCAAGGTAGAGAGAGAGAGGGAGGGAGAGGCAGAAAATTTTATCTCAAAATGGAGGAAATTCTAATTTAAAAGGGTCCTACAACGGCCAGACCCGCCTACAAAATCTTGACCTGCTTTTTGGAATTAAGCCGCTTTTGGCAACCATAGGCCACTTGACCTATTTTTTGCCAATTAAAGACCGCTTTTTGACAACAAAAGGTCGTTGGACCTCTTTTTGGCAATTAAAAGCCGCTTTTGACAACCACAAACCGCTTGACCTGCTTTTAGGTAATTAAAAGCCGCTTTTTGGCAACCAAAGGCCGCTTGAACCTTTTTAAAATTAAAAGCCGCTTTTTCGTGACCAAAGGCTGCTTGACCCGCTTTTTGGCAACCAGATGCCGCTTGATCTGCTTTTTGAAATTAAATGCCCCTTTATGGCAACCATATGCCGCTTTTTCGCAACGATAGGTCGCTTGACCTGTTTTTTTGGCAATTAAAAGTGGCTTTTTGGCAACCAAAGGCCGCTTTGTGGTCAATTAAATAATGTTGGGTCTCGACACGAAATAACTGAAATTAAAATGATAAACCTAAAACTGTATCTGTTTTTATACCTTTTTAGGGATTTTTGAACCTCGTTTTTTTAAACTGTGGTTTTTAATAACCGTGAAAACCACATATTTGAACATTTAAAAACTGATGCAATTAATTTTAAACTGCTTAAAATGCCTTAAATATGTTTCTATTTATGATATTAGTCAAAGAGTAGACAAAAAAGAAGTGCACCGAGTGGGATCGAACCTTGGTCGTGTGGTTGGTAATTTATGGGATCAATGCA
The DNA here is from genome assembly GCA_022343465.1 of Oscheius sp. G VE-2021. Classification (NCBI taxonomy): domain Eukaryota; kingdom Metazoa; phylum Nematoda; class Chromadorea; order Rhabditida; family Rhabditidae; genus Oscheius; species Oscheius sp. G VE-2021. The sequence continues at coordinate 652,154 of JAJQXH010000054.1, forward strand.
TGGGAGAACCCTGAGAGAGAGAGAGAGAGAGAGAGAGAGATGAAAAAACACTAAAAGCTCCCATTTTCAGGAGAAAACCGCCCTCTCGGACCGAATAAACATCCGGCACGCTCTTCTCCTCCAGCGCTTCGACGAAGAACGCCAGGAGCTCTCTCGCGTGCGCGAAAGGCGGAGGAGCGGCCTAATCGACCGTCAGGAAAAGGAGAGAAGGGACCTAGACAACGCCGTCGAAGCCCACACCACCTCCCTCTGATCCCCCCCCCCCCCGAAATTATTCTCTCCCCCCGTGAATTCTAATTCGAGCTTTTTCTTAATTTATTATGTCACCATTCCGGAGCCGTCCCCTCCCTCTCCTATCACTTTTACCTCTTACTCTCTCTTTCTCTAGGGACCCTCCTCTTTTGCTTTACTCTCTGCCCGCCTTCTGGTCTTTCCATGACTCAATGAATAGGCCATTTTGTGATCGATTCCTTTTTTGCTATTTGAAGTGTCCTTTGGCTGCGGCCACACTGGTTATTCTCTCTCGATTCTTGGCAATATATTTGCATATTGTGGTCCAGAAATTCAGCAATCATAGTCAGATCTAATCAAAGCTTGTAATAAAGAGTTCCGAACTTTGGACTGCTAAACGTAGGGCACGAAGGAGGCTGCTAAACAACGAGCAAGCAAGTTCTGCTAAATGTAGGACATGCAGAAGACTGCTAAACAACGGTCAAGTGGAAGACTGCTAAACAACGGTTCAAACTGTTTCTGCTAAACAACGGTCAAGCGGTGTCTTGTAAACAACGGACAAGCAAGTTCTGCTAAATGAAGGGCATGCAGAAGTCTGTTAAACAACGGGCAAGCAGAAGTCTACTAAACAACTGTCAAAGCAGAGTTTGCTAAACAACGGGCAAGTAAAGGCTGTTAAACAACGGACAAGCAGAAGACTGCTAAACAACGGTCAAGCAGAAGACCGCTAAACAACGGACAAACAAATGCTGCTAAACACCGGTCCTGCAGATCTAATAAATATAGGGCATGCAGAAGTCTGCTAAACAACGGTCAAGCGGAAGAATGCTAAACAACGGTCAAACAGAAGACTGCTAAACAACGATCAAGCGGAAGACTGCTAAACAACGAGCAAGCGGAAGTCTGCTAAACAACGGGCAAGCAGAAGAATGCTAAACAACGGGCAAGCAGAAGAATGCTAAACAACGGGCAAGTAGAAGTCTGCTAAACAACGGTCACGATTACACGTACATCAAGTGAAAAGATACTTTATTATTCAAAAACATTTTTTGTTTTCTTTTTTCTTTCTCATTTTGACTTCCTCTTCCAGATTGGCTTCCGGACGCTGCCTTGATCTCGGAGACGCTGTATTCGTTCAGATTCTGGAAATAGTCGTAAATAAAAGTTGGTAAAGTGTATATGTGGATCATCAACATGGGTCTTTAATTTTTTCCTCACCTCCGTGAGGAAGATATTGGCGATGATTTTGATGGCGCGCAGTTCTTTATTGATATCCCACTGAAAAAGTTACGGTAAAGTCGGGTATGAAAAAATGAAAGTTCTCTCTCTCTCTCTTTCTCTCTCTGTCACTCTCTCTCCCTCTCTCTCTCTCACTCTCTCTCTCACTCTCTCTGTATCTCTCTTTCTCTCTGTCTCTCTATTTCTCTCTTTCTCTCTCTTTCTCTCTTTCTCTCTCTCTCTCTTCCTCTTCTCTCTCTGTCACTCTCTCTCCCCCCCCCCTCTCTCTCTCTCTCTCTCTCTCTCTCTCTCTCTCTCTCTCTCTCTCTAAAAACTTACGTAAGTTCCAACTGACGCATCAGCCAGCCAACAATCTTCTAAACCGTGAAGTTGCATCTTCTGTCTCCTATTCTCCTCATGTCTTCACACTTGGCTGAGACTTTCAATCATTACTCATTAAGTTAACACTTGTCTTACGTTTTCCAAGCATCGAAGCTTGTAGTTGTACTGGTAATTTTGAACTTCATCTTCAAGTTCAAATTCAGACCATTCAAATTCAGAAGACGGAGATGTTTCGGCCAGATAATTAAATTTTTCTTGTGTTAAAACTTGAGATATATATGATCTGGAAATTATGTGTATAAATAAGTTAAGGTGTAGATCAATTCGATAAGAAAAAGAACCAAGAAAAAACATAAATGGGGAGGGAAAGGGGGGGGGCAAGAAGGGAAGAGGGTAGGTGAGGAGTGAGGGGCCTTAATGAGGCCAGTGACACCAGCCATACCCGCCCCCTTTTGGCGGTTGCGCAAGGGGCAACTGTTCGCCAGATGGAGGCAGAGGGAGAGAGAAAGAGAGAGAGAGAGAGAGAGAGGGAGAGAGAGAGAGAATAAGTAGAGGGAAATGTAGTAAGAAGGGTGAACAAGGAAAATGGAGGGAAAGAAAGTGGCAAAGTCAAAAAAGTACCACAAAGGCAGAATGAAGGAGATTGCAGGAAGGCTAAAAAACTTCAGGAATGGCAAAACAGTGTTTTGTTGTGTGGGGTATGCTCTCTGCCTCCGGGGGATCGATCCTCGGACTGGCTGCGCGTGCCACCGACCGCCGTCGGATCTGTCGTGTCGCGGGCTTAAATAGCCAGGGCGGCGGCGCGGGGAACGCAGAGAGAGAGAGAGGGAGAGAGAGAGAGAGAGAAACCGAGATAACTTGCCTTAAGCGGCCTATGGTTGCCAAAAACGGTCTGAGCAACCTTTGGTTAGCAAAAAGTTGTTCAAGCAGTGTTTTGTTACCAATCCAAAGTTCCAGCGGCCTTAAATCACCCAAAAAGCGGTCTGCGCGGCCTTTGGTTGCCAAAAGCGGTCAATTCGACCGGTCGACGTCGCAGTTAGACGAGGCAGTTGTTTC
>JAJQXH010000054.1:660000-715000 GCA_022343465.1 Oscheius sp. G VE-2021
CCGAATGAGGGTTAGAGACGCAGACAGTAAGAGACCGAATGAGGGTTAGAGACGCAGACAGTAAGAGAACGAATGAGGGTTAGTGACGCAGACAGTTAGAGACCGAACGAGGGTTAGAGACGCAGACAGTTAGAGACCAAATGGGGGTTAGAGACGCAGACAGTTAGAGACCGAATGAGGGTTAGAGACGCAGACAGTTAGAGACCGAATGAGGATTAGAGACGCAGACAGTAAGAAAACGAATGAGGGTTAGTGACGCAGACAGTTAGAGACCGAACGAGGGTTAGAGACGCAGACAGTTAGAGACCGAACGAGGGTTAGAGACGCAGACAGTTAGAGACCAAATGGGGGTTAGAGACGCAGACAGTTAGAGACCGAATGAGGGTTAGAGACGCAGAAAGTTGGAGACCGAATGAGGGTTAGAGACGCAGACAGTTAGAGACCGAACGAGGGTTAGAAACGCAGACAGTTAGAGACCAAATGGGGGTTAGAGACGCAGACAGTTAGAGACCGAATGAGGGTTAGAGACGCAGACAGTTAGAGACCGAATGAGGGTTAGAGACGCAGACAGTAAGAGAAAGAATGAGGGTTAGTGACGCAGACAGTTAGAGACCGAACGAGGGTTAGAGACGCAGACAGTTAGAAACCAAATGGGGGTTAGAGACGCAGACAGTTAGAGACCGAATGAGGGTTAGAGACGCAGACAGTTAGAGACCGTATGAGGGTTAGAGACGCAGACAGTAAGAGAACGAATGAGGGTTAGTGACGCAGACAGTTAGAGACCGAACGAGGGTTAGAGACGCAGACAGTTAGAGACCGAATGAGGGTTAGAGACGCAGACAGTTAGAGACCGAACGAGGGTTAGAGACCGAATGAGGGTTAGAGACGCAGACAGTTAGAGACCGAATGAGGGTTAGATACGCAGACAGTTAGAGACCGAACGAGGGTTAGAGACGCAGACAGTTAGAGACCGAATGAGGGTTAGAGACGCAGACAGTTAGAGACCAAATGGGGGTTAGAGATGCAGACAGTTAGAGACCGAATGAGGGTTAGAGACGCAGACAGTTAGAGACCGAATGAGGGTTAGAGACGCAGACAGTTAGAGACCGAACGAGGGTTAGAGACGCAGACAGTTAGAGACCGAATGAGGGTTAGAGACGCAGACAGTTAGAGACCGAACGAGGGTTAAAGACCGAATGAGGGTTAGAGACGCAGACAGTTAGAGACCGAATGAGGGTTAGAGACGCAGACAGTTAGAGACCGAACGAGGGTTAGAGACGCAGACAGTTAGAGACCGAATGAGGGTTAGAGACGCAGACAGTTAGAGACCGAATGAGGGTTAGAGACGCAGAAAGTTGGAGACCGAATAAGGGTTAGAGACGCAGACAGTTAGAGACCGAATCAGAAATATATAGAAAGAAAGAGAGTGACGAGAGAGAGAGAGAGAGAGAGAGAGAGAGAGAGGCAGACAAACAGACAAAATGGCAATCAATCAATAACCAACCACATTCTGACACGGCGTGGTGCATTCAAATTTCCCATTTCTATTCACACAAGTCTCATCATCAGGGCAAATATTCAGTGACGTCAAACATTCATCGACGTCTTCACGAAAATGTCTCCCTTTTTTCCAAAATCTACCGTACCTCTACATAATTCCACAATCGTGCCATGCGTATCCACAGAACTACCGTAACCCTCAAATCCACTGGCGCAGACACACCGGGTGGTCTCCGCCTCCCCATCGACCGGTTCGCAAATTGTTCCCTCAGGACATGCGACGTTATCGCATCTTTCGTCCTAAAAATCGATATCGATTGAAATTATCGATTTTTTAGTTGTTATCGTTTACCTGCATTGTCCACGCGTTCATTGGGAGGAAAATTCTGCCTAAGCTACCGAAACATTCCGTTGTCACAGAAGAAGCGCCTAGGGAGCAATTTAGGAGATGTTCCTTAATGAAAATAGGGTTTAATTTAAATTTTAGGGTTAAAACTACCCTAAATTTGAATTCATCTTCAAATTGGGAGCCATTTTCGGCCGCTTTCAGGTAGACATCGAGGTTTGCGACAAGGGATCCCTGGGTGAAGTTGTGGAATTCTACGGAGACCAGGCGGTTTCCGAAGAGGATTTCGAACTGAAAGAGAGAGGGAATTAGAGAGAGAGAGAGAGAGAGAGAGAGAGAGAGAGAGAGAGAGAGAGAGAGAGAGAGAGAGAGAGTGGCGGCGGCTGGCCTGTCTTTTTAAGCCGGCCGCGCGCGCCTAGTGGGAGGTGCAGTCATGTCCGAGTGGTTAAGGAGATTGACTAGAAATCAATTGGGCTCTGCCCGCGTAGGTTCGAATCCTGCTGACTGCGAATCTTTTTTTCTTCTATTTTTACTTCTATTTTATCTATTTAAATGATTCTAATTCAATTTAAATTATTAGATTTAATATAAATGCTTGTTTTTACCCACCGGTGCCCTTATATACTCCCTAGCCCTTGTGTAATCATCGTGATGTGGGTCATTGAATGTCTCGGAGTACGGTGTCTCCGTGAAGTGCATTTCAATCTTCGCCATGTGGCTTACTGTAACTTTGGCTTAGATTCGCATTAGAGCGTGAATACCTCGAACACAATGGTTGTCTTGATTTTTCCAATATCCTTTGGCACATTGGCAGGAATAGCTGTTTACTCCTTTCAGGGTACATTCATAGTTTCCGAGAGGGCAGTGGGGAGGCTGAGGGTCCAAACACACGTTTCTGACTAAAATATTGGATTTTAAAGGTCTAAAAGTTAAATTTTAGCTCAAAAAATGCGAAAATTCCAATATAAAAAGGTCCTAGAACGATTGCACAAGCCCGCCCACAAAAGTGTGCACCGTTTGGCAACAATATTGGGTCCCACCACGAAATCACGTAATTTTTTTTAAAAATATATTTAAAACTGCGTCTTTTTTTAAATTAATTTTACAACATTTAATTTAGTTATATAAAGTTTGAAATATAAAACCATTAAAAATGTAACCTTTTTTTAAGTAATAATAATTCTCTGCTAAACAACGGGCAGAATATTTTCTGCTAAACAACGGGCAGGCTCTAAACTTCTGTCTCTGCCCCGCCGGTTGTTTACCAGCTAACTTTTTTTTTGTTATTTAATATTTATTATTGTTTATTAAAGTTTATTAAAGTTAAATGTTATATTGTTTAGAGCTATAAAAATACCAATTTACATATAAAAATCAAGCAATCGATGCAGTTAAAACATATATTCCTTGAAGTTTCGTGATTTCGTGGTGGGACCAAACAGGACCGGCGAAGGTGCGCATTTTTGTGAGCGGGGCTTGTTCAATCGTTGTAGGACCTTTTTTTACGATGCTTTTGAGAATTTATGTCGCTTTGAAATTAATTTCCAGTCCTTTAAGATGACTACCGTAATCTCACGTTTTCACAATTAGTTTAAAGGTCTAAAAGATCAATTTTTGCTCCACAAAACGCGAAAAACTGATAAAAATGGTCCTGAAACGATTGGATAAGCGCCGCCCACAAAAATGCGCACCCTTCGGCAAAAACCATGGATCTCACCACGAAATCACGGAAATTCGAAGGATCAATTGATTTTTAAATTTTTTTTATTTATATTTAAAGTAATGAGGAAGAAATTACAAAGAAAAATGGATTAAAGCATGTCTTTTAACTTGACAATTAAATGCCGCTTTTTGGCAACCAAAGGCCGCTTTTTGGCAACCAAAGGCCGCTTTCTGAAAAGTAAAACCCGCCTTTTGACAACCAAAGACCGCTTGATCTGATTTTTGGCTAATAAAGCCCGCTTTTGGCAATCAAAGGCCGCTTTTTGGCAACCAAAGGCCGCTTTTTGGCCACCAAAACCGCTTTTTAGCAACCAAAGGCCGCTTTCTGACAACCAAAGACCGCCTGATCTGATTCTTGGCAGCCAAAGCCCGCTTTTTGGCAAATTAAAGCCGCGTTTTGGCCACCAAAACCGCTTATCCATTTAAGTTCCGTGATTTCGTGGTGGGACCCAAGCCGACCACCGAAGGCGCGCATTTTTATGGGCGGGACTTGTCAAATCGTTGTAGGACCCTACCGTAATCCCACCTTTTTCACAGTGATCTCCATCGTAACCGGGAGTGCATTCACAGTGGAATTTATGACCTTTCGATGAACAGGCGCCGTTATTATGACAAGGATTTGGATGACAGGCACCTGAAATTACTGTAATCGATTATCGATTGATTTCTAGTATCGATTGATAATCGATTTCTTATCGATCGATATCGATTACCTCTACAGATTCTACTGTCATCTGGGATTTCACCAGCTCTCTCGCAGACGCAGTCGTGGCGACACGCGCCAGGCACTTTTTCACACTTCCTGCCGTTGGGGCAAGGAACTCCTACGCAAATATCTGGAAAAATCGATTATTGATTGGAAATATTAGAAATAAACTAAAAAACAGAAAGATATTGATTGAATTTACCGCAAACTTCATCGACGGTGCCTTCAAAATGGCAGACTGAGGTGTCAGCTGGATTTCCACAGATTCTTGCAGGAGCTACGGTAACTTCACCATCTCTGATTCCTTCTAAAAAAAAACTTTAAAACCACTATTTGAAATGGTGGTTATCAATGGCTGCTCGCATGTATCTCGCAGCGCCTCATTGGCTCAGTGGCAGAGCGTCTGTCTAGTAAACAGAAGGTCGCTGGTTCGATTCCAGCATGAGGCAGAACTTTTTTGCTCTTTTCGATTTTGCTTAACTTCACTTCTTTAACGTTTTTTCGCTGCTTTTTAAAAATTTACTATTTGTTTGGCCGCTTTACTTACCCCTCGGAGGGCTTTTCGCCAATTTTAATGGCATAGCTCTTTTCTCTGCTTTCTCCAATGAATCGATTAACGTTGAATTACTGTCATCTAAACTACCGTATTCACTGGTTCAAAAAATCTAACCTACCAATAGATTTCCCAGCTAAAACTGTGAGAACACCTGGAAATAGAGTTTAATTATGAAAAAAAAACTTTATTTTTTCGAAAAAAATTTAAGTTTAAAAAAATCTTCTTTATTTTAAAACTTTGTTTTAAAAAAACTTTTTTCATTTAAAAAATCCTAAAAAAGATTTATTTTTAAGTATTGTTTTAAAAAGTCTCTCTATTTTTAACATTGTTTAAAACATCTTTTTTTATTTAAAAAAATTGTTTAAATAAGCTTCTTTATTTGTAAACAGTTTTAAAAGCTTTTTTATTTTTAAAAATTGCTTTCAAATTTTCAACTATTATTTTAAAATTTTGAAAGTGACATTTAAAAAACAACGTTTTAGCCTCCTACACAATTTCTTGGCAGCGGGTTCAAAAGCGGCTGCCTGTCTGTGCTGGTATTTAACCGCCTTGCCGCGCACAAGCTATCGGCCCAAGTAGTATAGTGGTTAGTACTCCACGTTGTGGCCGTGGCGACACAGGTTCGATTCCTGTCTTGGGCATTCTTTTGCTTTTTGTTACTTATTTAAGAAAATGTGTAAATTAATTGAATTTGATAACTTTAAAGTGTTAAATATTTGTAAAAAATTAATCTTACAAGGCAGCCACAAGAAGGGACGCATGTTGCCGTTCGCCGTCGCCGGCGTCGAGTGATCCTCCGCTTTCAGGACCGACAATGCCAATGACGGCGGGGCTATTCACAACGCAACGATATTCGATCGGAGCGGCTGGCGACAATCCCGACGGCTGGGTGGTCGTATTTGCAGACAGCCGGTGGTGTTTTCTGCGTCTGAGTTGATAACCGTCGTTTTGTTTATGGCAAACAGTTGGCAATTACAGTTCATTGGGAAGAAAGAGGGAGGAAAATAGGGGGGGGGGGGGGGGGAGGGAGGGATCAGCCGCCGCTCAGCGGGGGTATGATGGCGATCTCACTCGACGCCGTCAGACGGACCTCCTCGTCGTGGTTGGCGTACCTGGAAGAAGGGGAATTGGCCTTTAGTTGCCAAAAAGCGGCCTTTATTTGCCCAAAATCAGATCAAGCGGCCTTTGCTTGTCATAAAGCGGCCTTTGGTTGTCAAAAAGCGGTATCTGATTGCCAATAAGCGGCCTTTGCTTGTCATAAAGCGGCCTTTGGTTGTCAAAAAGAGGCCTTTGGTTGCCAAAAAGCGGCCTTTGATTGCCAAAAAGCGGCCTTTGGTTGTCATTAAGCGGCCCTTGGTTGTCAAAAAGCGGCCTTTGGTTGTCAAAAGCGGCCTTTGGTTGTCAAAAAGCGGCCTTTGGTTGTCAAAAAGCGGCCTTTGGTTGTCAAAAAGCGGTCTCTGATTGGCAGAAAGCGGCCTTTGATTGGCAGAAAGCGGCCTTTGGTTGTCAAAAAGCGGCCCTTTGTTACCAAAAAGCGGCCTTTGGTTACCAAAAAGCGGCCATTGGTTGTCAAAGCGGCCTTTCATTGTCAAAGAGGCCTTTGGCTGACAAAAAGCGGCTTTTGATTATAAAAAGCGGCCTTTGGTTGTCAAAAAGCGGCATTTGGTTGTCAAAAGCGGCCTTTGGTTGTCAAAAAGCGGCCTTTGATTGTCAACAGGGGCCTTTGATTGTCAAAAAGCGGCCTTTGATTGTCAACAGCGGCCTTTGATTGTCAAAAAGCGGCCTTTGATTGGCAGAAAGCGGCCTTTGGTTGCCAAAAAGCAGCCTTTTATCAATAAGCGGCCTTTGGTTGTCAATAAGCGGCCTTTGATTGTCAACAGGGGCCTTTGATTGTCAAAAAGCGGCCTTCGGTTGTCAAAAGCGGCCTTTGGTTGTCAGAAAACGGCCTTTGGTTGCCAAAAGCTGCCTTTGGTTGTCAAAAATTGGCCTTTGCTTGCCAAAACACAAACCTCTGGTCAACGGCCAGAATACAAGACTCTTCAATCGGCTCCAAAGAGGGGAACAACTGAAATTATTTCCTCTTCCTTCTTGCCGCATCACTCCAAAATTACCTCGCGGAAGATCCTGTGCTTCAAATCCTCGTAGCGAAGTTTGATGGCGAAGGTCAGCTGGAATTTGGGTTATTTTTCCATCTAATCAAGGTTCTCTGTGAAATTGTGGTCGGCCCATGTCTGTCCGTCCACCCAAATTGGTGCCATAAATAACGAACCACACGACCAAGGTTCGATCCCACTCGGTGCACTTCTTTTTTGTCTACTCTTTGACTAATTTGAATACTAGATACATATTTAGGAAATTTTAAATGATTTAAAAATTAATTTCAAGATATTAAAAATGTAATTTTCAAAGAATTTCTTCCTTTTTGAGCCAAGTTTCTGGCTGGTTCCGATTCCATCAAAGTTCGTCACAAACACATAAAAGACGATAAGGAACGGCGTGTTGACTCCAGAAACATGTGACGTCACATACATGCCAGGAAATCGACCGAAAAAGACATGTTGAATCAATAAAGTCAGTTAATGTCTAGGTCTTTGACCTGCTTTTGGCAATGAAAACCCGCTTTCTGCAGCCGCTTTTGCCAACCAAAGGCCGCTTTGTGGCAATCAAAGGCCCTCTATTTTTGGAGGTACATCATCCTGACCGACTTCATTCGACTAAAACGACGGTCTGATTAAAAACGACTAATAATGATTCGGTCAGTGATTTAAGAACTGTATTTACTTAATCGTTTGTTAACATTAAGACCACAACACCCTAGTCATCGTATGATTTTCCATTTTTCAGTCGGTTGTGTATCAGAATGTTCGGTTCGCAAAGCGTCTTATGGTTTTAACGTAATCTCAGACGCAAACACAATTGTTGTTATGCAGTGCAAATTCCGTAAACATGCAACTTCAATTGTAGGCAATAGTAATAGTCAGAAGGTGCCTTGAGGTAGAGCTCATCAACCAGCCGCGTTTTTCGCAGATGACTGCTTTTTACAACATAATTCCGCTTTTTTACAAAATTTTTGCCATTAGAGCCGCTTTTTGGCAACCAAAGGCCGCTTACATTTTTATATTCGGCCGCTTTTTACACAATCATACCTCTTTTTAACAACATAAGACCGCATTTTTACAGCAAAATACCGCTTTTCACAACATAAGAAAGCTTTTTTAAGGTAACAAGGCCGCTTTTTCACAACATTAGCCCACTTTTTTCAACATAAGGCCGCTTTTCACAACGTTAAACCGCTTTTTACAACGTTAGGCCGTCTTTTACAACATTAGGCTGCTTTTTAGCAACATAAGGTCGCTTTTTCGAACATTAGGCCGCTTTTTGAAACATTAGGCCGCTTTTCACAAAGTTAAGCCGCTTTTTAAAACAATAGGCGGCTTTTTCACAACATAAGGCCACTTTGTTATCAACATAAGACCACTTTTTTAAAAACATAAGTACGCTTTTTAGCGAAATAAGGCCGCTCTTTACAACAAAAGACCACTTTTAATAGCGCTTTTTACCTTTTACAGCTAAGGCCGCTTTTTCCAACATTTTTTTTTACAATATAGGGCCGATTTTTCGCAACATTATGCCGCTTTTTATAAAATAAGGCCGCTTTTTTACAATATAGACCGCAGAAGACCGATTTTTACAACACTAGGCCGCTATTTCCAACATTCTGCCGCTTTTTTATAACATGAGGCCGCTTTTAAACAACATTAGGCCGCTTTTTTACACCAAAAGGCTGCAGGTTCATTTGAATTCAACGAACCTTCTCCTTCTCGGTTCCGGCCAACTCGCGTGCCTTTCCGAAGAAGAGCACCGACACCTCGACGTTCTCCGGCATCTGGCGGAAAAATCGGAATAATAGGAGAGAAAGCGGGAGAAGTAGGCAGGACGGACACCATGCACATGCAACATTCAAAACAGAAGAAGAAGAGATCTTTTTAATTACAACATGCTAATGAGATCTCATCAAGTGAGGCGGAACCGGTGTAAAATGTAAAATGAGCAATCTTTCCAAGTTTTGGGGGTTTGAAAATGGAGTTAAATGGGGAATTTCTTGGTGTTGAGGATGGAGGAGCAGGTGGAGTCCCCTCGGATCAGGGCTTCTACGTCCTCGCGGAGGGAGGGCTTCTGGAGACCGCAGATGGGGCCGGGGCCTTCGAGGCGAGAGAGCAGCTCCTTCAGCTTAGTCAGGTTGCCTGGAATACGGTAGTTTAGTGTGAATTACGGTAGGATTAGGGGATTACGGTGGGAAATATATTTCTGGGGAGATTTGAATAGAATGAAAGGAACGGAAATTGATGAATCTTGGTGATTCAGAGGCACAATGAACATTTCCGATTCGTGGCTGAATCCAGAAGGAAAGGGGATCGTTTTCAACTAAAACTACTGCTGCCAACCAGCTGGCACTAAATGGGCACTATACCGTAATCCGGTTCGTGGCGAGACCACCACTATTTATGATACTATCTTAAAGGTCTAAATCGCCACTTTATATTTATAATTTAAAGGGCTAAAACATACTTTGGCTCTATCCCGGATTAGCGGTCCTTAAAAATTATAGTGGTCCTTGAAAAAGAAAATTTAAAATTTTATTTAGTTTATTAAAGTAGAAAATTTTATTATATTTCATTTGTGTGAGTTTTTGGTTGGTTTTTTTAAAATTGGCACTTTCATTTTCAAAAAAATAAAAAAATTAACAAAAAATAATTTTAAATATTTAGTTTTATTTTTATTATATTAAATATTTGTAATGTTTTTTTTTAATTTTTGAGATAGAGAAAAAGAGAGAAAATACAGGGTAAGAAAAATCTACTGAAAGTGTCGAAAATTTAAAAAAAAAACTAAAACGTTTTTAATTTTTTCATGGACCGCTATAATTTTTAAGGACCGCTAATCCAGGATAGAGCCCAACCCTTTTTGTCATAAAATGCTAATTTTAAATGAGGGTAATATAGCTTTCGCCAAGCTGGAATCATGTCAAAATGAGCCTTAGTGCAGCGGAAATGAGATACGCAGTGCGAGAGACAATGTTGAATGAGGAGATTTAGATATTCAAATTAATATGCAAAAATTTCCCCGCCGATTTCATTTTGGCAATGACTATAGTTAAAAACCATTAATTGCAAAATTCTAATTTTCGCCGCATTGTGGCTAATGGCTGTCAACCGGCTACCACTGAAACCTTAAGCAAAATTTCTAGGTGAGACAAAGCGATGTTAAAAAGGTGCGTTTTTATTGAAAAATTGTGAAAAATGGCGATTTTTTAATTTGTTTTTTTTTTAGGAATTAAGGTTTTTGGTCCGCAGGTCCGCTTTTTGTTACTATGCTGACCTCAGGCCGCTTCTGCTTTTTCTGGTCCACTTCCGCTTTTCTTTTCTGCGGAATCTGCTGATCTGAGGCAGCTTTCTGCTTTTTCTGGCTAGACTGATATTTGCGAATTTTCAGGGGGTTTAGGTAAGGCTAGGTGACAGTTTCTTCTGCCAGCCGGCTAGTACGACTTATCCATTCCTGCCAGCCGCTTCTCCCAGTCGCTTCCTCTAAGTATCAGACTAAAACGAACCATTTGTGATGAGCTGCGTTGCGTAGGCAGATAAAAACTTCTTAAAATCCGCTCCACTGCCAGCCATCTGGGCACAGTTCAGCCACGATTCCAGCTGTCCTTCGTTGATGCTCATTCTCACGGCCGCCGGGACATTTGGCAACGGGCCAAGCCTAAAATTCCAAATTTTTATGGTTTTTTCTCTATTTATTGTTGAAAAAACGGGGTTTCCCCATTTTTTGTAGAAAAAAAACTGAAAAAAAGTACCTCTTCCTCCTATTGAGCAACTTTCCAATGTGTCCGTCGCCGATTTCCTTGGGATCGACGGAATTGGCTAATCGGGAGAGGGAGTAGGAGGTGTCAGTCGGTTGCCAGCACCGGAGATCCGTGGAATAGGAGAAGACGTCGCCGTTGGAGAAGCCGAGGACCGGCAGACCGAAGATGGTGATGGAGATGGACTGCAGGTGGTCGTCTTTGGCCACACAGTCGGAGACGGAGACACGCGAGAGGATGGCTTTTCTCTTGTCAATGTCCCTGAAAAATAGGTTTTTTTACTGTATCTCAAATTAAAGAGCTTGAAAAGTTATTTAATAAAATATATAACAATTTGTGGTTTAAATGCGTCGTTTTGGAGAAATCTGCCTCTGAAATGCCATTTTTGGCCATTCCAGGCGACCTGTGGATAACCGGCATTTTAACGAACTACGTGCACGGTGTTTACGCTCTTCGATTATCGAATATTGGTCGTCACTTTTGAATTTTCAATGTTCCCGCCTGAAAAGACGCAGAAAACTCTGGTTGTCTGACATGGTAGCGCCGCGAGTTTCACACCCGTACGAGATCGGCGGTTGGGGCAAGGGTAGTCCCGCCGCGTACAGTAATTACACAATCTGCAAATATAAGGTGAAAAGATGTCCCTGAAGGTTCCTCTAAAAGTAAAAAAAAATTACCACTTCAAATGTAAAATTTAAAGGTCTAAAATTTATTTTACGGCAGAAAATATTTTTAAAGGACTAAAAGTACCCTGAAAGTTTCATGTTAAAGGTCTAGATGTGTTAATTTAAAGGCCTAAAAGTGTTAATTTAAAGGACTAAATCCGTAATTTTAAAGGTCTAAAGATATTTTAAAGGTCGGAATTGCAATTGTACCAAAATAGTAAATTTCAAAGGTTATAAATAGCTAGTTTAAAGGCCTAAAAGTGTTAATTTAAAGGAAGAAAGTGTTTTTAAAGGGCTAAAAGTACCATTCGCAGGATACCGCAACACGGTTCGTGGCGAGACCCAAACCGTCGTAAGAGCTTTTTGGCAACCAAAGGCCTTTTGACCTGCTTTTGGCAATTAAACGCCGCTTTTTGGCAACCAAAGGCCGCTCTTGCGTGCTTTTTGGCTTTTTAAAGCCGCTTTTGACTCACCATGAGCTGAATTTTCCCGTCTGTGTGAGGGCGTACATCTTATGGCCATTGACTCCTATGCGAACGGGAGAGGAGTCGAGTTGGAGGCAGCAGTGCAGACGACCGGAGGAAGAGGCAAACACGCGGACCGTGTGGTCGAAGCAGCCGACCACTGTAATCGATCTGAAAGAAAAGAAAAATTGATTATTGATGAGAAAGGGGGAGAAAATTTATGCACGACGAAAGGAAGCAAATCTTTTGGCAGCTGTACGATAACATCTTTGATCTTCGAAATCCTATTTGTTTCGTGATGTGCGACTTCAAAATGAAAAAAAATCGCTTTGACTGGGAAAATTCCGAACTGAATTTGACTGAGATCCGAGAAAATTTAGAAAGGGGCGGCCCGAGAAAGGAAGAGGAATCATTTTTTTTTAAATTGTATGAAATGCAAATTTTAAATGTAACTCATTTGAAATTTCGAATTTTCGCTATTTTTTGTTATAAACAACAGTTAAAATATGTAAAATAAACTATTTTAAAGAAAATGTTAAAAGGTTTTCATGATTTTCCAACATACAATTTCCTACCCTTCGGGAATTTTTTTTAAAATCTGGGGCCGCAATAGTTTGCCGCACCATTCCACTGTTTCAATGTCGTACTTAACATCCTCCAGTTTAACATTGGACCGCTTTTTTCGCAACCATAGGCCGCTTGGACCATTTTTCGCTATCAAAGGCTGCATGCACCGCTTAAAGCAACCACATGGCCGCTTTTTGACAACCTAAAGGCGCTTTTTGACATCCAAAGGCCGCTTTTTGACAACCAAAGCCCGCTTTTTGACATCCATAGACCACTTTTTGACATCCAAAGGCCGCTTTTTGACAACCAAATCCCGCTTTTTGACATCCATAGACCGCTTTTTGACATCCAAAGGCCGCTTTTTGACAACCAAAGCCCGCTTTTTGACAACCAAAGGCCGCTTTTTGACAACCAAAGCCCGCTTTTTGACAACCAAAGGCCGCTTTTTGACAACCAAAGGCCGCTTGAACCGTTTTCTTTAAAACTAACCTATTGGCGACTGCACTTGCTATGGGTGACTCCACGAGAGCCAGCCACGATGTAACTTGAGCCTGCAGGTAAGACACTCGGCTGGCATTCACTCCCGTGCATTTCCATTCGTTCTCAACCTCGACGGAGTGACCAATCGCCTAAAAACGTAGTTTTTTGTTTCTCTAGAACTCTCTGTCTCTCTCTCTCTCTCCTCTCTCTCTGTTTCTCCAGTCTCTCTCTCTATCCTTCTCTCTCTCTCTCTCTCCCTCTCTCTCACCCCGATGACATTCTCCGAAAAGTTGGCCTTCCTCTCCGGCATATCCAGAAGGGTCTCCTTGTCTCCGACGTGGATCCTCGTCTGTTGGACCGCTCGAAGCGCTGGTTTCTAAAATGAAAAATGAATAGATTACGGTATTCTACAGGCTTTTCACGGGCCTTTTTTGGCGCTAACTTTCTTCAAACTCAATTTTTTTTAATTTTGAAAACGGAATGTGAAAGGTAATCTAATTTAGCGTGTTTTAAAACATTACATTCACTTTTTTCTTCTTCATTGGAACAAAAAGCCCGGCGGGGTAGACACGGGCATGTTTTTTTTCGGTTTTTATATGAATAATCGATAAAAAGATCGATACTACCGTAATGAAAAAGAAAGCATGATTCGGAAAATGTCGTACGCAATTTCAATTGCGTATCAGATTTTCGGGTACACGTCTTCTTTTTTTTACTGTAGCCAGGTTTTAATCGATTTCTGGGTCATTTGTTTTTGTTTTCGGAGATATTTCAATTGAGTTTACAAAGTTTTTGGTTTACTTTATTTGAAAAATCGATGAAAAACGGAAAATTCGAAAAAGTCTACCGTAATAAAAAAAGAGCGTGCGCCTGAAAGTGTTGTACGCAGGGTTCTCACGGGCCGAAACCGGCGGGCATTTTTTTGGCGCTAACTTTCTTCAATCTCAATAGTTTTTAAATTTTAAATTGGAATATGATAAGGAATCTAATTTAGCGTGTTTTGAAATCTTAAAATTTAAAAAAAAAGTCTATTTTTTAACTTTTCAATTTTAAAGTCTCAAATTACGCCAAAATGGATTTTCCTTCATATTCCTTCTCCGAATTAAAGAATATGGATTTTGAAAAAGGTTACGGTATTCCACAGGGTTCTCACAGGCTACTTTTTTGTGGCTAACTTTTTAAACTGATTTTTTGGACGAATAACTCCAATGTTTCCATTGATTTTGGTGAAATGAGTGATTTTTGACGCATTACTCCAATGTTTTATATCGATTTTTGATATATTCAAACAGATTTCCTAAGGCATATCACTCCAACGTTTTTCTTCTTCTTTCAGACTGATTTCTTTAGACCTGGGTTCTCACGGGCCGAAACCGGACAGGACACTTTTTAGCGCTAATTCTCTTCAAAATTAATATTTTTAAATTCTGAAAACTGAAGATGAAAAAGAATCTAATTAGCGAATTTTTAAATCTTAAAATTTAAAAAAAGTTTTTTTTACTCTTGGTTTTTTTGCTCTCCTGGAAAATTTAAATAACAACTTTTCGATTTCAAAGTCTCAAAAAACGCTAAATCAAATTCTCTTTCATGTTCCGATTTCAGAATAAAAAAATATTGATTTTGAAGAAAGCTAGCAAAAAGTGCTCGGCACTGCTTTGGACGCATCGTTCCAACATTTTAACGGATTTTTTGTTATATAAAGGAGTTACCTTGAAATTGGCCTTCATCATGTCTCTGGCGGTGTCGCTGACCAGCGGCTCTTCCTTATTCCCCTCCTTCACCGTCTCTGCCTCCGAAGTCTCCATGTCTTCGTCGCTGCTGTCACTGCCACTGCTGTCGTCTGTCGATGCCTCAGCTCGGGCCTTCTTAGCCGCGGGAGCCTCTTCTGAACTGGAAAAAACGAGGTTTTGAGCTTCTGAAGACAAGAAATTTACCTGGTAGTGGTGGTCTTCTGAACAGGCTTGGCGACTATCGTCTTCTTCACTTCGGGGGGTTTCCTGAAAAAAAAGGATTACATATTCATTTTGGCTTTTAATTAAAAAAGGTTAGGCGGCCTTTGGCTGCCAAAAAGCGGCTTTTAGTTGAAAAAAAAAGCAAATCAAGCGGCCTTTGGTTGGCAAAAAAGCGGCCTTTAATTGCCAAAAAACAGTTCAAGCGGCCTATGGTTGCTAAAAGCGGCGCTTAAAATGTAAGAATCATTTAAATTTAGAATTTATGCCTAAAAACTTCCATTCTCGCGCTAAAATCAAGGCAAAATTATGGATGCGCCACCCGGCTGGCACGAATTTTCCACAGCCAGCTGGTTCCAACAGAACTGTCACCAAAGGAAACTGTAGAAAATTAGTAAATTTGCTGTTAAAGTTAGTTTCCGGCTGGCAATAACTGGTTTTACCAGCCGGCTCGCACCAAGATGTTCTAATTTTACAAGATTTTTTTCTAATTTAATTGCGCCGTTTTCTGAAACAAAATCATAAAATTTGTAAAACGAATTACAATTTTTAAATTTAAATACAATTTCTAGATGGAAATTAGTCAGTGCCAGGCATATTTAAGGCATTTTAAACAGTTTAAAAAATTTAAAAAAAAACGTACGTAACAACTGGAATTTCCGTGTCATCCACTGTTGAGGCCAGGAAAATGGGCTGAATCCTCCTCTTGCCGTCCTTATTTCTCGTTTCGACCTGTTCCTTCCTCGCCTCCTGCAGTACTTCCTCCTCCTTCTTCGCTTTCAGCGCCTGCTTCGTGCCATTCTCCTTCTGTTGAGCCTCCTTCTCCTTGTCGTTCTCTTTATTCTGATCAGCCGTCCTCTTGGCAACCAGTTGCTCCGCCGTCTCGATGAAAACAGTCCCGTTGAGCTGGGAATCGTTCAGTTCTTCAGAAGAATCGCAGAATTGGACGGGGCGCCTTTTGTAGATCTGCTCACACTCGGAACCCTGAAAAAGCTTTCTTTAACTTAATTTTTCCACCTTTCTAGCCGCTTTCTGGCAACCTCAGGCCGCTTTCCGCTTTTTTTCTGGCGACCTCAGGCCGCTGTCCGCTTTTTTGGCGACCTCTGGCCGCTTTCCGCTTTTTTTCTGGCAACCTCAGGCCGCTTTCCGCTTTTTTTCTGGCGACCTCAGGCCGCTTCCGCTTATTTCTGGTGGCCTCAGGCCGCTTTCCGCTTTTTACGGCAACCTCAGACCGCTTCCGCTTTTCTGGATTTCAACTTACCATCTCAGCCTCGGAGAGCAGTTTCCCCAGTTCTTCTTCCTCGAAAGTCAGGAATTTGACAGTTCCATCCTAAAATGTGAAATTAGAATAGAGAGAGAGAAAGAGAGAGAAAGATAGGAAGATGGTTAGAGACGCAGAGAGAGGAAGATGGTTAGAGACGCAGAGCGAGAGAGAGAGAGAGAGAGAGAAAGAGAGAAAGAAAAAGAGAGAGAGAAAGAGAAAGAAAGAAAGAGAGAGAGCGCGAGATAGAGATAGAGAGAGAGAAAGAGAGAGAGAGAGAGGGAGGGAGAGAGAAAGAAGGAGAGAGATAAAGAGAGAGAGAGAGAGAAATAAAGAGAGAGAGAGAGGGAGAGAGAGAGAGAGAGAGAGAGATGAACCTGAGAGCAGACGACTAGGCTAAAGTCCTTCCAGGAAATGTCCATGACGGAGTGTTTGAACAATCGTGTCAGGACCAAAACAGGCCTCTTGACCATAGGAAAGACCCAGATAGAAATCGATTTGTCTCTCGAGCCGACAGCCACACAGGATACCTGAAATTTGAATATAGTCCATGAATTTAGGAAAATCCCATGAAAATTTGCATATTGCGCTCTAAAACTGACCAATCTCTCTACTCCCTTGTAATCCTTGTAGGAAATTAGACGAGGACAGACGCTGACTACCGTAACGGCCTGGAATATACTTGCTTAATTAGAATATAGTAGCACTTCCGGTACCTTTCTGTGGCCTACGAGATCAATGGAAGAGTCCCAGTCCTTCCTCTTGATCACCTGAGCCACGGGACCCTAAAAATTATTGTAATGCTGTATCCTATAAAATTAATTGGGTAAAAAGCTGAGGTTATCAAAAAAGCGGCCTGAGGTTTCCAGAAAAAAGCGGAAAGCGGCCTGAGGTCGCCAGAAAAAGCGGAAGCGGCCTGAGGTTTCCAGAAAAAAGCGGAAAGCGGCCTGAGGTTGTAAAAAAAAGGCGGAAAGCAGCCTGAGGTCACCAGAAAAAATCGGAAAGCGGCCTGAGGTCACCAGAAAAAAGCGGAAGCGGCCTGAGGTCACCAGAAAAAGCGGAAAGCGGCCTGAGGTTTCCAGAAAAAAGCGGAAGCGGAGGTCACCAAAAAAAGCTGAAGCGGCCTGAAGTCGTCAGAAAAAGCGGAAGCGGCCTGAGGTCACCAGAAAAAGCAAAAACCCACCTCGTTGTTCATGGCGCACGGAGCGAAGAGGTACTGTCCATCGGCGGACCAACAAAGTCGGGAGAACATGGTCGTCTGGCCACTCTAAAATAACCCTTTTAAAGGTCAAAAATGCCTATTTAAAGGTCTAAAATAACCTTTGTAAAGGTCTAAAATGCCTAATTAAAGGTCTAAAATGATCTCATTAAAGGTCTAAAACAAAGTAGTTTGATACTTAGAACTTAGGATTACAGTAACCCACCGCTTTGAAGGGTTCTGTGATCGTATTCTCGCACTGCCAATTGTCCGTGGTCCACACTTTCAGTGTCTTGTCTCCTGCCTGGCTGGCCAGGTACTTTCCTATGGGATCCCAGCTGATTCCCTTCACGGGTCCCTTGTGCCCGTTTCTTTTCGAATCCAGAATCACGACTTTCTCTGAAAAAAGAGGATGCTTTTTGCTTAAAAATGCGAAAAACCTGGCAATTTCTTGGCATTCCAAACGATAATCGTGTCGTCCATCGAGGCTGAGGCCAGGTATCGGCCGTCCTGGGACCAGGCTACAGCCAGGACCTAAAATTTCGAGATTTTGCTGTTTTTTGTCGAATTAAAAGGTTTAAAACTGAATATTTAAAGGTCTAAAACGGCCTATTTAAAGGTCTAACCGTACCTCCATGGTGTGCGCGTGCATATTGTGAGCAATACGGTACTTCTCCACCGTAACTGCGGTCTTGGTGCCGATCGTTCCCGACGATTTCACTCTCCCTCCTGTAATTTGTTTAGAATATTGCAAAAGGAAGAAAAATACGTACCGTATTCATAAATGGTGACTGTTTTGTCATCAGAAGCGCAGGCCAGGAGGGCGCCGTCCGTGGACCAACGGACACAGTTCACTCCAGCTGAAAAGAGAGACAAATGAAGGCATTGTTTGACAACAACGGTTCCGAACTTTTATGGGAGGTGCTCCCGGGACCAAAATCCTATTTTTTTCAATTAAAACAAGACAATTTTTACAGTTCGGACAATGGAACAGAAAAAAGGTACCGTAGTGTTTGATTTTGGCCAGCATCTTGGGCACATTCTCGTCGGCGTAGACGCGCCCGTCGCGGATCGGGCGCATATCCCACACTATCACAAGACCATCGCCACCAACCTGAAAAAGGGATATTGAAGTAATTTTAAGCGGCCTTTGGTTGTCAAAAAGCGGCTTTTAAGTGCGGTACTAACAATCAAAAATTAAAGTCTCGCAGGCACCTAGTCTCCTGTTATGGTCTACATTATGAAAAATCGGCAAAAATAATAGAACTTAACACAGTAATAACCATTTTTTCAAGGGTTTAGGGTACTATATTCAAATGTAACCGGATCGTGCCAAAAAGTTAAAATGCAGTGTTCTTACGGGTCGAAACCGGGCCCATCACTTCTTTTGCCCTAACTTACTTAATTAACAGTTTGGCCCTAACTTTTCCCAAAATCATATTCTTTTGTTCTTAAAACGGAATATGAAAGCGAAGCTGATTTGACTTAATTTGATACGCTAAAATCGAAAAGTTGTTACTTAAATTTTTCAGTTCTTTTCCTGAATAATATTAGTGACATTTTTTGAATTTAAGGTTTCTAAACACGCTAAATTCGATTCTATTTTATATTCAGTTTTTTGATTTATAATTTAATGTAAATAAAAAATAATAAATTAATGAGAAAGTTAGCGCCAAAAGGCGATCGTGAGAACCCCGGTTTAACTGTTGGAATCCCGCATCGAAACAGTGGAATGGTGAACCAAAATCAGCAAAAAATTAAATTAGAATATAAGACTTACATCTGCCTGGCCGGAAGTGACGAGTTTGTCGAATGTTGGGTGAATGTCGATGGAATAAACGGCTCCTCCCTCATGATTGACCCAAGGAGGGTTAATTAAATGCATCTAAATTCTCAATTTTATAAAAAATCTTACCTTTCTTTTCACAATTTGCATAAAGCACACAGTATAACACGACGATAACGTAGAATACAGCATAAAAATGGATATGAAACGTATTTATGTCGGCTCAAAAGCGAAGAAAAGTGAAGTGTATTGTACCGAATTGATCGATTAGTAGTCGTCGCTGACATACGCAAATACTTGGAATATTGGGCGGATAAGACGAATAAAATCACTGGGGATTTCTATATTTTTTGTGGATTACGGTACATAAACCCTGGGTCTACAGGGAGGCACAGCCAGAGACTCGTAGGTATGTACAATCAAGAGGAGGGGAATTAGAATACAGCCAATTACAGCCAGAAATAGGAGGAATTTTATATTTGAATATACAGTAGGAAGGGGGTACGCACAGCGACGAGGGGGGGGGGGGGACAAGAGAATCAAATATGTACACAAAAGGTGGGAATAGACAAATAAAGCTCGTAGGAAGAGGAGGAGGTGGGTGGATCACAGGGGAGGGGACAAAGACTCCGGAGGACTAGGCGACTTGTACTCCGAGCGAGGCGGACTGGTGTTGCACGAGGAAACTGCAAATACGCGAATCTGAGGGGTTTAAACGTGCGATTTGGAAGTAAAGGCGCTCCATTGCGAAAGAGATCTTTCTAGCCAAATGTGGTACTTTTTCAGCGCTTAAAAATTAGGGCCAAACATGCAGTTTTTGGGTTTAAGAACAAAACTTTTAAATTGACAAAATAAAACAATTTGAAAAGGTTTCCAAAAAGCGACTTTAATTGTTTTAAAGCCTATTTTAATTGAAGAAAAGCGAAAACGGTCTTCGGTTGCTAAAAGCGGCTTTTAATGGCCAAAAAGCTGGTCAAGCGGCCTATGGTTGCCAAAAGCGGCTTTAATCGAAAAAAGCGAGGCTTGTAAATAACGGCTTTTAATTGCTAAAAGGCGGTTTAAGCGGCCTAAGAATGCCAAAAAAAGCGGCTTTTACTGGTCAAAAAGCAAGCAGGTCAAGCGGCCTTTGGCTACCAAAAAGCGGCTTTTAATTGCCATATAAGCTGAATACCTCCATTTGACTAGAAAGATCTCTCGCAATTGAGCTTTTTTTAATTAAATAAAAAAATAAATTTTATTTAAACATTTAAAAAAATAATTAAATAAAAAGATAATAAAAAGCGCCAAAACTCACTGGTCCTGTCGCGGAAGAAGTGGCGAATCGGCGGCTGTTTGTCCAGAGTACAGCTGTGCAGAAGACAATCCTGAAAATCGGATTTGTAACAAGTGTATCCTTTTAAATTCAAATTAATCTATCAAAAATCAATATTTTAAATTTAGTTTTCCAAAACTAAATTGTTAAAAAAATATTTTACGCCGGGAAGAAACAAAAGGTTTTTTATTAATTTTTTTTTTACTTTAAAATCCCGCTTTTTTCGGCAAAAAAACTCACAGCGTAGTCCTTGAGGAGGGATTTGTCCATCTGCGGCATTCCGAGGATCCCCCGCGACGCCAGGAACCTCTCCCGATAGCTGGAGTCCATAAAGACGTTGCGGGACTTGGTCAGACACTGGATGATGTACTCCAGCACTGAAAATTACCATGTTTTAACATTCAAAATTCGAAATTTAATGATTTTAATTAAAAATTTTAAGACAAAGAATGTTTTTATAAAATTAAAAAAATATATAAAATTTTGCAACAAAAAACCTACTTTCAGAGTCGACGCCCTGTGCGAGGTTGTGTTCCAACTCGAAGGGGTCCTGGATGCAGAGCACGTGGTTCCTCCATCTCTCCGGCCGCACGCAGCAGGACGAGTCTCCCCTCCGAATCTGAATCATCTCCTGAAAAACACAGTTAAATTTTATAAAAAAAATATTTAAATCATTTTAAAAAAAAGCATCCCAAATTTGCATACAACACCCCAAAAAGTGGGTGTTTAAACGTAATTTTGGTCCCAAAATCATAAGACTTTTTTTTTTAAAGAAAATGCCTAATTTTTTTAATATTTAAAAAGATGATAAAATTTTTAAAAAAAACTAACAAAGAAAAATAGAACTTACGTGTCTACGGAAGCGGAAATAAGTGATATAGTACTCAAGGAATCCGATGAATATCTCGTATACGTTAATCGCTCTCTGCGCATTTTCGTGGGGCTAAAAAGAATAAATTCAGAAAATTCAGAGAGAAAAAATTACATTTATGAATTTCCAGAAATAGACGTCCCAGCCGAGACAGAGTTCCTCTGAAGAGCGAGAGTAGTACTCCTGAAATTGGATTTATATTATTGTTTCTTTGAAATTCTCTTTTAAATTAACGACCAAAATTTGCATATAGCACCTGCAAAAGTAAAAAAAGCTGCAAGAAGCAAAAACCTCAAAATCAAAAAAGCAAAAGCCGCTTTTTGACGACCTAAGGCCACTTTTTACAACCAAAGACCGCTTTTTGGCAACCAAAGGCCCCTGTCTGGTAATCAAAGGCCGCTTTTCAAGAAAAATCACAAAAAAAACTACCGTTTGGAGTCGCCGAAGGAGCGGTGGATTGCCGCAATTCTGCATATAGTGGATGAGCATGATGATCCAAGCGTAGGAGGACAGGCCGCCCTTTGAGGCATCGCCGACCCCGCAGCGTTTTGCCCACTAAAAGAGGGAAATTAGAATATTGCGAAATTAAAAAAAGGTAAATTAGAATAGAGCGAACTCACGGCTTTGATCCAGACGCCGACTGCCGGCAGACGGGCGCTGTCCCAGCAGCAGTAGTGATTGAGGAGCTTAGTATTGTAGAGGGCTAGCCGGTTATCGTAGCTAATGCTGGAAAAGAAAGGACATTATTCACATTTCTAAAGATAAAAATATATTTTTTTAAGATATAAAAACTATATTTTAAAATAAAAATAAAAACGAACTCTGCCTCGATGTCCATGTGGACTCCCCTGAATCGCACAATCGGCACTTTGGCAGATATGAATCTCTCGTCGAGGGTGTGCGGGTAGTCCACCAGCACCTTGGCCACCTCCCGCATAACAGTGTCTGAGCAGTAGTGAGCCTGAAATTAGCATTTAAAGGAACCGTCAGGGACCTACTTTCGACTTGTGTTTGCATAGGATTCTAACTACTGTAAGCGGCGGGACTACCCTAGCCCCTGCCGCCGATCTCGTACGGGTGAGACTCGCGGCGCTACCATGTCAGACAACCAAGAGTTTTCTGCGTCTTTTCAGGCGGGAACAGTGAAAATTAAAAAGTGACTACCAATAATCGATAAACCAAAAGATTGGACCAGCGTAAACACCGTGCACGTAGTTCGTTAAAATGCCGGTTACCCACAGGTGCCTGCCTGGAATGGCCAAAAATGGCATTTCGGATGCAGATTTCTCCAAAACGACGCATTTAAACCACAAACTGTTATATATTTTCTTAAATAACTTTTCAAGCTCTTAAATGAGAAAACGTAAAAAAAGGTCGTAATAGTTAAAAAGAAAAAAGAAAAAGTAGTTTTTAAAAAAAACGAACCCATTCGGGGGTGTCCGGGTAGAAGGAAAGACTCATATCCACATCGCAATCGTTCGTGCCAAAACCATTGCGCATTGACCCATAGATCTGGAATTATTGATTAAAATGGCTTTAAAATAATTAAAATTAAAAAAGACATTAAAAATAATTAAAAATTAAAACCTCAAGATGCACTCGGCGGCCGTCCAAATCGGGCATGACCCTGGTCAGGTACTCCTCCAGCTCGCGGCGGAACTGCTCGATCGTCCGCATTTTCTCGTCGTCCAGCTTCATGTCGTCTGAAAAAAGCGGCCTGAGGTTGCAAGAAAAAGCGGAAAGCGGCCTGAGGTAACCGGAAAAAGCGGAAAGCGGCCTGAGGTTGCCAGAAAAAGCGGAAAGCAGCCTGAGGTCGCCAAAAAGACGAAAGCGGCCTAAGGTTGCCAGAAGCCGCCGAAAGAAGAAAATCGTTAAAATTACCTCTGTACTTGTGAATAGCTGAGCAAATCTCCGTGCGCTCCGACAACGAACGGGTCTTGCCCAACATTTTCGAGAAATCCCAGGGGTTCCTGAAAACCATTTTTATTAAAAATTATTTAAAACTTTTTTAACGTTAAAAAATGCATAAAAATAGTTCAAAAATGTAAAACTTACGTGATGCAGAGGGATTTGAGAGCATTTCCCGAGTCGTCGTTCTGGAACCCGATGACGGGCAGGCCTGAAAATTCAGAATTTAGTTTTTTAAAACATAAGGTTAATTTTTTAACCACATTCCTCCACCGTTTTTCTAAATTTTTACTCTTTTTCGCTTTTACCGCATCCCTCCACTGTTTAAATCAGGGTTTTCATGGGAAATTTTGGTCTGCCCGTCCACCCAAATTGGTCCCATAAATTACGAACCACATCCCACTCGGTGCACTTCTTTTTTTGTCTACTCTTTGACTAATTTGAATACTAGAATCATATTTAAGGCATTTTAACAATTTAAAATCCCCTGACGTCGTTTATTTTCCCCCTATTTCTGATGATATTTCGTTATTTCCACTTCTTCCGGTAATCCAGCGCACTCGGAAATTGCTTCTCAACGCAATAGGCTAATCCTAAAATCGCGTAACGTCCTGCCCTTTCTGCCCCGCTGCTCCCTGCACTTTCTGGTTTCAAGGAGCAGCTTTCAGGATGAACTTTCAGCGATTTCTGGAGGAAGTGGTGCAATATTCTGGGAAATCATTATTACGTCAATTTCAAGTAAAAAGATCCGGTTCAAACTACAAATCTGGGTTGAGAAAGGGAAAGTACAATTTTTTAAATAAATAAAAACGCATTTCTTATGGAAGTTCACGGCCAGAGCTATAATATTTGGGAATTAAATTCACTTTTTAAAAAAAATATAAGTTTAAAAAAAAGAGAATTTCTGCTATTTTTAATGAAATACTTGAATTATGGATGTCTACAACCTGCCCTTTCGCTGGAACCTGCCCTTTTAATTAAACAACTCAGTTTCCTGCCAAGTGCAGGGCCCTTTTTCTGACGATGACACAGCGTTTCATTAAACACGAGCGCACAAATTCCGCACAATTCAAATTCAAGCACAAATCAGACAATTTATGGAAAAAAATGGAAAAGGGCAACTCGTCTGCACGCTGTTTACAATTGATATAGCCTTATTTGTCACGTTTCAATCACTATCCCATTTGAAAATAGCGCTCCAAATTTGGATATAACAACCCAAAAAAGTGATTTTTACTCTGCATTTCCTGGTTTCAAGGAGCAGCGGTTTCAGCGATTTCTAAAAGTAAGTGGTTGCAATATTCTAGGAACTCATTATAACGTCAAGTTCAAGCAAAAACTTGTGTTCAAACTACAAATTGAAGTCAGAAAGTGGGCAAGTACAATTTTTTTAATTAAAAAAAAAAGGATTTCTTATGGAAGTCCACGAGGCCAACGGTACATTCTGCGAAAGAAAACGGTCAGAAATACAATTATTCAAATTTAAAATAGCAGTTAAAAAAAAGATTTTCTTCAATTTCGACCCAATTTTTGAATAATTTACGACTATAATCCTTGAAATCTCCCCCTTTTAATTAAACAACTCAGTTTTCTGTCAAATGCGGGGCCCTTTTCTGACGATGACACAGCGTTTAATGAATCACGGGAGCACAAAGCTTGCACAATTCAAAGTCCAGCACAAATTAATCACAGCTTTTTGTAGAAAAAGGGGAATTAGTCGGCACGCTTTTTACAAGCAAAGGTGATTCAAATGGGTTGACTTGTCATAAACTGATAAATCATCAATTTTATGGTGAAAAATAGTTAAAAACATATATTTTACTTCCATTTTACTGGAAAACAATGAATTTTTAAAGAATCTACTTTAAAGGATAAAACAACCGGTTTTTCCAGGGGTGCAAAATAGTGTTCTAGAAAATTACTAACCAAACGACCAGGGTTCGATCCCAGCAGGTGCCCTTCTTTTTTCGAGAATTTTGGACTGCCCAGACGAGAAAAAGAAGTAATACTTCAGTAAAATTGGATTTTAAAAATTATTCAAGGTTTATAAAAAAACTTAAATAATTAAAATTGTGAAAATAAAGTAGTTTACCATGGAACAAAAATAAAGTGCACCGGCGGGGACCTAACCATCGACCTTTTTCTTGGCGATTTTGGGATAAAATTGTAATGATTTTTTTAAATTTATAAATTTTTACTTTATAAGACCAAAAATCTATTTAAAATGTGAAAATTTGTAGAATTACTTTTTAAACTGTTTAAATACCTTGTTTCGAGTTATCATATTAGTCAAAGGGCAGAAAAAAAAGAAGTACACCGACCGGGATCGAACCTTGGTCGTGTGGTTGGTAATTTATGGGGTTTTAATTTAATTTTTAACCATTTTAAATGATTTTGCGCTGTGTTTTTAGCTTTTTTAAAATACTTTTTACAAATTCTGATTTTAGAAGATCGAAAATCCATGAATCCGGCGTTTCCACTGATCAGGTGGGAACTGAACTGCGCGGGAAAAAGTCTATCACCGCGTTGGCGCGTGATTAATACGACGTCGGATGGAAGTCTTTTCCTTTCCAAACACTGACAAGGTCCAGTCTGCTTTCAAATTAAATTAGCACCCCTAATTTGCATATAGCACCCCAAAAAGTGATTTTTAGTGCCATTTTAGGCCAAAAAGCACCTCAAACGGCAGTTTCGAACCGTTCTTGTCAATCATCGTTCCCAAAGAATAAAAGTAAAACAAATCAATCGATAAAACCGGAAAAGAACCCACAAAAAGCGGTCATAGGCGCGCGAAGTTCGCGACTGGCGATGAGTGAGACGGGCATCGTCATTGGCAGGCTGTCGGCTGTCTTTTTGATCTTCTTCTTGAGCCCGGTGTGGAGGGACATTACATTCTGCGCATCTTCTGAAATTACCTATTTTAATTAAAATTATATTTTTAAAAATAAAAATAAGAGAAAAGAAGGAGAGGAGAGAACGACCACAACATTGCTTTTCCCTTTTAATTTAAAATTAATCTTCAAAAAATAATTAAAATTAATTTTAAAAAATTATAATAAAATAAGGAGAGAAATCGGAGGAAAAGAAAGACTTCTAATTCAAAATTAATATTTTAAAAATAAAATTACCTTTTTAATTAAAAAAATAAAGCTAAAATAAAGCTTCAAGAAGGATTTTAGAGAATAAAAAGCGGAGAAAATTAGAATATAACGGGTTGAACTGCAAAAGGACAGATGGAATGAGCACTTTTCAGACGGGAAATGAGGGTGTTTGAATCTAGCAATTACATGCGAAGCGTAGCAATTGAGAGACGGTCCAATGGGCGGGGAATGGAGAAGCTTTGATGTCAATTCGGTGTCGCAATATGCAGAAAAAAAGCTAATTAAGATGAAAATCTCATATTTTGTCATCAATTTGGCTTCCAATGGTTGACTGAGTAGCATAAAAAAGCAGACTTTTAAAATAAATTTAAAATTTATAATAAAAAATAGGCAAAATGGCAAGCCAGCTAGCTGGGAGGAGGGCTACCGAAGGCAGTGAAACACGAAGAATGCCACGCCCTCTACCTTCTTGCCGAAAAAAATATGCAAATTATGCTGATAAAGCTAATTTTAATGAGCTAATCGTATGCAAATGAGTTGTTTTAAACCGTCGCTTGGAATAATGTTGGGAAAAATGGCATAGAACGAGTGGATTAGCATAAAATTGTCATCAAATTTTCATGAATAATTGTAAAAAAAGAGAAAAAAAAACAGCTGATCAAAACGATTTTTCGGATTTTGGTTTAAAAAAATAAGAAAAAAAAATATTGTAAAAAATAAATATTTTTAGCGCGTCGTCGAAAAATAATACACAATAAATTATCGATTTTTTAAAATAAAAATTATTATAAATCGAGAAAAAAATAATTCTGATTTAAAGGGAAATTATTCTATTTTTTATAAATAGTTTTAAATATTAAAATACAAAATTCAAGTAAAATTTTAAATAAAAATCGTAATTTATTTTTAAAAAATTCTAAAACTTAATATTTTTTGCTTTCAATATTTAATATTCAAAGTAAAAACTGAGTTTACCGGGAAAATACGCAAAGGAAAAAGGTAAAATCACGAATTTTGGGCGAAATAAATTCATTTTTTAATAATTTAGGCCGGAAATAACCACATGCTTCTTGTAAAATAAATAAATATTAATTCAATACTAATTTAAAAAGCAAAATTTATTCTTAAAAGCCAGCCAAAGCGGCCAAAACAAGCCAATTTCTGGACGGTAAGTCCGGCTGCACTTAAGTGCAACGGCGTGATAGCCCTGTTCAGCGAATAAAAAAGGGAAATAAATACTCCAATCGATAAAATATTTAAAATAAGTTATTTTTAATGTAAAATAACAAATTTAAATGTAAAAATAAACAAAAAGAAGGAAAACGCGTGGCGGAAGCCGAGAAAGGACGAGTGGCCGGTGGGCGGGCGCACGGGGCGGCAGGTGGTGTAAGACGGGAAAAAGCGGCCAGGCTTCCAGATTTCGCACAGGGCGGGCCGGCCCGCCAACATGACTTGACAATACTCAAATTTTGAAAATAAAAAACCAGTTGGCTTTTACTGCCTAATAAACTAATTGAGCAAAAAATAAAAATAAAGTAAAAATAAAATCATCGGGTGGGATCGAACCGTGATTGCCATTTCGGCCCAATTTGGCACGTCGGTGCGAAAATTTACCAAGCAAAGGGTCGAGGGTTCGATCCCCGCCGGTGCAGTTTGTTTTTCTGTAATGTTGAACTGCATTATTTACGTATTTACTAGATTTTCCACTTTTAAATAATTTTTAAACATACATTTTTTTAAACTGATTTTCCGAAATGTTATTGCTTTTTAACTGGACCGCTGATATATTTCGACCGGCCCGAAACAATGATGAAGAGTGTACAAATAAAGTGCTTAAACCGGGATCAAACCCTGGTCGTGTGGGTGAGGCCAGTGGCTGGTGCGAGTAGACGAGCAACCGAAACGTTGGAGTGCTGCGACAAAAATCAATCATTTTACCAAAATCGATGGAAACTATTAGAATGATGCGTCCAAAATCACTCGATTTAACAAAATCACTAAAAAAACACTGGAATGGTACGTCCAAAAGTGAAAAATAGGAAGAAGAAAAATCCATGTCACCAGCTGTAAGAGCTTTACAGATTTCTCTAACCTCTAAAATGCATTAAAAGGGAAAAAAGAAAGTGCTTCAGGCGGGATCGAACCCTGGTCGTTTGGGTGAGACTGGGTCAGTGGACTGGTCCGAGTAGACGTGCTGGACCAAAGACTTTCAAACATTGGAGTAATGTATACAAGGAAATCTGTTATAAATTTGCAAAACAAAACATAGAAAACATGGTGATAAGTCCGAAATCACTCATTTTTACCAAAATCCTGGAAAAACATTAGAATAATGCGTCCAAAATCACTGAAAAACATTGGAATGATGCGTACAGTATCACTAATTTTACAACAAATCAATAGAAAACATTGGAGTGCTGCGACAAAAATCACTCAATTTACCAAAATCACTGGAAAAAACATTGGAGTGATAAGACAAAAGTGATGTGCCAAATCGATAAATAGAAATCCCGCTTTTTTTTCAAGCCTGACCGGCCCTTCAAAGGTATATATTCAAATCAGGGCGTATCCCTCTCTCCTGCAAAAACAATCACCTATTTTAATTACAAAAAAAACCATTAACCAAAATCACTGAAAAACATTGCAATGATGCGTCCAAAATCACTCGATTTAACAAAATCACAGAAAAACATTAGAATGATACGTCCAAAATTGATTTGTCAAATCGAAAAAATGGGAAAAAGTAAAAATCCATGTCAGAAGCTGAATGGAATCTGCTTTACAGACTTCTCTAACCTCTAAAATACATTAAAAGGGAAATAATAAAGGGCTTCAGGGGGATCGAACCCGGGTCGTTTGGGTGAGACTGGGCCAGTGGCTGGTCCGAGTAGACGGACTGGACCAAAGACTTTTCAAACATTGGAGTTATGTATACAAGTAAATCTGTTTTAAAATTACAGAAAAATCATAGAAAACGTCGGAGTGATAACTCCGAAATCACTCAATTCACCAATATAACAGAAAAACATTGGGGTGATACGTCCAAAATCGCTCCTTTTTACCAAAATCACTGAAAAACATTGGACTGATACGTCTAAAATAACTCAATTTACCAACTTCAATAGAAAACATTGGAGTAATGCATCCAAAATAACTGAATTTACCAAAATCACTGAAAAAACATTAAAATTATGCATCCAAAAGTGATGTACCAAGTCGAAAAATCCATATCACAACCTGTAAGGGCAAAAATGAAGTGCTTCAGGCGGGATCGAACCCTGGTCGTTTGGGTGAGACTGGGCCAGTGGACTGGTCCGAGTAGACGTGCTGGACCAAAGACTTTCAAACATTGGAGTAATGTATACAAGGAAATCTGTTATAAATTTGCAAAACAAAACTTAGAAAACATGGGAGTGATAAGTCCAAAATCACTCATTTTTACCAAAACCACTGATAAAACATTGGAGTAATGCATCCAAAATCACTAAATTCACCAATATAACTGAAAAAAACATTGGAGTTATGCATCCAAAATCACTCAATTTAACAAAATCACTGAAAAAACATTGGGGTGATACGTCCAAAATCACTGAAAAAACATTGAAATTATGCATCCAAAAGTGATGTTCCAAGTCGAAAAATAGGAATCCTGCTTTTTTCAAGCCTGTCCGGTCGGTGAAAGGCATATATTCAAATCAGGGCGTATCCCTCTCTCCTGCAAAACCATCGCCCGAACTCCAATACTTCATAAACGACGATAAAATACAAACAACAAACAAAAGTACAGAAAGTCTCCAGGGGAGCGTCACTTACAGAACCCAAAGATAAAGCGACGGGGGGTGGTACTCGTTCATAAAAATCCGTAAGATTCTGGTGAGGGAATGTGGGCGAATGGCTCTAGCACATGTCCTGGTGGGGAGGAAGCTGAGGGAAGCCAGGAGGGGGCTCCATGAAGTTGATCTGGGCCGAGGTGGCCGGCGGAGGATCGGCGAAGTGCTGCGGGGGAGGCGCCCACTGAAATTTAAATTTATATTTTAATTTAAATTTTTTAGAAATTAAAATTTCGGTAAATTTAAATTTAGAGTTAGAAAGAGACTTTTCACTAAAAAAATATGAATTTTGAGACAAATTTTATCACAAAATGTTTTTTTAATGGAATTTATTACAAACATAATAATTTACGCCATTTTAAATAAGTTCCCACGGGTCAGGTTTTCTGAGAAATTTTGGGTCAATCAAAGGCCGCTTGACCCCCTTTTTTTAAAAATTAACGGCCGCTTTTTGGTAACCATAGGCCGCTTGGCCCGCTTTTGGCAATCAAAGGCCACTAGATATGCTTAAAAAAAAAGAATTAACGGCCGCTTTTTGGCAACCAAAGGCCGCTTAACCTACTTTTTGGCAAACAAAGGCCGCTTGATCTGTTTTTTTTGGCAATTAAAAGCCGTTTTTTGGCAACCAAAGGCCGCTTGGCCTGATTTTTCGTAATCAAAAGCCGCTTTCTGGCAACCAAAGGCCGCTTTAACCTCTGTGATTATCAGACTGCTTACCGGCTGGAAATCCCTGAATTCTCCGCGTCCCATGGGGTTCGCCCTCTCCTGCGCTCCTTCTCCATGCGTCGGTATCTGCCACTAAAATTTCGAATTTTAGAAAATTCGAGCTTTTTTAATAGGAAATCTGCATTTTGAGACCTAGTTTTTCGTGAAAATCGTGAAAATTTTAAATGTAATTCATTAAAAACATCATTATTTACGCCATTTTTAACAGGTTATCACCGGGCTTTCTGGCAAATTTCGGTCTGTCCTTCCCAAATTGTCCACCCAAAATGGCCCCCACAAATTACCAACCACACGACCAAGGTTCGATCCCACTCGGTGCACTTCTTTTTTGTCTACTCTTTGCCTAATTTAATACTAGAAACATATTTAAGCCATTTTAAACAGTTTAAAGATTAATTGCACCAATTTAAATCAATTTTTAAGTGTAACCCATTTCAAAAATCATAGTTATTATATGAAATGTGGCTCTTTTTTCTTGTAACCAATAGTTTTAATCGTGCCAAATCCCAATTCTCCTTTCTTTTACCGCCGAGTCAGAGATCGAAAACCTCTTCTCAAGGAAAATAGGAATGCCGGTGTTTACAGCTTTCCCGCCACCCTACGCTGATTAATGCAGTGTAACAATAACAAAATGGCCTTTGTTGTTTATCCAAAAATCAAAGAATACGAAGAATAAAGCCGGCTGGCACGAAAAGTGAGGGACCCATGATTCTCAAATTTAAACTAGATCAGTTTAAATCAGTTTTAACATTTACGGACCGTCGATAAAAACCAAATTTTAGAAAAAAAATACAATTAATTTTAAACAGTTTAAAATGCCTTAAATATGTTTCTAGTATTCAAATTAGTCAAAGAGTAGACAAAAAAGAAGCGCACCGAGTGGGATCGAACCTTGGTAGTTTCGTTGGTAATTTATGGGACCATAGAAACTGAGAAATAGGATGTCTTCTCCTACCATCGCATTTCAAAACAGCTGTAATTTCGCAAATTAGGCCATTATTTCAGCCGCAAATTGCAGGAAATTATGATTTCACTATTCAATAGGTAATCTTTATCCACAATTACATAGATGAATTTAAAATTGAGTGCAATTCCTCGATGCTTATAAGTAAAAAAGCCGAACCGCTTTTTGGCAACCATAGGCCGCTTGATCTGCTTTTTTGGCCAATTAAAAGCCGCTTTTTGGCAACCATAGGCCGCTTGAACCGCTTTTTGAAAATAAAAGCCGCTTTTTGCCAACCATAGGCCACTTGACCTGCTTTTTGGCAAGAAACCGCTTTTCGGCAACCACAGTCCGCTTGAATCTCAATGATTATCATATTCCTTACCGGTTCGAAATCCCTGAATACTATGCGCTGGTTCGCCCTCTCCTGCGCTCCTCCATTCGGCTTGTACTGCTGTCGTCCGTTGCCGAAGCCAAAGCCTCCGTTCCTCTGCTGCTGCGGCTTGCCATCGCGGCGTCTGAAGTCTCCGCCACGTCGTCTGTTGTCGAATTTCCTGTTGTCCCCGTTCCTGAAAGCAATGTTTCTACGGTTCGAAGTCGCCATGGGAGGTGCTATTTGCCTTAAAATTACACTAAACCGTACATTTTGGGGTCGCTAAATTCAAATGAGATCGTAGATTGCTAAGCAGTGCCTGAAAAGAGGGAGGTCAGAGATCGGAATATTGGAAACACCACTTAGACGCTGCATAACAAACACACAGATCCCTCTTTCGATGCATTAGAGATGGACATATCAAGTAGTCTCGGCGAACGTTTGGGAGGATTCAAGGATTGGGGAATGTCTACTTCGCAAAATAATGTATAAAATAGGATGAGCTGTCCATTTCTTGACGAAAAAGAAAAAACACGCCCAAAATAAGATTTAAATTGCTTTTTTAAAATACAAATAATAGCTTTTTTTGGCATTTAAAGGCGCTTTTGGCCATAGGCCGCTTTATCAGTTTAAAAAAAATTAAAAGCCGCTTTTGGCAACCAAAGGCCGCCTGACCTGCTTTATTGTGAATTAAAAGCCGCTTTTGGCAACCAAAGGCCGCTTGACCTGCTTTATTGTGAATTAAAAGCCGCTTTTGGCAACCAAAGGCCGCTTTAACAGTTTAAAAAAAATTAAAAGCCGCTTTTGGCAACCATAGGCCGCTTTATCAGTTTTTTTTCACTTAAAAGCCGCTTTTGGCAACCAAAGGCCGCTTTATCAGTTTTTTTTCAATTAAAAGCCGCTTTTGGCAACCAAATGCCGCTTGACCTGCTTTTTTTGTGAATATAAGCCGCTTTTGGCAACCAAAGGCCGCATGATCTGTGCTAAAAAAAATTCCAAATCAGTAAGTTGAAAAATTCTAATTTTTAGCAATTTTCAGCATCAAATGTTTTTGGTTGAAAAACATTGATCCAAACAAGAAAATTCACGAGTAAAAAAACGGGCGGTCAAGTTGTAGCCATTGAGCATTAAATGCCACAATAAGAAGTTTTTGGAGGTGCTATATGCAAATTTTTTGGATGAGACCGGATCTCGTCAAACTGATTTTTCCACATTCGCCTTTAAATTAAACTATTTCAG
This sequence comes from Oscheius sp. G VE-2021, assembly GCA_022343465.1. NCBI lineage: Eukaryota > Metazoa > Nematoda > Chromadorea > Rhabditida > Rhabditidae > Oscheius > Oscheius sp. G VE-2021. The sequence goes on from JAJQXH010000054.1 coordinate 693,364, forward strand.
GTTAAAAATATTGATTGAAACGAAATAAGATTTATACTTATTTTGAAAAAAAAATATTGGTTCTAAAAAGGATTTCACGGTTTTTTCTAATTGAAAAAGTTCTCATTTTATTGGACTTGAAAAAAAACTTGGAACCACTCGTAAACAGCGGGCAGGCTGTAAACAGAGGGCGGACAAGTTGCCAAATTTCCTATTCAAATCACCAAAACTGACCTATACTCGGCCCTCTTGGGACTCAGGAATTTATCTCTTTCTTATTTTTGCACAGGCTATATTCTTAAAAAAGTTTAAATTTTGAGGGTTAGGCGTAAACAGTGTAGTAGTAAAAAGCGGGCGTACAAGTTGCCCAATTTCTAATTGGAGCTCACAAAATTGAGGTGATTTGGGCATAAAATGCCCCCCAAAGGAAGTTTTGTAGGTTCTTTATGCAAATTTTGTGATTGAACATTCAAAACTGACCTATACTCGGCCCTCTTGGGACAGTTCTCGAAGAAGTGTCCGACGCGGTGGCAGTTGTGGCACAGTCTGTCGGTCGGCGCCTTTCCGGGAGAGCAGCACTTCATCAACGCCTCCTAAAGCCACATTTCTTGCTTTTTAATTAACGTATAGCCATAGAAAATAGCAACTTTAGCTAGAAAACAGCCAATTCAGCAAAATAACGCCAATTCCCACCCTGTAGATCTCGAGGAATCTGGCGCGTCTCTCCCCGGGCACCTGTTCCTCTCCCTCGTAGGAAGGCTCCTTGATTCGACGGCGGACATCCGGCTTCATGAACATGGCCCTCGACTTGATGAAGCTCTTTATGATGTGCACGTACACTGAAAATTAGAATAGAGGGGTTGTAACGGAGAAAAATTAGAAGAGAGGGGGTGAAACGGACTTCTATTCGAAAGGCCGGAGCCGAGGTTGTGGCTGAGGTCGAAGGGATCCTCGATCGAAAGGGAGCGATTCCACTTCTTCTCCAACTTGGGCATCGGCTTATGACGGCGAATTTGAATGACCTGGAAGAATTAAAATTAAAGACCGATTTCTGCTTTTTCAGGCGACCTCAGGCCGCTTTCCGCTTTTTCTGGCAACCTCAGGCCGCTTTCCGCTTTTTCTGGCGACCTCAGGCCGCATCCGCTTTTTCTGGCGACCTCAGGCCGCATCCGCTTTTTCTGGCGACCTCGGGCCGCTTTCCGCTTTTTCTGGCGACCTCAGGCCGCATCCGCTTTTTCTGGCGACCTCAGGCCGCATCCGCTTTTTCTGGCGACCTCAGGCCGCTTTCCGCTTTTTTTGGTGACCTCAGGCCGCTTTCTGCTTTTTCTGGCGATCTCAGGCCGCTTTTTCCTGAAATTTAACCTCGAAATTTAACAAAATCTAACCAGATTGTTGAGGTCGAGGCGGCTGATGAAATCGAGGAAGCCGACAAAGAGCTTGGCCACGGACTGCGTATTCTCAGACCACTCCTTCTGCACCTCCCTGTGGAAATACACGTCCCACTCGCCTCGGGGCTCTCTCGCCGTGTCCACGGTACGGAAATCCTGAAAAACGAGATAATTTAAGCAATAATTGTACTAAATTAGCCAAAAAGGGCTTCAAAATGGGAGAAAATAGACTAAATTAGCCTAAAAAAGCGCGAAAAATGAGTAGAAAACGGGGGAAAATAGGAATTACCTCCTGGAGATTGGGGAGAACGGGAGGATCGCAGTTCTGGAGGTAGTAGATCGTCATGATGGTGTAGGAGTAGGAGGAGAGGGATCCCTTCGACGCGTCTCCAATGTCCAGCTGCTTCGCCCACTGAAAAAAGATAATTATTGGGTCCCACCACGAAAAGTACCCCTAAAAATAGGGGACAACTCATCTGCACGCTGTTTACACGCTTATAACAGCAATTTTGAGGACAATGGTGAGCGGTAAACACCAGGCAGCGTGTAAACAGCGTGCAGACGAGTTGTTTCTCGAGAAGAATCTAAAAGAACTCACATGTTTGACCCACGCTCCGAGGATGGGAAGCCTTCCGGGAGCCCATTTGCAGTAGGTGGCGAGCAGTTGCGTGTTGTAGAGGGCCAGGTCATTGTAGTAGGAGATACTGAAATATTTCCAATAAGCAATTTTCATACAAGGAATAAGCCGCTTTTTGGCAACCGAAGGCCGCTTGGGCTACCACAGACCGCTTTCTGGCAGCCAAAAGCCAGCTTCAACAGCTTTTTGGCAATCAAAGGCAGCTTGGACCGCTTTTTCACAACCAAAGGCCGCTTCGACCGCTTTTTCATAACCAAAGGCCGCTTCGACCTGTTTTTGGCAACCAAAGCCCGCCTGAACGGCGTTTTACATCCAAAGGCCGCTTAAAACGCTTTTTGACACTTATTTAGGTGAAAACAACTCACTCTCCCTCGAAGTCCAACTCCCTGCGTGCCCTGTCTCTGAAGACCTTGAACTTGACCACGGGCACCTTGGCCGTCAGCACGAGGATCGTCTCGATGAAGCCGGCGTACCTCCTCTCCCTCAGAAGCCTGTCGATCGTCCTGATCACCTCCTTTCCGTCCTTGTCCTGAATTTTGTGCATTATTTAATGCGTAGATCAAAGGATACGGTACCTCGGGAGCTTCGTCGGCCTCGAAGCGGAAGCAGAGATCGGCGTCAGACTTTTCGCCGCCGAAACCGTTCTCCAGGGAACCGAAGAACTAAAAAAATGTTATTTTTAGGTCACTAACACTAAATGTAAAAAATGTCTTTTTATTCTGAAAACGGAATATCAAAGATTTTCCAGGTCTATCCTGTTCATTAAGGTATGCGTTAGGACTACCCTTGCCCCCGCCGCCAATCTCGTACGGGTGTGAAACTCGCGGCGCTACCATGTCAGACACCAGAGTTTTCTGCGTCTTTTCAGGCGGGAACATTGAAAATTCAAAAGTGACGAAAAAATCGATAAATCAATAGATTGGGCCGCGTAAACACCGTGAACGTAGTTCGTTAAAATGCCGGTTATCCACAGGTGCCGCCTGGAATGGCCAAAAATGGCATTTCAGATGCAGATTTCTCCAAATTGACGCATTTAAATCACAAATTTTATATATTTCCTAAAAATAACTTTCCAAGCTCTTAAATTTGAGAAAAAGCCAAAAAAAAGGTCCCCGGTGGTCCCCTGAATATTCCGTTTTAGAATTTACATTTTTTTTTAAAGTTTCAGTTAGCGTAAAAAAGAGCTCAGCCCGTGAGAACCGGGTCAAATTTGGTCCCAAAACCCACATCGAGACGGCCTCCTTTGAGCGTGGCCTGGAGGTAGACCTCCAGATCCTTCACGTACTTCCTAATGTGGTTTCGACGATCGATCGGGAGCTGGTTCCTGTCTAAAATCCATCTTTTCCTTGAAGAAATTAGAATTTAAACTGACGAAAGTAGTCCAGAATCATGTCATCGAGCTCTTTCCACTCCTCCTTCGTCTTCTCGTAGCTGATGTCCTCGATCTCGGGGATCTTCATCTCGGGACACTCGTCGGACGGGTGCTTCTGACTGTCGCAGTAATTGCACTTCATCGTGGCGCGCTAAAAATGGGGAAATTAGAATTTTGGAGAGAGAGAGAGAGAAAGAAAAACTCACATATCCGAGGGTGAAGTTCTCCGCCACTTCGAAGGTGTAGTCGAAGGCCTCCACATCCCAGGAACTGGCCTACAAAATTTATATTGTTTTAAATTTTAAGTTTTTTTTTCAAATGGGCATCTCCTGGATTAACAACAATAAAAAAAACATTTTTACAACATTTGTTTTAAAAATTATTTGATTTTAAGCGATTTTATATACATATTCTTCATAATTGTAAAAAATTGGAAATGCATCTTTTAAACATTTAAAAAAATTTAAAATAGGTTTTTTACAGTTGTTTTAAATAACGTTTTATTGACCAAAATAATTGTTATGAACCTTAAAAATCCAGAATAGAGCCAAAAACGAAATTGGTTAAAAACCACAAAAACTTATTTTTAATGTATTTAAATTTATTTAAAAAGAAATTACAGAATTTAGCACAAAAACTGACCTTCTTCAGTTTCGCCAGCGCGGCGTCGTCGATCTCGGAGAAGAATTCGTCGTTGGCGACCTTCTCGACTTCTGTTAAAAAAAAATTAGCATAGAAGGAGAGTAAAACTACCTTCGGTCTTCGGTTCGGCGGCTTGTGGAGCTGCGTCCGGAGGGAAGACCAAGTCGTTGGCGATCTTATTGCCTTCTGAGAAAAGAAATAATTAGCCATCAAAAAACACTTTAGGGCAACCTAAGGCCGCTTTTTTCGGAATATGGTAACCTCAAGCCGCTTTTTTCGCATTCAAGCAACCTCAGGCCGCTTTTTTGCCTTCTGAAGGAATTATCCGTCAAAAGAGGAGAAATCTACCCTCGGCCTGTTCGACGGGCTGTGGAGCCGCGTTCTCAGAGGAGTCTTTGACGGCCTCCTTGGCTCCGTCTTCCTTCTCCTCCTGCGCTTTGTTGTCAATGGCCATAGCGGCCACATCATCGGCCAGCTTGGAAACCACATCAGCAATCTGAAATGTTGAAATTAGCATATAGCATATCATAAAATAAGAAATTAACATAAAGAAAGAAATTCCCCACTTCTTGTTTATCTGCCTGTTGGCGGTGTAGACCCATTTTTATCGCAGTCGTCGAAGACAGCACTTTCTCTCGAGCATGACGTATGAGGTCGGAATTATCAGCCTAATAAAACTTAATAATTAAGTCAATCGATTAAATTGTATCTATTAATTCCGTAAGAAGAATTAGTAGATAAAATTAAATGGAAAAAATAGTTAAAATCAATTTTTGTTTAAATTAAACCCATTTAAAGTTATATTTTACATTCATTTATGCTGTAAAAATAGTTCTAAACGTTCAAAAAAATACTCGGTTAAGGAGGATTTTAACTAGAGTTCTTTAAAGTTAAAAAAAAAGTCTGGCACATCTCTACCAAAAATCACCAGGAAAACGGTCGAGGGTTCAGTCCCCATCGGTGCATTTAATTTAATTTAAAGGGTAAACTACATTATTTATTCGATTTTACTCATTTGAGAAATTTGTAAACATTTATTTTTAAAGTAAATTTCTAAATTTTCTGATTAAAAATCATTAAAACATTTAATTTTAATTTTTTTAAAATTTCTATTTCGAAATTAATAATACGGGCCGTTTTTGAGCAACCCTGATAGAAATGAAAAAAGGGGTTCTCACGGACCAGATTTTCTGGGAAATTTTCCACCCAAATTGGTCCCATAAATTACCAACCACATGACCAAGGTTCGATCCCACTCGGTGCACTTCTTTTTTGTCTACTCTTTGACTAATTTGAATACTAGAAACATATTTAAGGCATTTTAAACAGCTTAGAAATTAATTGAACCAGTTTTAATTGTTAAATTGAGAAATGAAAACGCTACCTCCTGATTCTCCGCCTGTTGGCAGAGTCCCATATTTTTCGCAGTCTTCGAAGACATCACTTTTTCACGAGCACGAAGTATGAGGTCGAAGTTGTCAATCTTCAAAAAAACAGATTTCGATTTTCATGATGATTCGATGATTCCTACCTCCTCCTGTACAGCCACTTCTTCCACAGGTCCCTCCTCCTCAGGAGGGTCGACGGAGACGTCCTTGGAATCTATCGACTGCTCCTCAGCAGCAGAGGGAAGGGGAGTCTCCTCTTCACGCAGAACATCGGGGAACTTGTTCAGCTAAAAAGGAAGAATTAGGTTTTTTTCTCCAATTTTTGAAGGGACCTTCCAGTACATTTTTTGACGTTATCTCATATTAAAGTGATTGAAAAGTTAAAGTTAGAAAATATATCAAATGCGGGGTTTAAATCGTTTCGGAGAAATCTGCATCTGAAATGCCATTTTTGGCCATTCCAGGCGACCTGTGGATAACCGGCATTTTAACGAACTACGTGCACGGTGTTTACGCGGCCCAATCTATTGGTTTATCGATTTTTTCGTCACTTTTGAATTTTCAATGTTCCCGCCTGAAAAGACGCAGAAAACTCTGGTGTCTGACATGGTAGCGCCGCGAGTTTCACACCCGTACGAGATCGGCGGCGGGGGCAAGGGTAGTCCCGCCGAGTACAGTAGTTTATAGCCTACAATTCTCCTCTAATAACCTAATCTTAGGGGTAGTTTACAGTTTTCTCTAGGTTTCAAAGAAGCCGCACCTCGTAGAGCATTTCGTCCAACTGGCGGCTGGGAAGGGTAAATAATCGGCAGATTCGGAGGATATTCGTCCTGCTTTGTTGAAGGGCCGCAAAGTCATTAATCTCAACGTCTTCCGGCTTCAAGTCCTCCACGAGGATCCCGTCGACCGTCAGCTAAACCACGTCAGTTAGAAAACTTCGAAAAATTGGGAAATTGGGTGACTGACGACAAGGACGATGTGTTGACTAACGAATACATGCAAGTGACAGATAACTCAATTAAATTACAATCTTATTCTACCTTAAATTCTATTAATCTACCTTGGAATGTGTATGGTTCTATTTCTAATTCAGAAGGATTATGCTAGGATGTCCGGTTAAGCAGCTACCTAGTTTTCAGATCCTCCAAACGGCCTTTGGTTGCCAAAAGCGGCCCAAGCAACCTATGGTTTTCAGAAAGCGGATCAATCGTTATATATGGTTGCCGGAACACGATCGAAGCGGCGTTTTGGTTGCGAAAAAAGCGGAAAGCGGCCTGAGGTTGCCAGAAAAAAAGCGGAAAGCGGCCTGAGGTCACAAGAAAAAGCGGAAAGCGGCCTGATGTTGCCATAAAAAAGCGGAAAGCGGCCTGAGGTCACAAGAAAAAGCAGAAAGCGGCCTGAGGGTACCAAAAAAAGCGGAAAGCGGCCTATGATTGTCCAAAGCGACTTTTGAGCAGGTCAAGGGGTCTTTGGACGCCAAAAAGCGGCTTTAAAAACTGTTTTACACGATCCGGTCTCATATCTCACCCCTCATTTGCATGTAGCACCCGAAAAAGTACTTTTTAGAGTCACTTGACTCAGTCACAATAAGCTAAATAGCAACTAAATAGCTCGATAGCAATGTTGGACAAGATCCGGTCTCATTTGAATACACCACCCCAAAATAGAACCCAACAGGGTCTCTCACGGCGGTTTCGAACCTTACGCGTTTCACCATGCTCCATAGTCTGTTTTGTTTTATAGGATGTTTTCTATAGAATTTTTGCATTTTTTAAACAGCTGGACGTGTGTGATACTTTCAACAAAATTGGGCAATCGTGTGTGTGTGTGTGCGTGTGATTATGCAAATTAGGTGTAACATGTAAATTTGGAATTTCTAAATAACTCAAAGCCTTACATCCGGGAAGTCCTCCACTCCGAGGGTTTCCTCCTCCTCTTCTCCATCTCCCTCACTGTCCTCTTCCTTCTCTTCCTTGTTGGCCTCCTTTCCCTTCTTCCTCCTCCTAATTCTCTTCTTCTTCGTCGACTCGACCAACGCCTTCTCCGCCCTGTCCATGAGGAACTCGGCCGGGTCCTCTCCCTCCTTCAGGCCTTCCTCCTTCCATCTGCCCTCGTGCTGAGCCATCTTCGGCGTCCGGTGGGGAGTCATGGCCTCCTTCGCAGGGGTCTCGTTCGCTTTGTCTCGCTTCTTCTTTTTGGGTTCCTGAAAGCAAATTGTTAGAGAGAGAGAGAGAGAGAGAGAGAGAGAGAGAGAGAGAGAGAGAGAGAGGGAGAGAGAGAGAGCTACCTTGAGGAAGAGCCTGACCGGCGCCACCGGACCATCCTTGTTGCGAGGAACGGAAAAATAGACGAAGGCCTGCAGGATGCAGTTCCAGAAGTAGGGCTGGAAGGACTTAGAGAAGTTGACCACGTTGTCCTCACGCGTGGGGCCTAAAACAATCAGAATAATGCACTTTACGGGTCAAATTTGAATGTTTACAACGTATCCGCTGTTTACACCCGAGGTGTCCCTTAAAATTGAATTTTATTGACTTGTCAGGCAATTAGAATTCGTGAATTTTGAAGAAGTTTATTGAATAAAAGTTAAAACAGAAATTTTGGCACTTTTTGATGTAAAATTATTAATTATGGTTAGATTTTAATTGTAATTTAAATATAACAACTTGATTCCACGTTTAAAATTGAAAATTCAATGTTTCAAATTGTTTTAAAAACTCGTGTTTGAAAAAAATTAAAAAAAAAAAAAGGAATTTTGGAACTTTTTGCTTTAGAATTATTAAAATTTAATTGTAATATTTAAAAAAAAAATTTTTTTAAATTCCAGTATTAAAAACCTAAATATCAAAAAGCATTTAAAATGTTTCTAATAGAATTCCGCTTTTTTCAAATTACGACAACCTCGGGTCGCTTTTTTCGAATTATGACGACCTCAGGCCGCTTTTTTCGAATTATGACAACCTCAGCTCCGAAGCCAACCCACTTTGGATCTGGAAGATCTTGTTGTTCCACTTGGTCTCCTTGCGGATCTTCTGCCTGTGCGCCGTGATCTGCACCAACTGCTCCCTCTCCTTGCTGTAGTGGCAGAAAAAGTCGACGAGAAGAGCAGCCAGGTTGAACTCATTCCTCGAGGGAGATCCCTCAGACGAGGAAGTGTCATCAGACGCTCCAGCCGGAAGCAGACGCTAAAAAACAGTGAATTAGGGTAGAAGAGGCAAAAAAAAAACTGACCATCTTCTCGTCGAATATCATGGAATCCGTGAGGTCGTCGATCTTCAGGTCGAAGATCTGAGACTGAAGTGTTTTGTGACAGTTTTGGAGGCATGGTGAGTCAGATGGAAGGCAATATGCCAAGAGGGTCAGAAGAGTAGATTAAAAAGCCACCTCGTGGAGTATGGTGAGTTTCTTCCTCAATTTGTCGGTGATTTGAAGGTAGTGAATGACCATCAGGTCGAAGCCGTGCTTGTTGAGTCCCGGCGGTCCGAACAGGTCGCACTTCTGAAGAATTAGCATTAATTAAAAGATATTTGGCAACTAAAACCGCTGTTTGGCAACCGTAGGCCGCTTTGGCTTGATTTTTTTGCAATGAAAAGCCGCTTTTTGGCAACCAAAGGCCGTTTGACCTACTTTTTAGCAAATAAAAGCCGCTTTTTGGCAGCCATGGGCCGCCCTATTTGCTTTTTGGCAATTAAAATCCGCTTTTTGGTAATCAACGGCCGCTTGACCTGTTTTTGGCAACAAAAACCGCTTTTTGGTAACCATAGACCGATTTTTGAAATTCAAGGCCGTTTTGGCAACCATAGGCCGCTTGATTTGCTTTTTTAAAAACAAAGGCCGCTTGACCCGTTTTTTTGGCAATTAAAAGCCGCTTTTGGCAACCATAGGCCGCCTGATCGGCTTCTGTGAATTAACAGCCGCTTTTTGGAAACCACAGGCCGCTTGACCTCTTTTTTTTTTAAATTCAAAGCCGCTTTTGGCAACCAAAGGCGCCTTGACCTGTTTTTTTGGAGAGCCGCTTTTTGGCAACCATTGGCCGCATTTTTTGTGAATTAAAAACCGCTTTTATCAACCAAAGGCCGCTTGACCTGCTTTTTCAATTAAAAAAACCGCCTTTTGGCAACCACAGGCCGCTTGACCTACTTTTTGACCCTTAAAAGGCGCTTTTTGGTAATCATAGGAAAACAAACCTTGGCCCAGTAGCGAACGACTCTTAGGAATTCGGAGAGCTTCGGCTGAACCTTGCAGTAGAGGGCCAGAATGCGGGAGAACTTGAAGGCGTCCTTGTTCTTCCAGGCGAAGACCACCCTGATGTTCTTCTGAAATTAGGAATTTATCGCGAAATTGAAGGATCCAAAGAAAAATTTAAGAAAAAAGACAAACCTCAGTAATTGCCATGGAAATGCGGGGAAACGGGCCGTCGTGGTAGTAGACCTCACCCCTCAGGTTTTGGGAAGCTCCTGGAAAGAAAAGTTTTTGTCGAAGAAAGGAGTGCAGTATTCTAATTCTATGATCGCTTCTATGATGTTCCAGAATACGGAGGAATGTGCCAAAACTGACTGTATTCGATGACGGCGTCCCTGAACTGCAGGAGGACCTCTCCGGTGTCGCTGTCATCGACTCCTTCCACATCCAGATAGAGGTTGATGTCACTGTCGGCGAATTCACAGCCCACTAGGACGGAACCGAAGAGCTCCAGAACCACTTTGCGACCTGGAAACAACAATATTAGAATTTTTAACTATCATTGCGCTTTTTAATGTTTAAAAATAAAAAAAAGCTAAAATGGTTTAGTAGGAATTAAAGTTAGACAAAAAGAGGGTGAATTATTGTCAACGGTTGCCAAAAAAGCTCCAAGCGGCCTTTGGTTGCCAGAAATCGGTCCAAGCGGCCTTTCGTTGACAAAAAGCTGTCTAAGCGGCCTTTGGTTGCCTCAAAGCGACTCAAGCGGTCATTTGTTGCTAAGAAAATGCGGTGCAAGCGGCCTTATGTTGGAAAAACATTTGGATGCCAAAAAGCGGTCCAAGCGGCTTTCTGGTTAAAGAGCGGTCAAGCGGCCGTTGGTTATTAAAAAGCGACCCAAGCGGCCTTTGGTTAGAAAAAAGCGATCTTCTGTTGCCAAAAAGCTAACCAAGCGGCTTTTGGTTGCCAAAAAGCGGTCCGAGCGGTCTGTGGTTGCCTAAAAGCGGTTCAAGCGGCCTTTGGTTAGAAACAAGCGGTCTTCTGTTGCCAAAAAGCTATCCAAGCGGCTTATGGTTGCCAAAAAGGGGTCCGAGCGGCCTTTGGTTGTTAAAAAGCGGCCCAAGCGGCTTTTCTTATCAAAAAGCGGTAAAGCGACCTTTGGTTGTTAACACGCGGTGCAAGCGGTCTTTGGTTGCTAAAGCGCGGTCCAAGCGGCCTTCCGCTGCCAAAAAGCGGATTTCTTCGTGATATTCCTGAAAAAGAAGTACAAACCTTTGAAAACGGGATGCTCTGCAAGGAAGTCGAGCAGCGTGGTTTTCACCTCATTCGCCCAGTATTGATGGAACGTGGTGGTGCCCTCATCCTCCGGAAACATCTGAACAAAAGAGAAATAGTGTGCAATATTCAATCTAGCGGTAATTACCTCCAAGGGAGGAATGTTGTTGATGGCCGACTTGATGGCAGCCAGTTGGTTCACTCCGGGGACGCCTCTCAGCTGCTGGCACAGGTACTCTCTCCTGATGATACGCTGAAATTCAATGAAAATAATAAAAATTTCGAATTTTAGGCTTCAAAAAACAATTTTAAAGTCAAAATAACGCATTTTAGGCTCCTAAAATCAGTTTCAAGGCGATTTTACAGCGAAAAAATCAATTTTAAAAGTGATTTTAAAGCGAAAAAAGAAGGATCGAACCTCCTTTTCATCGCAGTGGCGGGCATCGCAGCTGGGATCCAGGTGGGTCCTTGCGTGAGGGATTGTGTTGATGTGGTAGTCGCACAGATCGCAGTAGTAGACGGCATCCGGGAACGAATCTACCTTCTGAAACAAGGTATTCACAATACCGTATTCTCCGAAATAATTTTTGAAAATTAAAAAAAAAATTAAAATAAAACGAACATCCGCTAGTTTGAAGATGTGGTGTTTCTCCAGCCACGGCAGAGAGGCGAGGTTCACAGGCTCGCGGCTGTTGCCCTCCTTCTCTGAAAATAGGAAATCATAGAATTCAGGCAGCTTTCAGCTTTTTGGTAACCTAAGGCCACCTTCCGCTTTTTAGCAACCTCAGGCCGCTTTCCGCTTTTTCTGGCGACCTCAGGCCCCTTTCCGCTTTTTCTGGCGATCTCAAGCCGCTTCCGCTTTTTAGGCGACCTCAGGCCGCTTTCGCTTCTTCTGGCGACCTCAGGCCGCTTTCCGCTTTTTCTGGCGACCTCAGGCCGCTTTCCGCTTTTTCTGGCGACCTCAGGCCGCTGTCCGCTTTTTCTGGCAACCTAAGGCCGCTTTCCGCTTTTTCAGGTAACCTCAAGCCGCTTTCTGCCTTTTCCAATGACCTCAGGCCGCTTTTAATGGCAGAAAACCCACTGTTTTTCAAGTTCTCAATGAGAACCCTGACATTCTCCCGCACCACGGCCTCGGGCGTGTCTCTGAACATAAGACAGGACAGCTTAGAGTCCTCGTTGCGGTCGTGCTTGCCAACCGTGGCCATCATGGCGCTGGGGTTATCGATACCGTCCACGTAGTACAACTTCAGCTGAAAAGAGGAAATTTAGAAATTTGGCTTTAAGGAACCGTCAGGGACCTCTTTTCCACTTTTATTTGCCTATGATGCTAATTACAGTATGCAGCGGGACTAGCCTTGCCCCGGTCTCCGATCTCGTACGGGTGTGAAACTCGCGGCGCTACCATGTCAGACAACCAGAGCCTATAGATTGGACAGCGTAAACACCGAACATGTAGTTCGTTAAAATGCCGGTTATCCACAGGTGCCTGCCTGGAATGGCCAAAAATGGCATTTCAGATGCAGATTTCTCCAAAACGACGCATTTAAACCAAATATCGTTATATATTGTCTTGAATAACTTTTCAGGCTCTTTAAATTGAGATAAAGTCAAAAAGGTCCCTAATGGTCTGTTTAAGGAAGTTAAAAGAAAGAAAATCTTACTTCGTAGCCTCCCTGCAGCTGAAAGTTCCCTATGTGCATGGGGAAGGTGTCCACGGTGGGCTTCGTTGGCAAGATCGTCAACTGGACGTGTGGCTTGGTCGCCGGCTGGTCTCTCTTCATCAGCTGGATGGCCTTCATACTGCTCAAGTCGGGAGGGGCTCCGAAGCCCTTCGGCTGCTCTTCGCAGGCGTAACCGCCCTTGTGTGGGTTTCTGAAAAATGCCCAATTACTCAGGTTTTTTTTCTCCTTCAAATTAGTGAATTTTGTAGTTTTTGATTTTGAGGTCAAAATTTTACTCATAAAGGAGTCAAATCAAGTTGTAAATCTGAGACCTAGACATTAAAGAAAAAACTAAAAGAAACGAGGCCTCACATCGGTTCAAGAACCCTATTGTTGCCAGAATTCAAAAAAGCAGATTTAAATTGCGAAAAAGCAATGAAAGCGGCCTATGGTTGAAAAAAAGTCTTTTTTATTTCCAAAAAGCAGGTCAGGCGGCCTATGGTTGCCAAAAAGCGACTTTTGACCGCCAAAAAGCAGGTCAAGCGGCCTAAGGTTGCAAAAAAGCGGCCATGAAATGCAAACAAATTAGGTCAAGCTGCCTAAGGCTGCCAAAAGCGGTTTTTCCTTCACAAAAAGCGGCTTTTGTTTTGGCAAAAAAGCGGCTTATAATTGCCAAAAAGCAGGTCAAGAGCCCTACGGTTGTCAAAAGCGGCTTTTCATTGCTAAAAAAAACACGGTTAAGAAAAACAGTTAAAAATTTTCCACAAAAAAATTTTATTAAAATAATTTTTAAATAGTTAAAAAAAACTATCAGAACTTGAAAAGTAATCAAATTCAAGCAGAAAACGTAAAATTGTTTTTTAAACAAAATAGTGGTTTTCAGTCTTCAGAAAACTGATTAATAAATAGTATTTAAAATTAAAAATAATTTAAATCGGTGATTTCAAGTTCTAAAATTATAACCAACTCACCCATTCTTGGCTCCCTTCTTCGGTGTGTTTTTCGGTGTTTTGTTGTTAGACGTAGGCGGTGGATTCTTACCCATCTGAACAACAAATCAAGTAAAATAACAATAAATCGATAAAAGTATAGATCGATACGATCGATTGACAGCAATTTAACGAAATGATGGTATTTTTATGTACAAAATGAGATCGCAGGTGGTTCAGTCGTCGTTGTCATCGTTGTCATCGCTCTCGTTCGACACCAGGTTGCACACGCTGTCCGTGAAGTGGGCGTACGTCTCCTTCGCCTTCTGAAACAGCAAATTGATTATTTTATATCAAAATTATTGGCAAAGACAATATAAACTTTGAAAAAAATAACTGTTAAAAAATACCGTTATGAAAAATAGCGCCTGTCCGAAAATAGAGTACGCAAAGGGTGCTGACATTGCGTACTCTATTTTCGGACAGACGCTGTTTTTTATTACGGTATCCTATTTTTGATCAATTTTTTGGGGCATTTCATCGAGTTTTTGTAGTATTTCCACTGAATAAATGTTAATAAAAGTTAATGAAAGTTTAATTTATACGAGTAATCAATAAAACAAGATGTAATATCGATCAGATAGGACAACAGTACACACTTGGGAACAATACCGTAATCCGGTTCGTGGCGAGACCCTCACTATTTATGATATCATCTTAAAGGTCTAAATTGTCACTTCAAATGTATAATTTAAAGGCCTAAAATTTGCTTTACGGTAGAAAGCAATTTTAAAGGACTAAAAATACCCCGAAAGTTTCATGTTAAAGGTCTAAATTGGTTAATTTAAAGGTCTAAAAGTGTTAATTTAACTGCCAAACGCGTAATTTTAAAGGTCTAAAGATATTTTAAAGGTCTGAATTGTTATTGTACAAAAATGACAATTTAAAGATAATTTGAATGATATAAATTACTTTTTAATGGACTAAAAGTGTATTTTAAAAGAATAAAAGTATCAGTTAAAGGTCTAAATAGCCACTTTAAAAGCCTAAAACTACTTTAAAGGGAGAAAGTGTCTTTTAAAGGACTAAAATTGTCAGCCACAGGATACCGTGACCCGGTTCGTGGCGAGACCCAATTGCCGGAAGTTACGGGGTTCGCTTATATGTGCTACAGTAACCCGAAGATACCGTGAGTCGGAAAGTGTTGTACGTAAATCTACCGTAGATTTGTCGAATACAGTAGGAAACCAAGGATTCGATTATTGATTTTTAATAGATCAGCCGATTTTAGATCAATTTTCGAGTGTAATATTCAAATGACCCACCCTGCTGGCGACTTTATCGGCGTAGAGTTTGATGAGGGCGGCTTCGTTGGTGATTGGCACCTGGCCGATCCATCCCGGGTCGTCCCACTTCAGAGGCACTTCCGGTACGTGGAGGGGGTACATCAGCGACATTCTGAAGGCAATATTCCAATTAATGGAGATGCGAGAGCCACGAAAAATGGAGAAATGAGAAGTCAAAACGAACGGAGAGGTAGTAAACACGGGAGATAAGATAAAAATGACACTTTTTTGAAGTGCAGCAGTCTTACGTGACTTGGGAAACGATATAAACGCCAAAAAAGAGTGGAAGGTCTTTTAAATTGAATAAAAATTACGTTTTAATCGAAAAACAATTGAGTTTATACCAGATTTTGATAACAATTCTATTTGGCATTTCAAAAACCAGTCTTAGGCCCAATTTCACAATTAAAAGACGTTTTCAACCACTAAAATGGCATCTGAATACTGAAATGTGAAAAACTTACGTAAGACTTTCGAAAGTATCGATTGGAGCTGATTTTAGTTTAGAAATGATGATAAAATCGAGCCTAGACCAGACTCTTTCGCAGTCATACGTAAGACTTTCGAAACCATCCGTTCGGAGTGGTTTAAACCGTTTTCAGGTTAAAAACACATGTTTTTAATGAAAAAAAGGGTGGAGATTCCATTTTTCAGATTCCAGAATCGAAGAAAAAAGTATTTTTCCAGAAGCCTTCAATTTTATGCAATTTTACATAATTAAAAGTACTTTTTCAAATACCCGAAACGGATATAAAGTCCATAATATTCATAGTTCTCCCCATAAAGATTTTATCCACTTTTTAAAGATTACACAATTACAAAACCACCTGCTTCAACCGATTTTTGCAACTGATTATTCATAATTCCCCAAAATAATACTCTAATTTACATTCATTTTTTATGTTCTAAATTTACAAAATCACTTCAATTACATTTAAAATTAGTATTTTGTAACTGAATTTTAGGAATCGTTTAAAATTTAAAACTCGCTCACGCGCGGCAATTACGGTGAGATCGTTACGGGACCCCATTCGTGGTGGGACCCAATTGTTTATTGTAAATTTGAATTTTCCACTTTCGGCGGCAAATTTGATAATTTTCAATTAAATTTCACGTGAAATTCAATTAGAAAAATGGAAATTCATAAGCCCGCTGTTTACACTGCGCCCGGTGCTTACAGCGGACAAATTTACGTGGAATTTGAAAAGTTTATTGACTTATAAAAATCGAGAAACCGTTATTTTAGGGTAAAATCGATGTTTTTCATGGAAAAATCTCAAATTGGAAGATAAATATTTTTTTTAAATGCAGTGTATTTTGCCGCATATTATTGGGAATTATAAAATATGAAATTTTAAAACATAAAACACCTGGAACCGTTATTTTAGACGAATATTTTCAATAAATCGATCTTGAAAAATAAAAATTATTATATTTACACAAAATAATGACACGTTAATTTGAATTTAAAGTCAAAAAACGGCATTAAATATTGCGTTAAATGTGTTCCAACCCTCAAAAACGGCTGATAGTTTAATTTAAAATGGTTACAAACCTTTTTTTGCTTCTATATTCCAAATTTTCTCAAAAAAAAAAAACACCTCGATTTGTCAAAAATCTCCCAGCTCCCAGCTGTCACCACCCACACAAGTGTAAAGATAAGAACATAGGTCAAAGAATCAATTGGAATCCAGCCGATGGGGACCAAATTGACAAAAAGCGAAGATTTATCACAGTCCAAACTCTCACAGAATGCTATTCTTATTCGTATTATTTGAATATAGGGTACCAGTTTCAATAAAACAAGGCGAAACTACGAGAAATTCAGGGGATATATTCAGATTCAGGGGCTGACGGCGGAGATCTTTCCCTCGTAGTCCTTCTTCTCAGCCTCGTTCTTCACCAGACGACCGACCGTCAGGTATTTGAATTTGAAGGACGTCTCCCACTCGGAGGCGGTTTCCTGCAATATCGATTTTGTAGCTTTTTTTATTTAGAAAAGTGATTTTTTTTTAAAATTTACAAAAGCAGTATTTTTCACAACAAAAAATCGTACTTGGGCACGATACCGTAATCCAATTCGTCGCGAGACCCCACAATTGATCTAAATCGCTTAAATATATAATTTAAAGGGCTAAAACTAAAATTACGGTGGAAAGTAATTTTAAAGGACTAAAAGTACTCTGAAAGTTTCATGTTAAAGGTCTAAAAGAATTAATTTAAGGATCTAAATCCGTAATTTTAAAGGTCTAAAGATACTTTAAAGGTCTAAATTGCAATTGAAATTAAATTATAATTTAATTATACTTTTTTATGGTATAAATGTCATTTTAAAGGTCTAAAAGTATTAATTTAAGGATCTAAATCCGTAATTTTAAAGGTCTAAAGATACTTTAAAGGTCTAAATTGCAATTGCAATTAAATTATAATTTAATTATACTTTTTTATGGTATAAATGTCATTTTAAAGGCCTAAAAATGTATTTTAAAAGAATAAAAGTATTGCATTAAAGGTCTAAATAGCTACTTTAAAGGCCTAATTTAAAGGTCTAAAGTGATACTTTATGTCTTCTCAAAGGGCTACATGATACCGTAACCCGGTTCGTTGCGAGCCGTGAGTTTCACCCGCCGGAGGTTGCCATATTCGAAAAAAGCGGCCTGAGGTTGCCACAATCCGAAAAAAGCGGCCTGAGGTTGCCATTATTAGAAAAAAGCGGTCACATGGAATATCGGTTTTTTTGACAATTAAAAGCCGCTTTTTGGCAACCTCAGGCCGCTTGACACTAAAATCTACCTTTTCCTCGGCGGTCATTCCCTCGTGGTCGTCCCACTCGTCGCTGACGGCCTTCACATCCATCTTGGCCAGGGCGCGGGTGGCGTCGTGGCCGGCGAGGTTACCGTAAGCCTGGCCAGGTCCGTAGAAGGAACGGCCTCTCGAAACGTCATAGATCTATGAAATTGGAATATAATATACAACAAAAATAATTAGAATACCGAGCCGTTGAGGGCGAAGAGGATGTGTTCGTCGTCGACTCCGTTGTACTTGCGCAGTTCGGCCACGGTCATGTCCATCATGGGGAGAGGAGGAGTCGCCTAAAAATAACAAATGACCGTAATATCGTAAGTAAATCTGCGCTAATCGCAAGACAGTCCTTTAACTAGATTTGATATCAATACGGGACTGCCCTTGCCCCAGCCACCGATCTCGTACGGGTGTGAAACTCGCGGCGCAACCATGTCAGACAACCAGAGTTTTCTGCGTCTTTTCAGGCGGGAACATTGAAAATTCAAAAGTGACGACCAAAAATCGATAAATCAATAGATTTGACCGGGTAAACAGCGTGCACGTAGTTCGTTAAAATGCCGGTTATCCACAGGTGCCGCCTGGAATGGCCAAAAATGGCATTTCAGATGCAGATTTCTCAAAAACGACACATTTAAACCCCAAATTTATATTTTTTTAACAACTTTTCAAGCTTTTTAAAATGAGATTAAGTCAAAAAAGGTACCTGACGGTTTTTTTAAACAAAGTGCTAAATTCTTTAAATAAATGAATTTAAAGTCATTTAACTGATTTTTTTTCTGGAAAAATCCTTTGGTTACTGTAAAACCATCACAGTCCTTCAACTATTTTTTTGACATAAATAGTCCTTTAAATCGATAAATCAAAATATATCGTTCAAATTACTGAATTTAATATTTCTTTAACTTATTTTCCTACAGTAAACTCCTAGAATAATGGGATTTAAAAGGCCTTTAATCAACTACGGTATATACTTTTAAAAAATTGAATTTAACAGTCCTTTAAATAATTGCTACGGTAAATCCGTTAAATATTTGAATTTAACAGTCCTGTAACTAATTGCTACGGTAAATCCTTTAAATATTTGAATTTAAAAGTCCTTTAACTAATTCCTACAGTATAAATCCTCCGATTACCGTAATCCTATCGATTGGAGCAGGCTTACCTTGGGAACGGGGGGACCCTCGATCTGGTCTCCCTGCCTTCTCCACCACCTGAAGGCCAACACGGCGAGAAGGGCGAGCAGAACGACATCCCAAGCAGTCACTTCGAATACAGACGCAATATCCATCTGAAATGAGGATTTGAAGCACAAAACCACTGTTTTAAGATATTCAGAGAGTTAATAACTCAAGAATAGTAAGGAAAGGGTAAATAAGGTTATTTATCGGGAATATTCACATAAAAATGGGACAATTTAAATAAAAAAGGGGGATTTACATAGAAAAATCAGGAAAATCAATCGCGGACAATTCCGAGGCGACTGCTGATGAAGGCGGCGACCTTGCTCTGATCGGGTGGATTGTAGGGCACCGGTTTGAAGAGGTCCGGATGCCTCACTTTGGCGTCAATGTCCTGGGGCACACAGCAGATGACGTGTCCTGACAGCTCGAGGGCATCTGCGAGTTCCGTCTGGTGATTGTCCATCAGCTGCTCGTTGATCACCACCAGAAAAGGCTTCCTCATTCGCATACACTCCAGCACAGTGCCGGCTCCCGCGTGGCCGATGACCAGGTCGGCGGAGGCCATGTCCTCCGCCAGACTGGGCTTGTAGCGGTAGAAGGAGATCGCCACGCCTTCGGAAACGGTCGGGCCACCGTCTTCCGGCTGGCCTTGGAAGAGGGAGGCCCAGAGGTCGGGGTCGATGCGACTGGCGCCGATTTGGAGGAGGAGGGAGGTGACGCCGATGGACTTGAGGGAGGCCAGGCAGAAGGGGCGCAGGACGTACTCGACCATTTCGTCGAAACGGGTCGTGCCCACCGTCACGAACGCCTTCATCTGAACAAAGCGGGCTATTAGTAGGCCAATTCTATCAGTTTTTAGGAGGATAAGGGGTTAGTTAATAGTTTTTCACAATTCTAAAGGTTGGAATAGGCGGGCTGGAATACCTCTTTTGCGGCCGCGGATCCCGTACGGGTGTGAAACTCGCGGCGCTACCATGTCAGACACCAGAGTTTTCTGCGTCTTTTCAGGCGGGAACATTGAAAATTCAAAAGTGACGAAAAATCGATAAACCAACGGATTGAACCGCGTAAACACCGTGCACGTAGTTCGTTAAAATGCCGGTTATCCACAGGTCGCCTGGAATGGCCAAAAATGGCATTTCAGATGCAGATTTCTCCAAAACGACGCATTTAAACAAGAAACTGTTATATATTTTCTTTTAAAAAAATACTTTTCAAGCTATTTAATATGGAATAAAGTCAAAAAAGGTCCCTTTAAAAAATATTAAAAATGTGAAATTAATTTTCAGACTGTTTTAAATACCTTAAATATGTTTCTACTTATCATATTAGTTTAAAAGTAGATAAAGAAAAGTGAACCGAGTGGGATCGAACCTTGGTCGTGTGGTTGGTAATTTAAGGGACCAACTTGGGTAGAGGGACAGACACGGGCCCAAAATTTCTCAAAAACCCGGCCCGTGAGAACTCTGGTAAAGCAAAAAAATATAAATAAACAAGGAAAATGGATTAGAAAGCTAAGAATGAACGCCTTATTTCTTCTACTACAAAAGCGATTCCGCTTTAATTCAATCAAATTTGGCGTTTTTTTCAATCAAAATTAAAAGTCTAATTTAGTTATTAAAGTTAAATATTAATCTAAAATATACGGTCAAAATTTAGAAATTTAAAATTTAAAATCCAGCGTTTGAAAACGTAAACAGCGTGTGATCGAAAATCCGTCCACGAAAACAAATCTGCCGCACGCTTTGTTTGCCAGTAAATGAGCAGTCGTTTCAGGACCAAGTTTGTTACTCTTCTTTGTTTAAAATGTTTTATTTTACAAATACAATGTTTAAAATAACTAAAACTAAAAATAACCGTAACATAACTACCTTTAGGGATGAAAACAAGAGAAAATGGGCGCGGCTGGGGTGGGAAGGGAGGCGGGTACTCTCAAACTAGACTGTAGCCAGTGGAAAACACGTGCCTTCGTGTGTGCGCACAATATTGGCACAAATTTCGAAATGTCACAATTTTTGTCACTTTAAAATTACAATTTTTCAATAATAAAGGAATAAATACATGGTAAAACTTAGATTTACCTCAAAAATTAGTGAAAAACACGTTTAAAATCGATTTAAAAAAATTATAATTTAGTAAACAACTTGGAAATAAATACAATTTACATGTTTTCAGTGTCTAAAATATAAAAATTTAAAAAAAAACTTGGAAATATGTAGTTTTCAACCTGTCACAGTATTGGGAAATGCGATGTGACAAGAAGACGCCATCCTAATGTGCCTGTGACTTGTGTCGTCTTCTGTCAATACGCACAATTACACAGCCGTCACTTTCGTAGTCTCGACTGATAGGAGAGAGAATGGACAAGGCACAATGCACAATTTGAATTTCTGTATAGTTTAGAAAGGGGAGATTCATGGCGGCCTTAGGTTGTCAGTTAGAGACATCAGGGCGGCCTTAGGTTGTCAGTTAGGGACCTCAGGGCGGCCTTAGGACCAAAGCGGTCTTAGAATGCCAATTAGAGACCTTTGGGCGGCCTTAGGGTGTCAATTAGGGACCAGAACGGTCTTAGAATGTCAATTGAAAACCTCAGGGCGGCCTTAGACCGTCTCGTAGAGACCGCTTAGCGGCCTTAGGTTGTCTTTTAGAGAACGGTAGCATAGGTCAGTAGGCTGTCAATTAGAAATGTGTCAAAGCGGCCTTAGGTTGGTGACAAGAGACCAAAGCGGCCTTAGGTTATCGTAGAGAGACCTCAAAGCGGCCTTAGTTTGTCCAAATTACTAAGCGGCCTTAGGTTGTTAATTAGTGACCAAAGAGACCTGAAATCAAAGCGGTTTTATGTTTCTACATAGAAATCG